>QEPC01008061.1:1318890-1370263 GCA_003113815.1 Sphenodon punctatus | reverse complement strand
GGGGCAGGGTCCTTGTGTGGTGCCTTCCAAGGGGGTGGAGCAGCTCACCTGGGTGGGGTGGAGTGGATTGGAGGCAGCCGTCAGGTGGGGCTGGGCTGGGCTGGGCTGGGCTGGGCTGGTGGGGCAGGGTCCTTGTGTGGTGCCTTCCAATTGACTGCTGTGTCATACATGTCATGTGAAAATTAGTGCTTTATATGTATTTTAGCAACAGATCATGTGCTGTTGCTCACCTACCTTTGTAGCTCAGTTACAGAATATATAAAATAGCTCTACAAGAATAATGTAAGAACCCTTCTTGAAATAGAACAAAGAACAAAATTCTCTCTCTCTCTCTCTCTCTCTATTACCTTACATGATGTTTTCCTTAGTCCCTTAGTTAGAATCTTAGCAAAAACAGGAATATCTGAATACTCCTCTTTGGATTATTATAAATCAATACAGAGTGAATGTGTGTGTGAATTATTAGAAAATATTCTAATTATACATGATAAGGAAAGAAATGGGGGGGAAACCTCTGTAAAGCATTTCATTTTTCTGATACATTAAATTGTAGGGGTAATATTGCTATTTCAGCAGCAGTAATTAATAACAAATGGAGATAAATAATTAAAATGTGTTTCTTAATTATTAATAATTTATCCTTTGACTTTACTGTAATTTGGGGATTAAGCAATAATGACAAGTGGTATTATGCAGGTATTAACATATTATTGCACACATAACGTTTCAGAAAACATCCACTTATTTGTCCTATTCGGCATGTTTTCTCACATCCCTTAAGTTTGGTTACAGTTACTATAGTATTGATTCAGTTCAATTTCAGAAACCAAAAGAACAACAAATAAATTATAACAGTCCCAATCTGTTTTTTGATCCTGTGCTTAATAATGCAGGGTAAGTAGATGTAACTAACTTAAAATTGTTTCATCTAAACTTTTTATTACAGTTCCTTTAGTACATTTCTCTGTAAGCTTGTCAAAAATTCTTAAAGTGTCACCACCTTGTGATGGTGGAAAGCTCTACTACATTATTCACCTGCTACCAAGACCTGTGGCGATTCCATTTCAGTGATTATAACAGCACCTACAGATTGCCTTGGAAGTGTTTTCTTCTGTGGGTAACAATTTATTTTAAGTTTGACCCTCTTGTTACAATGAAACTCATCAACTTAATATCACCAACCCAAAGCGAGCAAAATATAAATGCTAAGTGGTTAAATGAGTCTCTTGCTCTTATTGTTAGCATAAGTACTGTATGTTAATTCATTATTTAATCAGATTCATGCTTCTGTTGCTCATGGTTTAGTTATTTTACTTAATTACTCTTTTTAGGTAATTAAACATTTTTAGTGTGCCCCCCTGCACACTGTGTTCTTAATCAAAAACTGACATTAGAATCCCCCTATTCTAATGTGAGTTTTTGATTAAGAACATGCAGCCTTTCACATGATTTTGAGCAACTTAATGATGGGATTACGACAGTACTTTTCAGCTTCATAGAAGACAAACTGCTCCCTCCAAAATTATATTCCTGCCTTTTGTACAAAAAGCTGCATAATTTCAAAAGCACCATACAGCGCAGCACCAAAATACCTATTTTGATGCAAAGGTAAGAATGGGAGTTTAAATGTACAAATGTCAGGATAGTCAGAAATTTTAAGTTCTCATAGCAGTGCTAATTGGTCCTCACTACATATATGTAGTGCGAACTTTTAATTTGCTGTTAAATGTATACCTTTATTATGACTATGCAGTGTCACAATTCTGATGCTAGTACAGGAACCTTAATTTTTAATAGTTTTGGCTAGTTTGGCCAATTCTGATGCTAGTACGGGAACCTTAATTTTTAATAGTTTTGGCTAGTGTTTACTTAATGCAACCCTAAAATGAAGAACTTCAGATAATTTATTACATCCCGTTTATTTTTTTTTAATGGAGAATGAATAAAGCATAAAATATTTCTGGTCGCTGTAAATGACAAAGTCTACTGGGATCTGGAACTTTGTTGACAATTGAAAGGAAGATTGATTTGTTTACCTTTTCTGGAATGAAGGGTGTTACTTGAGGTACAGTGTGCATATTTTCTCATGTGTCTGTGGAATGGCTAGATACATATACTCCATCTTATTTTTAAAAACTAATATCTTTAAGCACGCACAGTGACTTATTATTGGGGACTATATAGATACCAACAATGGAGTTCTAGATCCAAGCCATTTTTAAGGTGTTCAAGCTCAGAAAAAGTGTAAACCAATATTTTCAAAACTTAAAATGCATTTTGTTATTTTGCTCAAACTTCCATATTTCATTCAGATTTTATTAAGAAAATAAACAAAGAACAATCTAGTTGAAACTAAGTATTAGAAGCTCCTACTTAATTGAGAATTTTTGACTAAATATGTAATAGACTATACGGGTAAAAACAGATATGACCTTATCCCATCTGTTCAGGCACCCCCAGATTTTGGTCTGGATTTCTCCGGGCCATGTCGGCAACTAGCCCAGGGTGTGACCTCGGAAAACCTTCGAGGTCACAGCCCATGCTAAGGCCTGCCTGACCGGGCTACAGCCAGGTATCATGGTGGTTCCTGGGCTGCTAGACCAGGTCAGGGCTGCCATGGCTACCCATCATTGACCACCATGGCTGGCCATTATGGTGGGGACTGGGTGCAATGCAAGGTCCAGACAGGGGTGGCTGGCCGCACATACAAACTTTTCCCTGGCACACCATTCATGATCACATTTGTTTGGCAGTCTGAACCACGTCCACCACAGTCTTCCTCCCTGGACTGCACCACCCCATGCCGCCATCACATATGTTTTTACTAGGACTGCAACCTGATTAGAAATTTTAGTTAATTAATCGATTAAGCCTTTTTGTCGATTAATCAATTACAATTTTCATAGATTTGCATAAATATACATAAATTTTCATAGATTCACCTAATTTGCGTGCTTTGGGTAAACTTGCCCTCTGCTGGAACGCGTCCCCTTCAGCTACAGACTCAGAACTATGGACTGTCGGAAGGTCCTGGCAGCTAACCGATTAATCGGGGGACAAATTTTAATCAGTTTTAGACAAATTAATCGATGAATTGGTTTGATCAGTTAATGCTCAAAAAGTTAAGCGGTTATTTTGCTCAAACTTCCAGATTTCCTTCAGATATTATTTAGAAAATAAGTTTTTTACCCTATGACACGGAATTGGATGCCTAGTTCAGATTAACTAGGTTTGTGCTAAAATGATGCTATAATAATATATTGGACTCCCAAGTCTCTGCATACGTGGCTTATTCGCATGCACATGGTTTGTGCGTGGCTTGCGTGCGGGCCATAGTCTCGCCCACACAGGTGAATGCATGATCCATGCATGGCTTCCACGCAAGATGTGCACATGCACTGTTTGCGACGCACAGGGTTTGGGATTGAGCCCATTGTCCGAAGTACCTAATTTAGGAAAATTGCGATGTTATGTAGCAATACTGATGAGAACTTTCCAGAATTGTTTTTATGTAATTTAAAACAATGCCCCTTGTAGCTGCCAGCAAACTCCTTTTCTGACTCGCTCCTCTGCTGGCTTCCCTCCTGGCTATGTCTTGGCTCATCTCCAGAGCTGCCAAGTTTCTGCCAGAAGGTGAAGAGAGATTTGTATGGAACTGGATGAAGATTTGGAGCTCTGTTAAATTTTCAGGCCCAGATGGGGTAACATGATTTGTGTGTTTATGTCAGCATGCCGTACATCACAAGTATCTATATGCTGACGTCAGCACTGATTGGACATTAATGTGCTGAGCTCTGTGAACTATAAAATAAAAGATGCAAACAGACCTCTGATGGCAATGCCATGTGAATAAGCATGTTTTGTTAAGACAATTCTGTGTGAAGAATACACTTGTATATTTAACTTTTTGGATTGCTTTAAATGGTAGTTGATTCTTTTTAAATATATTTCTTAAACCGTCTTTATCTAAAAGAATGAGTAGAACATAACAGGGCAGTGGGTTGAACTGGACTCTCCATGAATTACTGTTGAACATTTTGAGATATATGTGTAATTGCTGTTGTAATTCTTTCCCCAAAAAAAGCCCTCTTATGCTCGCACATTTGCTTTTATAATACTCATGTGAAAAACAAATGGATTGGCATTTAAAAAAAACAACAACCTGTCAACTTGGATGAGAAGATCCCACTTCCTGGAAACACAATTGTCCAGGAAAACATCTATGCATATATTTTATTTTATTTTATTTTAGTTATAAACAAATGCTTAAACTCCATAGAAGAAAATGCCACACAGGTACACACTAAACATTAAGATGAGCCAAAGTATCCTAAGTCTCTCCCCCAGCTCCTGTCTCTCAGATTGTAAGCCCTAGGGGCAGGGACCGTGTCTATTTTATTACTTTGTAAAGTGCCAGGTACACTGCTGGTGCTATATAAATGTTTGTTAATAATAATAATAATAATGTACGCACCATTTGCTTGTATATGTGCACCCATACGCATGGTATGCACGTGGAGTGCACATGTTCTGTAAGTGGTGCTTACTTGCATGATAGATTGGGCCCTAAATATGTGCTGGTGTATCTTACTAAGTAGGAATAGTTTTATGCATGTGCTTAATATTTTTTTCCAAATCCAGACCAAAATGAGCAGGTCCTCTGGCTGAAGCCTGAAAAATGTGCGTATCTAAAGTATCCTGCCATCCTTTTTGTATGCAATTGTTTATAAATCGCATACAACTGTATGCAATTGTTTACAAAAATTAGCATGTCAAAAAACACATTTTTTTGTGTTAGTAACAATTTTATTTCTCGCTCCACTGTAAGTTTAGGCTATTATTCAAAATAGTGTTTTATTTTTAATGGCCATGTAATAGCCTCCTGAAATCCAGGAATATAATATATTGATGATACTCTACTTGACATTTGACAGAATTCTAGCATTCCTAAATGCCTGGATGTACTAAGGTCACTGACAAATTCATTTTTCATATGTTGTTTCTTGTTTTTTTGTTTGGCTAATTATCCTGTAGAATAGCACTACTAAAAGCCTCTAAAATATATGGCCATGTACAGAATTCTTGGTTAACAGTGAAAAGTTGAGTAAGTTAAGCACAGTACAAGGTTGTGGGCTAGAGATGCAGGCAGATTTTTTACCATAGAACAAATGATTCCTTAGAATTTCCTTTTTCAACCAGAGTGCAGTGAAGGTAATCACCATGAGATGAATTTGTAGAAAGAATCTGTTAAGTTCCATGGAGATTCAGGTTATATTAGTCCTTGCAGAAATGGTGTGTTTTAAAGGACGTCCAAAGTCCTCAGGATTGAATGCCATTCAGCACAAAGAAGGGCCTCATGGAATTGATGGGATTAGTCCTATGAGTTGTGTCAATTGACTTATGTGCTACTACTACTAATAATAATTTCTATAGCGCTACTAGGCATACACAGCGCTTTACAGTCTCAGACTTTCAGAGACAGGCCCAGTGGCAGGGATGGACATACACAGGCACACCCACATTCCCATTTTACAGATGGGGAACTGAGCCTGAGAGATTGTGACTTGCCCAAGGCCATCCAATGAATTCATGGTAAGGGCGGGATTTGAACCCCTTTTCCCCAGGTCCAAGTCCAGGCTTATTTTGGGATTTGATAGGTAAGCAATTTTCAGACCCTATTTTTCTGGCATTGAAAAAACCCACCAACCCTTCCATTTTATTTTATTTTATTTTATTTTATTTTATTTTATAAACAAAAAAATGGATCACTACTAGTCAAGCATTGGGGTAGTATGTTAATTATGACCTCTTAGAAGTAATTGGTTTGTGTTTTACAGGCATTTAATTTTAAAAATGTAAATTTCAGTGTAATGTACAGAGGTTACTGATGTGTTTGGAGCTATTATTGCTCAAATATCAGATGAAGGGTACTGTTTTATTTATGAATCTTGGGGGCAGAAGTAACTTTTGTCCATTTTCTGGTGTTGGCAGTTGTTTATAATGGTGATTTTTAAAACATCTCTTTGATGCTAAGTCATGGGTACATGGTTAAGTAAGCGGAGATGCAGAAAATGCTTGTGAACCAATACAGCTGTTAATACTATCCTGAAAATTATGGTGTAACTTGTTCTGTATGGACTGTGCATTTAAAGGTAACAGGATTGATTGATTGATTGATTGATTGATTGATTGATTTTCGTATTTCTACCCCACCCTTCCCCTAAGACTCAGGGCGGCTTACATAATAAAAACATACATCATAAAAATACAATTCAATTCCATTTTAAAACCTCATTAAAGACCCACCTTTGCACCTAAACCATCCTATCTCAACCCCTACCCCCACCTGCCAAATACTGTGCAAAAAAAAAAAGTTTAGCAAGTGGTACCTGCAAGAGAGTGCTGCCAGCCAACTGCAGGGGTCACAATGGAGCATGGAAGGAAAGGCAGGCTTTCAGATTTATGGGGCCCAGGCCCTCTCAGTATGAGCCTATTAGCAAGTGGAAATCTCACAGTTATGAGACCTATGCCAAGGACCATCTAAACATAGCATCAAAACTTTGGAGACTTCTTTTCACACCAAACTGAGTTTTGTTCTTTGGATCAAAATGTAATGTTTGGATTTTTTGCCATAATTTTGTTGTATTTGACATCTCTTTGCTATGCAACAATCACAAATAATCTTAAGTACGTTATGTTCTTCACTTAACCATAAGAGTAACAATTCTGACTACATTATACTTAATGCCATTGATTATTTATTTTTATTTTTAACATTTTTAAAAAGATCCTGGGGCTCAAACCTGCCTCGGAAGTCCCACTCCTTTACCCCAGAAATATGGGTGTTCAGAAAGGCTGGCAGAGCAATTCAGCCCTTCCTTTGCTAGCCCTTAATACAGAATCAAAAATCAATGGTTTTTAGAAGATATTGGGGCCGATCCCAGATTCTTCAGACAAGCATGTGTGTGCAATCTGCGTGCACCTCTCATTATGGGGACTGGTGCTCATGCAGACCACATGGAAATCACGTGGATGCCTCATGCACGTATGTTTTGGATTGCACCCAATGAAGATAATACTATATCTGCATCCTATTTTAATATCTGCATACTAAGGAAGAAATTTTCAAAGGCACTGGTGCTATTTGTGTCTTTAAATATTTTTCCCCAGTATGAATAAGTGCATAGATTATAGCAATATTTGGGGGTGGAGGCTCGTAAAAGTTAGTTTGCCGTCTAATCTGCCAGGTACATTGCTTGTGCTATATAAATACTTAATAATAATAATCTCTAACTGTATTTTTATAGTGAAAGCATGTTTTCCTTTTAGATGTAGCTACACATTTATAGATATTGATGACTTATTTTCACTTCAGTTTGTCATTGAGAAGACAAAGACCAACTCTGTGAACATTAATTATGTTTTTCATCACATAGGATGTGTATTTTGTTTCCATGTTTTACAGAATAAAGCAATTATGGAACGTGTAACAAACTTGTCAGATACGGTAGTCGGTCTTGAATCATTTATTGGCTCTGAGAGGGAAACCAATCCATTATACAAGGATTACCACGGTAAGTTCCATCTTTAGCAATGCAAAAAGTCTTCCCTGAGTGCTTCTAGGGCACTTAGCAGCTTACCCTCCAATTGGAAAATCTGCCATAAAGCAGCATTTGATTTCATTTTGGAATATACTTCTTAAATGTTTCTCCTTGCTAACCAATCTTGAGTTAGGCAATTTTTCAGTAAATTGCATTAAGGCTGCAAAGGAAACATGGCAACTTCTTGCATGTTGTCAAGCCATATTACTGAGGCATGGCTCAATCAGATGTACATCTCAACAGGCAGGCTTTGGGGAATTCACATGCAGAGGAGGCTTGGCAATCATCTGACCAGTGAGCTGAACTTGTCATGAAATCAATAGTTTTGATCTGCCAAGTTTTAAACAGAGACCATGAAAAAAAACCCATATATTTAAGTGAACAAATCATGCAATGTATAAAACTTTGTATCTAAAGATTATTAATGACTGTTAGTTGATTTTAATTATGGCAGTTATTCCATTAAAGGTGATATGTGCGGAACCTACAGAGTTGAAAACAAACAAGTAATTTTACTGTAGAAACTATTTTCCATCAACACTTTTTCATGATTTAGTTTTAATAACATGTAATAATAATATATTAGACATGCAGTAGTAAATGTGTTTAGCGAAGATTTTATACAAGTTCTTGCAGCAAACGTATTTAAATTGTAAAAGATTAGAAGATATGCATAGACCCAGGAGTGAATAACAAAGAGTTTTAGCTAATCCAGAGTGTGCTTTGAGTGTGCATAAATTACTGCTATTATTATTGTGGTACTACTGTAGTTCCATGGAAACCCCTAGTCTAAAGGCTGAACTGCTTATTTGATGCCTGCTGTAAACATTGCAAGAATGTGGCAATTGTTTTCTACACCAGAAGAGAAAATGTAGCAGTGATGGTGTTGAGGAACATTGTGCCCTTCTGTATATGTTTCAGCTGTAGATTCAGAGAGAACACAATCTCTTAAAGTAATGTATGTTTAGTTATCAGAAAAGGTGTGGCAAAAAGATATGAACAAAAGCTACTGCAAAAATAATTGCCTAATTATTTTTTCCAGCTGTATGGATGCATGTGGAATTTGTTCAGTCTAATAAAATACTGTTAACTTAATATAAAAAGTGGTGGTGTTTAAGATAATACATGTCTTTCATAATGTGTTTCGTGTTTCCTTTAAAAACATGTTAAAAGTTTTTGTTTTCTTTTCTTAACTAATAATATTCGGCATATAAGCTTTTATTAAATTTCATTTTCTTATAAGTAACCTCTGTCTAATACTACAAAAGTTGGTCAGGTTATGAGATTAAGTATTTCACTTGAAGTTCTAGGGATGAAGATGTGTTTTTTTCTGAAATTTCTTTGAAAAAGTTCTGCAGATAATGGCAGATTTTGCATTAAGACACGCACAGTTCTGCAGGCTACATTAATGAATTTTTCTGTCTTTCACTAAATCTTATATTTTGGAAAATGATTCACTTTACTCAGAACAAACAATTAGTTCATATGACACAGTAAAGCGAAAGATGAGGATGGTGTAATTTTTCCATTTTTTAGTGCGCTTGTCTCACAATGTTGACACAGTTCTGTTTGGGACCTTTATAGTGTGGTTATTGTACCAACTAACTTTAAGCAATTCTGGCAACTCGGTGAACCAAGAAAAAAGCTAAAATCTTTGAAAATGTTTACAAGAATTTAGAAGGTTTTTAATAAGATAGTGTTTGCAAAGATATCAGTCCTTAAGCTGCATATAAAAAATTAGGAAACACTCCCTCAGTAACTTGCCAAACAAAAAGCAAAAATTGAAAATTATTCCACAATATTTTTATGTTTTTAAATGATAAGCACTTATTATTTAATGTAATTCTGAATTTACCTCCTCAGGATTTTCTTGTAGCCCTCTTGGATTTGCGAATATCAAATGTAGGACAATAATTGCAAAGTCTTGTAGAATATTTCTAGTTTTCAGCTGTAGAAAATGACCTCTGGGTTGTTCACAAACTATATTAGGCTGCACAAAAACCATCCAGCGTCCTTGTCAGAAAAAATCAGCTTGATTCTGAACTGACAGAATGCAGAGCTTGCAGTGTGCCTGCTACTATTATAAAACCATAACAGCTCTGTATAAAGGTCTTGCATTCAGAAAATTCATTTGTGTTGGATAATGTACTGGTTAAGATTTATCAAAGAGTGTACTCTGAAATGCTGTTTTCCACAATAGTTTGTTTTGTTTTTTTAAAAGTCATTATCAAGGTGCAAAATGAAATACTTTTCATTAGAGCTTGACTGGTTATCAGTAACCCATAAGCCTTGTTTTGCTGGCTGCTTACTGGTGCATTTAATAAAATAAAGATCACTCAGTGGTGCCGTGGGCAGCATGCAAGGTGATAGCCATATTTGCTTACTGTAAATACAAGAGAAAATCACACACAAACCGGCTGTAGTTTTGACAAGTATTAAGATCCCTCTTTACATCTGTACTTCTGTACCAAAGTGCAATTAGTTTTCCTCGCACAAGGATTTCTGTTTATCTTATTCTGCTTGATTACTTGAGTATAATCGCACCGTTTGCTTCATTGCTCCTGGTAGTAAGCTCCAGTTTAAAAAGGGGAGGATGAGTGTGTGTAAATATACTGAATTCTGCTGTAAGACTCTTTAATTTATGCATCTGGATGACAGCATTTCCTTAATGTTTTTCCTCTTTTACTTCTACTTTCCAAAAGGTTTGATTCATGTACACCAAATTCCTCGGCTTAATAGCTTGATCTGTGATGTGTCAGATACGAAGGACTTGGCTTTTAGATTAAAAAGGAAGCTGTTCAACATTGAGGTAAGAGAAACATTTTTCTTTAACTAAAAGGTGGTGCTAACACCTCTCTCTTACATTGGTGAAATACTTTCAATTTGCATCAAACGTTACATAATCTTTTAAGCATGCTTTGCCTGTTTACGTTGGTAAAATATCATTTTGAATATTCAAAAACAAGTCATTCTTGCTGCACAAGAGAGTATTTCCAAGCAGTTTATTTTGTTTTAAAATGTATATAAAAAGTAGGCCACAACCTTTAATAACAAAGCATGACATATATTTTTCTAAGGATGTCAGGAGCATGTTTAATTAAATATTAATGACTTGCTCTTACTTGTGTTAGTGGGTGGGAAAGTAGCTACATGTTATTACCCCAGTTGAGATTTTTAATGTATAATGCTGCCTAAAATTGAGTGTGGCATGAGGGATAAGTGTCCTTATCAGTATTCAGAAACCATTTTCTTTGCATTACTGGAATCACCTTTAGCTCTTTTGTGTCATTTTAAACACAGTATCATTTACACTAATGTCCTTAAGTAAATTTTCTACTAAATTTAAACTTTTTTCTACTGACCTTTATGCCGACAGTCCTGATAGAAGGCAATAATACAAAAGATATATTTCATTTTAATCTTGCTGAACAGCGAATGAACATGGAACTATTATGCGATTACAGCTGATGTATTTATTAACCAAGTAAATGTTCAGAGGAGGAGATGGCTCTTTGGGTGATGTGATAGTCATCACAGTACAGTCTGTGCATTTTTTTTTTTTATTTAACAAAGACATAAAACAGCCAAGCAGCCCTGACAATCCATTTTGTTTAATCTCTTTTCAAATGAAAAGCTCTTAAGCAGGCCACTTGTCTTAACTGCTTGAAACCATAAAAAGAGAGAATTGCCACCAATAAATTAGCATATTTTTTACTTCATCACCAAATGATGGTCAATGTGGCTTGGCACTGCTTTGGTGTTTGGGACTTCACCCTTAAGTTACCACTTTGGCCGTTATTTGACCCTCTGCCCTCTTTAGCTGGCCACTTGATAAGGTAACTTAAGGGCTCTCTCTCTTTTTTTTTTTCTCTCTCTCTCTCTCTTCACAATCACAAGTAGCACTAACCCTATAAATCATTGAAAAGGCCCTATCAAGTGACAAATTAAGGTGCCGTCCTCCTAATTAATCGTGGTCAATGTCCTTAATTATCTAATCCTATTGAGAGTAGTTAATAGTTAATCAAGCAGCCAGTTCTTCAAGCAGGTCATCTCTGCATGAGTGCTAGAAGTTTCTCAACTGGGGATACTCCCTTCAAAAGCCACTTAAAGCCAAATGCTTGAAGAAGATTGTTGTGTATGTGTGTGTTCTGTTGAAGAAAAGGTGATTCCTTTACAATTTATTTCCAGTTCGGTGGAATACAGTTAATGGAACCAAGTACTATAGTGGTTTATACCATTTTAACATAATTTTGCTTGATCAAAAGGCTATTAGGTTTTTTGAATCAGTACCAGAGATAGGGACCTTAATATTCATCATAGCTTTTAGAATGCGGAAGCTGTAATTGTTTTCTGTAACACAAGCAAACACAAGCAAGCAAACACAGTCATTTTCTACTGTATTAAATTTGCATTTACTACATCTTTGAACTGAAATATTTTGAATTTTTCTCACCATGAAGCCTGGATCAGAAGATGATTCTTCTGTCAATGAGATCTAAGGTTACCATTTTCTATTGCTTGTAAAATTCAAACCAGGAGGCTCAGTAGAAAGAATTTCAGTAACCTAGGGACAAAGGCGTTTTGAATAGAGAGTGTTATGGACTCTATGGAAAAGAAACTGTTGCTGTAGAGATGGGTAGATGAACCACTTGAATAATTCCGACCCTCATTGTTCAGGTGGGCCCCCTTTTGAATAATTCCAGTTCTTGTTGAGGATAAACTTTCTGCCAGCCAAGCTGCAGCAAGTCAGTCTTTTTGAACAATTTAAATCATTGTCCTACTGTGATATTCCTCTACCCATTCCTTTTCCCTATATCAGAAGAAGTGGGCCAAGCACAGCTTGTCTAAACAGGGCAACGAGGAAGCTAAGAAATAGAATATTATTTAAAGATTGATGAGAAAAATTAGAATCTGGATAGAATCATTCAAAACTGGGTACTTTTGAACTAGTATGTGATGTGTCAGCAAGCTAGTCCAAATCCTTAGGTGGAAGGGGGAACGGGACAGGAAACAGACAAATTGTGTGTGTACAAGCAGCACAGTTTTACAAAAGTATGCCATTGCAAAGTAAGCTTGAAGAGTTATGGGAAATTTTAACTTGTAGTCGTTTTGCAGAATTGGAAGTGAGGGAGTATGCTTGAAGAATATTTTGGCTAACATCTAAGTAGTTGTGTTTAGTGTTTTACTATTTAGCAAGTCAGGGATGGTGGAGTTGAAAGTCACCTGAAGGTTTTTTTTGTTTTAAAGAAGATCATAAATGCTTAGCCAAGAATGCACATGTGACTTGGGACAAAATTGGTTCAAGGAGGTTTTCATAAATAGATTGTTGTTTCTCAAGAGTCAACATTTGAAATGTGTACAGTGAAGTTTTTTTTATATCCTGATTTTGGCAACAGAATTTTGCACAACTTCATATTTAGTCCCAGTACCAACTTACATCTTTAATATGCACAACCAGACTTCAGTAAATTTAATTACCTATGATTTGGACCTCATTGGCAAAGGGCTTGGATGTCATGTCTGTTTTAGTAGTTGCATTGTCTCTGGGAGGATTTTATCATTTTATACAACTTGTTATGCTTTAACTTTACTTTTTACCATGCAAGAAAATGTACTTAGGTTAGTGGTCTTTTATAGTTTTTGGTCTTTGCCAAAGTTAAGTAGGATAAAAAAGTGTTTGAGGGAATACTTTTTGGTAAGGGTTATATGTTTTGTTCAGTTTTTTAAAAGTGTTCTCTTTTATTGTTCTTTGATGGTTCTTAGGTATGTACATTTTATTTCCAAAATATTTTATTTGGTGGAAAAGATACAGTAAATTATGCTTTACAGAACCTTTATTTGATGTTTGATAGAAATATATTAGGAATTTGAACATATAGGCCTATCTAAAGTGTGTACCACTTTAAAGAACACACAATTTTGAAGTTAGCCTGTCTAATCCTATTTCTTCCCACTTTGGAATCTTAATTAGAAGGAGATAAAAACCATCATTTGACTAAATTATTGTCTTGAATCTGTAGCAAAAGGTATAATCCGCAATTGGGCCAATTAGTGTACCCCATAGTTAGCTATGCTGAGGCAGGCAACTTGATTAGATCTGACACCAGCCTAGTTCCCACTGTTGTTTTGCCAGGTATGATGGTCAGACTTCAAAGGGCTTGAGGCATCAGCAGGGCAAGGTTTGGAGTCCAGCTTAGGTCCGGTTGTTAATCTCTCTGCTAAAACCACAGCAGCCATCGCACAAAACAAGCTTTCACGACACAATCATGCGGTATTAAAGTTTGGGTTGAGTCATGCCAATTTGCCTTTGATTTTCTGATGATTGACTAAAAGATGGATACATGACTAGACACATAACTAAAAGTTTACTGATTAGGTAAGTTCCCCAAATATTTGAAATATTTTTTGATTCCTCAGTCAAATGATATGACAACCTTAATGAAATTTTTTATTAGAATAATATTGTAAAAAAAAATTCTTTAGTGTCATTTACCAGTGTTTGACAGATTCTCACATACAATATGTATATCCACTTCAGAGTTTTCTTTAATGTCACTTTTTCTTCATAATTCTAAAAAATTCTTTATTAAAAAAAAAGTAAAGCTAACACGAGCTCTTTCTAAATAACAAGCTATTAAACAGACTTCTAAAGAAGCTATTTTTTTTTCTTTCAGACATTTACATTCACTGTAAAGTTATTCACATAAAGGGAATTTCCTCATAATTATTTTTCACTTAGATGTTGAGTAAAGTGCTGTTCCACTGATGTGATTACATAAGTGTTCCTTTCTTTAGCCTTCTGATTTGTTGAAATATTGCAGTAACAGTGGCATGTTTCCATTCTGAGAAAAGCCTAGGGCTGTTTTAGTATTATTCCAAATGATTGAAATTGCCATCTTGCTGACTTTCCCTTAGGCAACTTAAGGCCTGTTTACTTTTGTATTTGTTTCTCATGTTCCTTCTGAGTTTGGATAACAGGACATCATTACCTGGTTTGACAAGACAGTTGGAATAAGATTCATTACTTACCATCTCTTGTTTCTTTGTGGTGGTCATAAACACCTACAGCTATATAGCTAGAATTGATCTTTTTAATATATTAATAGAAATGTTTACAGATCTGTTACACATTTATTTACTTTCTGCTAATAATCGTTTAAATCGGTACAGCTTTGCTATATTCCTGTGGGGGGTTTTTTAGAAACCCAAAGATTACAGCTTTATGGTAGTGAATTTCAAAAATTATTTAAGACATGAAGACAGAATAGATCAGATGATATCTTTTCTTGGACCAATGTCTGTTGGAGACAGTATGTAAGTTTTTGAACCACACAGAGGCCCTTCTTCAGGAATGTCAAAAGTCAGAACTAGATTGAGTGAAATACAGGACAGAGAATGAGAGAGATTATATTACATGTCCAAGGAAGGACACTCTTTATATATGAATTAAAAAATTAATTGAGAGGGAGCTCTAGGGGGAAAAGACATTAACATTTCAAACAGTTAAAGATAGTGATGAAAACCAATAATCACACACTGTCTCTAGAAGACTACAGTGAAAAATAAGTTATGTTCTTAGAAGATTGTACATATTACATTTTGTTCAGGATCAAGTAGAGTTGCATAAAGGGATTTTAATTAGTTAAGTTAAAACCATTCTTGACTGTGAACAATGCAGATAAGAAAATGTATTAAAAGCATCTTTGTTTTAAAGAATGGTATCATCTGCCAAACATAAAACAACAAATTTAGAACCTATTTTCAAAAGACAATTTAATTTGAATCCCCATTTGACTGTGTGGGGAATTGCAGCACAAACAATAGTAGTGAGTTTCCGGATCTTAATGTGTAACGCCTAGGATCACTTCTTTGAAAGATGTTACCTGAGGGGAATAGAAGAAAATACAGAAATGAATTAGTCCCAACAACAGACGTTTAAGGACTTTATTATGAATAAAAAACCAATAAATAAATATTATGAGTTCAGCCACATGAGCTGTGAAGGGCCCAATCTCCACACGGCCCTGCCACACTGCAGGGTCAGTGCAGGGAGCTGGACAGACAGTCAGCCCTCCCATGGGGCAGCTGAGCGGGCGAACCGTTGTCAGATCTCCTGCCATGGCTGGGGTGGGCCGAAGCCCTGGCCACATGAGTGGACTCCTGACCCTGCCTGCCACCCTTCCCTGGCCCAACCGAAGTCCTGCCCCCACTCATGACATGACTGTGCATGACGAGCGACAGCATCCACCGCTCAAAGACCTGCTGCAGAGCTTGCTGCAAGACATTACAGAAGGGGCCCATGTACACTGGCAACACATTTGGCAGCCTTACCCCGTTTGGGATAAGACGGCTATGTGACGCGGCTTCTGCCTTTTTCAGAGGATGCATCGTATAACAGCCAGCTGCTCGCCACGGGGCGGGGGGGGGGGGGGGGGGGGGTGAGGGAGGGTTATCTGGCAGCCAGCAACTACACAATGCACTGTTTATTGTTTATTTAGGCCAAACAATAAAAAATGACTTAATCAGCTGAAATACAAAGACATATTCATATATAATACAGTACACACAACATTATTACCTCTGGATTAACGATCAATACTATTAAATTAACCCTTGTCGCCAAGTCCTATAACACATTTACAATTTAACACATTATTACATTCCCATTTTGACCAACTTCTTCCTACGTTTTTGGGCTGCATATATATAGGAAGCTACTGCATTTAACACCCCAGGGGACATATTCTGAAGAAGCCAAATTGTTCTTTGGCAATTGCCCATCTGCCCAGTAAGATTCCTTAATGGATCCAAGTATTTGTTTCGTAGATCTTTATGCTTAGGACATATCCATAGTATGTGTATGATATCTTCCACCTCTTCCAGTGGACACACACATATAACCTCGATTCATATGGGAGCCGTGTCCATCGACCCTGCTGCACTGCTGAATCGGTCTGTTCAAACCTGCGCCTGTGAGTATCTCTCTGTGTCTAGGATAACTAACTAACACTAAAAAGGGTGTCTGCTCCCATCCTTGCATTACAAATGTATAGCGTTTACAGCATCTCAACTGTCCTATAGATAAAATATCTTGTCGTCTGGAAATATTGATGAATCTTTGGGATATTATCTGCTTGTCCTTGGGCAAGGGTAATACACAGTGCACTGCATCACATGGTGGTTAAGGCTGCCCAAGACATGGTAGTCTGCCCAAGACATCTCATTTAGCTGCACCCTCTAGGACACTCTGCATCAGTAGTGCATTTTCACTAATTTCTTTTTTATTATTGATAATGCAGAAAGTTTTGGGATAGAGCCTAGAAAGAGAATTTATCATTTGATATGTATATAAAACACATATTTTCCAAAACATACATGTGAAATCTCAAAGGCATCAAAATAATGGTCTGTCTTTGCACGATATAACCTTTCCAGTATTAGACTAAAACTAGGTATGCTAAAACAAGGTAGCATATGTAAGTGGCAGATGTAGTTACATGTATGTTTCCCATTTATCACTCATATTTGTGAAGAATTTGCATAGGGTTTTTACAGCTATAACAGGGCAGACTTGTTGAGTTCCCATGAAACACTGTTTTTTGGACAACATAGGAATTTTGGGGAAGTTCCTCTTTAATCCCATTATTTTCACATTTTACTGTGTTTCCCTCTTTTTTTCCCAACCCTTTCTTTTCTTCTCCTTAAACATCATTTGTTTGTGGTAGCTTTCCTCCTGGAGAGAAGGACTGCTTTGCAGCTAGCAAATGCTACACTTTTGCTCAACAATAAGAGTTTGCTGAAGGCCAAATTAAGCCTTTCAGAGCTTTGGATTCTAACTCTACATAACTTTTGGGTTGTTCATGCCCAATGAGGAAGGGATGAGTTCAGGATCTGAACTCCAATCCTCATAGTTGCTGCATATGATGATGCCAGTATAATCCTGGACTAGACTTTAAAGTGTTTTCCAGTTGCTGTTCACTAACTGCACTGAGAACAATTACAATTATGTTTTGACTCAAGGTAGTATTGCTAGGCCAAATTTTGCTGATGTGATAAATGACATATCATTTCTGCAAGGATTGGATTGTGTGTATGTGTATCACATGCATGCAGATCTATAATTAAGGCCAGGTTGCACAATCAATTAAAATCATGAAAATTCTACTCGTTATAAAATGGAGATAGTTTATCTGTGTGAAATTTTGAACGGATTCTTGGGTGAGGGGTAGAAGCTGTTTGAATTTCAGGCAAATTGGATGAAAAACAAGAAAGTTACAGGTATTTGAATTTGGGGGGCAGAACTGGTTTCCCCCCCTACTGTTTGTGACCTGTTTTTGTTGATACAGAAAAGTGTGGTTCAAGCTATATATCTGGAATTGTAGAGGTGTCAGAAAAAGGTGCATTATAGTGATTTCCTGAGTTTAGATATTGAAAATCCATTGTGTAGTTTTTAAGTCATTGAAGTTCCCATGCTATTGTATGGAGAGAGACTTACGTTTCTGATCCATGTGGGAATTTCACAACTTGCACAGGAGTACATGAGCAAGAGAAACCGTAGCCTGAAACACATCATGTTTGAGGTTGTCATGTGGCCATTAGATGGGAAGGGGAACCACAGGGAACAAGCTGTGGGGTCAGGTGCGAGCAGAAAGGTGAAGGGAACAGGCTTCCGGTTTGAGTGGGGATTGGGAACAAAGGGAGGAGGTGCAGGGAGCAGGCTGCAGATGGAGGGGCGTAGGGAGGAAGTTGTGGGGGAGAGGGAGCTGCCAGGTTGGGCTGGAGGGAGAGGGAGGATGCAACCAGGTCTGGCAGGAGGAACCCTGGGGTAGAGTGAGCAAACAAGGGGTCCATGAGTTGCCGTAGGGGGAACCTTGGCATAGGTGGGAGGTGCTGGGACAGACAGCTTGAGGCATGTGCACTTCCATGCACTCAGGAAAGGAGGGTCCAGATCATGGACCTGTGAAATGGCTTCATTCCCGATTTTTATATAATGTCCCCATCTCTGCTTTGTTTCCCTCAGAGGGAGCAGTTCGGGAAGTGAGCCCCCCCCCCCCACTTAAAAGTCCTGTGGAAGTCCCTCGAAGTCAATGGACATTTGGCTGGGGGGGAGGGGAAGTTCCTTAGAGCAGTTATGTGGGTGAAGGAGAAGCAGCCACTCTCACCACAGAGATCATTTGTTGGGCATATCAGTCACTGATGGGCTGGCAGCCCTGACTCCCTCCACCCCCCTGCCTCCCAGGCTCTGATTCAACTGTCCTGCCAAGTTTGAAGGAGGTGATGATAGAGACACTGAATAGGATCGTGCCCAGTGCAGGGTGTGCCCACAGCAGCTGAGAAACAAGTGAAGGTGTTGGAGGTGACTGAGGGTGAGTGATGCAGCCTGGGTGGCCAGCCCCTCGGTGCCTGGCATTCATGATGTGTGCAGGTTCCACGGGGGTGCATGCACAATGTGTTTAGACTCTATAAACTATATACTATGATGCACACAGGTTGCATACACAGCTTAGGGATGGTAGCAAGATTTACTCTGCTTAGGGCAGCAAAAGTCCATGTGCTAACGCTGCTAGTGGGTTAGAGCAGGGGGCTCGGAGCCAGGACTCCTGGATTCTCTGGGAGGAGAGTGCAGCTGCTGGGTTAGAACACAGGGGCTGGGAGTGGGTATGGATGGAGGCTATTGGGTTAGAGCAGGGAAGCTGGGAGCCAGGACGCCTGAGTTCTTGTGGCGGACAGTGTGACTACTGATTAGAACAAGGAGGCTGGGAGCCAGGATTCCTAGGCTCTCTGGGAGCGAAGTGGGGGCTGGTGGGTTAGAATGCGGGGATTGAGAGTTGGGACTCATGGGTTCTCTGGAGTGAGAATGGGGGCTATCGGGTTAGAGCAGGGGGACTAGGAGCCAGGACTCCCGGGTTCTTGGGGAGGCTAGTGGGTCAGAGTGGGGGGGCTGGGACACCGTATCACAGTAGGGGCATAGCAAGCGCCCCACAGTGCAAGCACGTGTATATGACCAGGGCAAAGCGTGGCACTAGCCAGGTGTGATACGTGCCAGCCACAGCTCTGGCACAAACCAGCCACATGTGGACAAGCAACCAGAAATAATGCTAAATGCCACATTGCTCCCTGTTGTGACAGTCTGTAAACTAGAGATAGGGGAGGAGAGGGAGGTTAATGAGTAGTAAAATTTCACAGTCTGGGTTTTTTAACCAGAGGAAGCAGTGCGAAAGTCATACCTAGTCCAGGATATCCCTGTTTTTATTTCCACACATGCATTCCCACCTTAAGTTCTTCTCAGTCATTTTTGTACAAGAAACTTGGGCCAGGACGCCTCCGTCCCTGGAAGGCTATGAAGCCTTTGATCTGCCAGCGGTCAAGTATCACCAGAGGGGTCGCCCTTGTGGGGGGTTGGCCTGTTTTTTGCCCATAGAGCCCCAACTAGGGTCATTGAATTTGACATGATTTCTCCTGTGGCCCAGAGTTTGGTGCTGCAAGTGGGCTCTACTGTTTTTCTGTTAGTGAACACATACATGCCCCCTTCTAGTGCAGGTTCATACAGGAAGGGCATGTGGGATGCCTTACAGCAGTTCTTGGAGACCCTAGAAACTAAATATCCAGCTGGCCTTCTTATAGTCATGGGTGATTTTAATGCTCGGATAGGATCTAATGATCTATCACTCAAGCTGTACTGTGATCCCCTCCTGCCTGATCCCTTCGGAATATTAAAGACAAGAACTTCGAAGGACGGCAGGCTTAATTTGGCTGGCATTAGGCTGGCTAACTTGGCCGCTGACCTCAGTCTTCACATACTCAATGGGGCTGGGTTTGGGGATTTGGAGGGTGAATTCACATACTTGGGGCCATGTGGTTCTAGCCTGGTTGACTATATTCTTGTCTCCCCTCCTGTTCTACCTCTTATTCAGGCTTTTGAGGTGGGAACCAACTTGGCCTCAGACCATCTACCCCTGATATGTACGTTGGCATTTCCTTTTGTTGCTCGTACTCAGATCATCCAGGACACAGTTGAGCCTTGTTTGGATATATATAAGGCACCACGTTGGAGTAATTTGTTGTCTAAACAGCTTCATGAGTTCACTACTAAAACTGCATGTAGTCGCACACAAGATCAGCTACTTGCCTCTTGTCAGGCCTCTGAGGTAATATGTCTATTCAATTCACTTGCTGAGCAACTGACATATCATATCCTGCCCAGTGAGAGGGCTTCTTCGACAGGGTATTTAGGGAGGCACAAACCATGGTTTGATAAGGAATGCCGAGCAGCTAAGACTAAATTGCAATTCATCTATAGACATTATAGGAAAGTTTCTACTGTTCCCCTACCAGCCACCTACTTTGACCTCCGGGCTAAGTATAGGTGTCTCATCAACGAAAAGAAAAATCTTTTTCAGGAGTTACGGTGGGTCAGTCTTCTCCAGGCAGCAAACCGGAATGATTCAAAATCATTCTGGTACCTGGTTAATGGGTCATTTAATCATGAGCTTGCTAACTCCACATTTCCTATTTCTCCTAAAGTTTGGATTGTTCATTTCTACTCCTTGTACAATCCGGCTAGTGGTCTTCTATCACAGGCCGAGGCGCCTGGATCTATAGAGGATTTTCCTCCCTGGCCTCCTGTCCGTGAAGATGAAATAGAAGCCTTGGTTGACTCCTTGAGAAACGGCAAAGCGCCTGGTCCAGACCTTATTCAAGCAGAGTTTATTAAAGCGCATAGGGATTGGTGGCTTCCTATCTTGGCAGTTTTGTTCATGGCTATTAACAGCTCAGGAATGATCCCAAAGGATTGGCAAAAGGCTATCATTGTCCCTATATACAAAAAAGGCTCTGCTAAGGAGCCTGGGAATTACAGACCTATTAGCCTTCTTAGTTTGCTTGGGAAGCTTTATGCAAAACTGCTACTGACCAAGTTTATCGGGTGGCTCGAGGAATCCAAAGCAATAACTCCGGAGCAAGCTGGATTCCAGGAGGGACGTTCAACTATCAATCATTGCGCCATTTTATTCCATCTTACTGCCAAATATAGGGAACTCAACGGAGCCCTGTGTGTCGCCTTCTTAGATTTGAAGGCGGCATTCGACTCAATTGACAGGTCCATTCTTTGGGCCAAACTGGCAAAAGCGTCAATTGATAAAAGGCTCCTGACTCTTATTCGCTCCCTTTACTCAAACTCTGTGCTAAAGGTGAGGGTCGATCGCCAGGGCCATATTATCCCTCCGGTAACTACGAGCGCTGGTTTTAAGCAGGGCTGTGTGCTGGCTCCCGCCTTATTCAACTATTAGATCAATGATGTTATTGCCCTTGCTTTGGACCAGAAGTTTCATCCTCCCAAGCTGACTGCTAGACCAATTGGAGCCCTTTTCTATGCCGATGATGTGGCCTTACTATCACAGACCCGGGTGGGTTTACTTAGACAGCTTGCAGTGTTTGCGGCCTTCTGTGATCTCCACCGACTGACTGTCAATGCTCAAAAATCTCAAGTGGTAGTCTTTTCTAGGAGAAGGAAAGTATTCAACTTGGCTATAGCAGGGCAGCCCCTTCAGCAGGTCTCTAGCTTTAGATACCTGGGAATATTATTCCACAAAGCAGGGAGCTGGAGGGACCATATTCGGAGGGCTACTTCCCTAGCCAAGGGCTCCTCTCGCTCTATCTTCCACTTTTTCACGCACTCGGGAAGGAGTGCTGTTGATCTTGCTATCCAGGTGCATAACTCTAAGGCTAGTGCCCAGGCTTTATATGGAGCTGAGCTATGGCCACCTTTCCTTCCCAATTCTTTCAACTCCCTCAAGGATAGATTTCTCATGGGGTTATTGCACATTCCCAAGGGTACTCCATATGCTGCTATCAGGCAGGAAGTAGGACAGCCCAGCTGGCAACAGATGGCAATTGAGCGTGCTCTGAAATTTTGGGTAAAAATTGAGATTTCTAGTACTCCTGGACTTCTGTTGGATGTTAGAGAAGATCCCTTTGTTAGTCCATGGGTGGAGAAGATGGGATACATTCTGAGTCATATGGGCTATTCTAAGGAGTATCTAAGGCATAAGCCTCTTACTGCACTTACTATGAGATCATGGGTAGGTGGCGAGATATAGGGAGGCAGGGGGAATTGGCGAGCATTAGGGAGTCAGCGCATATGAGGGACTATTTAGCGTGGGGCCTAAAATAGACCAGATGGCCCGGTACCTCCAGAGCCTATCTCCCCGAGAGGGAAGTCCCTCATAGCGCGAGCTAGAACAAATGCTCTCCCTGCCGCCCTATTAGAAGGACGCATAAGGGGGGTTCCATTTTCTAGAAGACTTTGTCCGTTCGACTATCTGGTAGTCGAGACTACGGACCATTTCATTTTGGAATGCCGTTTGTATGATGAGCCCAGGAATCTTTTTCTGGCTGATCATATTGGGAACCTCCCGGGAAGAACTAACCAGGCGCTGCTTGTCCATCTACTGGATAATTCAAACCCAGAAGTCATTAGGAGCTTGGCGAAGTTCCTAGTTGCGGCTGTTCACATCAGGGAAAGATTTCTATCCTTCATGCCTATAGCACTTACATTATCGGATCATGCAGGGGTGGTATAGCTACTTTTTTCTTGAGGGATCAGACTACTTTATTTATCATTGTCTGTGCCTCCCTAAACTTAGTTAATTTTGCTGGGCATTTCCTCTTTTTGGAATCCATCGGGGTGGTGGAAGGGGTTCCTTCCTTATGTTATAAGTATTATAATGGCTATCTATCTACCAGATTTGGTTGTATTTGTTTTTATCGCATATACTAATCATGACTTTGTATCTTAATTTTTTATTTTTTAAAATATATTCTGTTTGTTTGTGTGTATTGGGATGAATCTGTCCATGTTGGACATCTGTTTTTCCCAAGGATGCAAGCTATGTAAGCAATGGCTTATAGGCACGCTAATAAAGTTTTTTACTTCTACTTCTTCCTTAAACCATCCTACATAGAAGCATGCTGGCAACAAAAGGCCTGCATAGCCAACTGCTGGTTGAGACCTGAAGTCCACAAAGAATTGTGTGTTCTGTATCTTAAATGCTGCCCTTCCTGTCTCTCTTTTTCTCTCAGGATCAGGCACAGCCTCTCTTTGTTGATTTTTGATGTAAGGCTTTGCACAAACTCTGATGTTCTGAGGACATATTTCCCCCCATTTTCTAGTATTTGGGACATGAACAGAAAATGACTCTCTGGGCACAATCTTTATCTGTTAAAGTCAATGGGAACTGAGCCACTGACTTTAACAGATGGAGATGGTACCCTCTAATTTAAATTATCTTCTATCAGAACTGTTGTACATTCTCTCCTCTCTGTTTAGAGTGTGCTTTGTGTCTCCTGATGTCCCTCTCTATTTTCTGGTCACTGACTCTGTACTTAATCAGTCTGCCTAAGGTTTGCACATTTTACCATGGCATGGTATTCTGATGTCATGTTCAACTACATGCTGTGCTAGTTTTTGAGGAGGTTAGGCCTAGTAACAGTAACTGCACAGCATGTAGTTGCTGACCTTGTTGTAATATTCCGATCTCTTCCTGCAATAGGCCCCTCCTGCCCACAATTTGAATGGGTGTATTAATGGATCATACTAATTGAGGGCAAGATAAGAGGGAAGGTTGCTTCAGTAGCTGCTACTGAGCATGCTCAGTTCATCCGCATATGTTCAGTAGTAGAAAAGTACTAATTTCTCTTTCCTTTCTTGCTATACCGCCTCCCGCCTCCTTCCTCTTCTCCTTCCCCCCAGCATCCCTTGATGAGATCACCTCCTTCCTCTCTTCATCTAACCTCTCCACCTGCCCCCTTAATCTCATCCCCTCTTGCCTCCTAACAGCGATTGCCCCTACTGCTGTGCCTTCTCTGCTGTACATCATCAATCTCTCCCTCTCTACTCAGTTGTTTCCATTGCCTTACAAACACACCACTGTCTCCCCTATCCTTAAAAAGGCTACCCTTGACCCCTCTGACCCTTCCAGCTATTGCCCCATTTCACTCCTACCCTTCACTTCCAAGCTCCTGGAGGGGGATGTCTACACACCCTGTCTTGATTTTCTCTCTTCTAACTCCTCCCTTGACCCCCTTCGATTGAGCTTCTGCCCTCACCACCATTCAGCCAAGACTGCCCTTGCCAAAATCACCTATGACCTTCTCTTAGCTAAGTCTGAGGGCCTCTATTCCATTCTTGTCCTTCTCGATCTCTCTGCTGCCTTTAACACTGTTGACCATGGTCATCTTCTGGATTCACTACACTCCCTTGGTTTCTGGGACTCTGTTCTCAACTGATTCTCTTCATCTCTTAAACCAATCCTACAACGTCTCTCTTGCTAGTACCTCCTCTGTGTTGCTTTCCCTCTTTGTGGAAGTTCCCCAAAGTTCTCTTCTGGGCCCTCTTCTCTTTTCCCTGTACACTCTTTTTCTAGATAAACTCATTGAATCCCACAGCTTCCAGTATTGCCTGTATTCTGACGACACACAACTGTATCATTCCACTCCCACGCTTTACTCCTCCATCCAATCTGGTATCACTGACTGTCTTTCTGACAACTCTGCTTGGATGTCTCGCCACCAAGTCAAACTTAATATGGGTAAGACTGAACTCCTCAACATCCCCCCAAAACGTTCCCCTCCTACTTCCTTCTTGGTTTCCATTGAGGGTGTCGCCATCCAGCCTGTCCCCCAGGCATGTAATTTGGGTGTGGACATGTAGATGCCACTAACATGTAGCTACAGTTACCTCTAGAGATGAGTGTGCCCTGCTACTGGTTTCTGATCATGCAGGGATCATAGAGATTAGTGGCAGCTAGCGCTTAAAATTTTTGGTGGGGTTGGGGGATACAATAGATCTCATTGCCAAAAGGTACACTCACTCCAGCCCCCTCATACAAATGGGGTATGCAGAGTGGGAACAGAGGTATTTATTTTTATTTAAATTTCTATCCCACCCATCCCCTAAGGCTCGGGGTAGCCAACTTAAAATACAATAAAACTCCCTTCAAAAACTTAATTAAAAGAAAAGCCCATCCTCACCCCAAGCCCCCCCCCCAAGCCCGTAAGCCACCAACCCCTAACCCCACGTGTCAAATGCCTTACCAAAAAGAAAAGTTTTATACTGCCTCCAGTATGAGACCAGGCTTGGGCTCTGACAGACCTCTGGAGAAATGGAGTTCCACAATACCGGGTCAGCAACTGAGAACGCTTCCCTGCAGGCCCTTGTCATGCAGACAAGATTGGCTGGTGGTTCCTGCAAGAGAGCGCTCCTGGCCGACCTTAGGGGCCCGCAGTGGCACACGTGTAAAGAAGAGATTGTAGAGCACAGGTGTAATGTGCTCATGGCGACCCACCTCTGAAAGGAGCTGGGCTGCTGCATTCTGCAGCAGCTGCAGCTTCTAAACAGTCACCAAAGGTAGCCCCACATAGAGCACATTACAGTAGTCTAGCCTCGAGGTAATGAAAGCATGGATGATGGTGGCCAGATCCATATCAGAAAGAAAGCGATGCAGCCTCCTCACCATATGGAGTTGGTGAAAAGCGCTCCTGGTCACTATCACAACCTGATGTTCCAAGCATAACAAAGGGTCCAGAAGCACCCAAGGCTGCAAACCTGGGTAACCAGAGGGGACCAGACCCTCCCAATAACAGGGGTCTCAATCCCCTCCAAGACACAAGATGGGCCAATCATCATCACTTCAGATGTATCTGGATTCAGCTTCAATTGGCTCACCCTCATCCAGTCCCAAGTAGCAGCAAGGCGTTGGGTAAGCCCCAAGATTGCAGGACCTGGGTCGGATGAGCCCCCGTTCCA
Organism: Sphenodon punctatus; assembly: GCA_003113815.1. Classification (NCBI taxonomy): domain Eukaryota; kingdom Metazoa; phylum Chordata; class Lepidosauria; order Sphenodontia; family Sphenodontidae; genus Sphenodon; species Sphenodon punctatus. Next base: position 1,343,857 of record QEPC01008061.1, on the reverse strand, counting down.
GGAATTCCTCTGGGATCTTCTTCAGCCAGCTGGAAACAGGACTCTGATTGGCTTTGAATGGTGAGCTGGAATTTGCACCTAGTCCAGGTGGGTTTACCTGGACAAATCACAGGGAAGGGGAGGAGGGCTTTAAAAACCTCAGACCCTCTCCATTTTGACTCTCGCTGGACTAACTCACTGAGATCTCTAGCAGACACTGCTAGGCTAGTGACCTCCCTGCCTGGAGGTACACATGGACTGCAGGGCCTGACAGTGACTTTGTAACTCTGGCCTTTGCCAGAAGAACTTTGACCCCATAGGAAAACCATCACCTATGGAGACCTGATCAGATCCAGTGTGAGTACCTTGCTTGCTACCTCAGCTACAGTTATAGGAAGACACTTTCCAAATGGACTACTATGTCCACAGGACTGACTGTAATTGCTGAAGGATTATCACCTCTGGTTCTCGGTGTAAACTTTGCTTTTATTCTTTTTTATATGTACTAGTAAAGTCGCTGTTTTCTTTTTACCCTACTGGGTCTATGTGCACGTTATTGGCCATTATACATCTCCCTAGGCCAAAATACTAAAGAGGGGGAAATCTACCTATTGGGCTAGAAGCCAACAGCTTTGGACCAAGGGAAGCCCCTGTGGGTGACTCTGGGGATCTGCCTTCAACGCAGAGGAGGAAATCCCAGGAACAGAGTGCCAGGAAAGGGGAGTGATTTTGGGAAGCTGTAAGGTTTATGCCTTTGGGGGGTTCACATTTCCTGAGTGGTGTGAATGCCCTCTGGGGATACACTCGGGTGGTGGCAGCGGAATATCAAGGGTTTTCGGGGGTTTGCCAGCTGTGGGAACCCCTGGTCAGAGATTTGGAGAAACACAGTGAGGTGGGTGGCTCAGCTGTATAGTGCCCCCTTCTGGCATTTTGCCACACCCATCCTGGCTGGTTAAGGCCAGTCAGGTGACGTTAGGGCCATTGCTGGCTGGGATAGTCAACATCTCCCTTTGGGAGGGTAGGGTGCTGGGCTGCCTCGAGGCGGTGGTACAGCCCCTCCTTAAAAAAAAAAGATCACTCGACATTGATGCCTTGGCCGCTCTCCATACTTCCCTTTTTAGGGAAGGTTAGTAATGGGTGGTGGCTCGGCAGCTTCAGGAGCGTCTGGATCAAATCAGTTCCTTGGATCCCTCACAATATGGCACTGAAACTGCGCTTGTGGCCTTTGTTGATGATCTCTCCTGAGAGTTGGACCAGGGCCATTCGACCCTGTTGATCCTGTTAGATCTCTCAGCTGCATTTGATACTGTTGATCGTGAGCTGTTGGTGACTCGGCTGCGGGACTGAGCCAGGGTGGACGGGACTGTTCTTGAATGGTGCTGCTCCTTCCTGGCCGGGAGAACTCAGCATGTGGTGAGTTCCTCTGTGACTGTTCCTCTGTTCCCCGGGACCTCACGTGTGGAGTCCCACAAGGTTCCATCTTATCCCCTCTCTTGTTCAGTGTGTATATGCAGCCTTTGGGGGAGGTCGTCAGAGGGTTTGGTGTAAAGTGTCATCAATACACTGATGACACCCAATTATCTCTCTCTTTTTCATCAGACCCAGGCCCGGTAGTCTTGGTGCTTACCCGATGTTTGTCAGCTGTGGGGGACTGGATGAGGGTGAGCCACTTGAGATTCAATACCGATAAGATTGAGGTGATGGTTGTGGGGAAGGTCGGGGGTGATGCCCCCCATCATTGATGGGGTCCCCCCCTCATATCTCAGGTCCGTCGTCTGGAGGTGCTCCTAGATCTGCAGCTCTGCATGAATGCCCAGGTGGCAACTGTGGTGAAGGGTGTATTTTGTCAACTGTATCTGGTGCGATGGCTTAAGCTGTATGTCTGTGATTCGGACCTTGCCATGATCACCCATGCTTTTATTACTTCATGATTAGACTATTGTAACACGTTCTGCGTGGGGATACCCTTGGTGATGGTCCAGAGACTGCAGCTGGTGCAGAATGTGGTGGCCCGACTCCTTAGGGGGACGGGGCACCGTGAGCATATTACTCTGGTTCTCCGCTCTCTGTACTGGCTGCCGATAGTTTTCCGGGCCCAATGCAAGGTGTTGGCTTTGACCGTTAAAGCCCTAAACAGCCTGGGCCCTACTCATCTGCAGGACCACCTCACCCTCCAGATTCTGGATCAGCCCCTGCAGTCAGCTGGGGGTTCTCTCCTTGAGGTCCTCCGGGTTTCCCCGGTGTTGACCATAAGGAGGATGTTCTTGGTGACCACTCCACGGCTGTGGAACTCCCTTCCATTGGAGGTCCGCCTGGCTGGAGACCTCCCCATCTCCGTAGACAATGTAAGACCTGATTGTTCCACCGGGCCTTTGCTGGGGGAGACTGGTGAAGGTGAGTTGGGTTAGTGTGAGGGTTTTTATTGTTGGGTTATTTTAACTGTTGATGTATTTTATGGTATTGTCTTGTTTTTTAAATGCTGCTAGCCACCACAAGATGCTTGTGCAGGAGGGGGCGGCATATAAATGTGCTTAAATAAATAAAATATGCACCTGCATCCACATAAATGCATCCTTGTCTCTCCTGATGTTCACCTCTATCTTGTCCCCGTCCTACCTTGTCTGTCTTAGATTGCAAGTTCCTTGGGGTAAAGACCTGCCTACAACTACTGATCTTACAGTGCCAGGTACACGACTGGCACTATATAAATAATAATAATAAATAATACCAGTTTATCACACTACACAAGTGTGCCTTGTCCAGAGGAGAAGGTGCTCACTGGGCTGGAGCCTTCCTTGTGCCCCCACCAGAAGCAGCCCCATGCCCATCCAGAGCAGCGGCAATGGGAAAGGGGACCCTCCTTTCCGGACAGAGGAGTACAACCCACAAGCCTGGGTTCTCTAGGAGGGGAGTAAAGGCCAGTGGGTTAGAACCAGGGGGACTGGGAGCTAGGACTCCTGGGTTCTCAGAGGTGAGTAGGGGTGGCCCTCGCATATTGTGCTTGCTTACAACTTAGTCTCCTTGCATCCACATTTTGCTTTGGTCTTTCACCCCCAGTCTTCTTCCTCTGCAAGCTGGGGACAGCTAGCTGCCCGCTCACCCCTGCTTTCCCTATATGCTTTTATCTGGGTTGGAGCAAAGGGGACACATAAGTACTAAGTGGCTGGATATGGGGGGAACAAGGTTGATGGGTGTGAGATGTGTACGGGGAGACAAGACTGGGGTAGCTGGACAGTGTGTGGGGGTGTGTGTCTCTATTGTGATGGGACTGCTAGGTGCTCGGAGAGTGTTTATGAAGGACAAGGCTGAAAAATGGGTGATGTGTATGCACAGCCGAGACTGGGGGGCGTTCAGGGATGAGGGGAAGTATATGTAGCTGCAGCGAGCAGACAGGCTGGGTATGGTGTATGTTGGAGGAAAAGCCTTGGCAAGAGAAGCCTGTACAAGAGTGGGGGCAGTGAGGGAATTGTGTATATGGGCAATGGGCAGCCAGATGCAAGGAGGGTGTAAATGAGTGGGAAAGGCTCAGAGTCGGCTAGGTTTGGGGGAGTAGTATGTTTATAGGGAGGGTGCGTCCAGTTGCTGGGGATGTAAATATGGGGACACAAAGGTGAAAGCTGGGTGATGTGTATTTAGGGAAAAGGCTTGGGGACAGCTGCTGCCTGAGGGGTGGGGGAAGCTATAAATGAAGGAAAAGTTGTGGCTACAGTGAAAAACAGGGCCCCCAACCTGCAGAGGCAGAAGAGTATGTCTGAAAGACCAAGGCAAAATGTGGGTGCATGGAGACTAAGTTGTAAGCGAACACAATATGTGAGACTGTACAACATCTTTACTTAAGGCAGGAGCCTTTACTTACAATTTGCATCATTTTTTGAATACGAGTGAATTTGTAAGAGCTTTAACTAGGATGGCCAAATTGACTCCAACGCAACCCTGCAACCTGTATTTCTCATAAGTGTCCTCTAAACTTTGCATATCTGGCCACCCTAGTCTTAACCAAAAGGCTTTTTGATCCTAGAATATATTCAATAATATGTTTGCTAATATGTCTAGTCATGCCTTTTTGGGAGTTTAAGCTAGAGTGAAAATGATTTTGTGATGTTTTTGAAGATGAAACTTTTTAGTTTGTGCATTTAACGTTTTTTTAAAACTGTAAAGTTTTTTTGTTTTGGTAAATGTCATGGTTTTGTACAGTGTGATATATGATATGATATATGAGCACATTAATATATGATGTTGTGCAGGGGAGGTAGGGGCGGTGCTGGGGGAGTGCTGGGGGGGGGTGGGGGGGGTGGGGGGGGGGGGGGGGGGGGGGGGGGGGGGGGGGGGGGGGGGGGGGGGGGGGGGGGGGGGGGGGGGGGGGGGGGGGGGGGGGGGGGGGGGGGGGGGGGGGGGGGGGGGGGGGGGGGGGGGGGGCGGTGGTGGTGGGTTCTGGGAGGTGCTGGGGTGCTAAGTGGTGGGTTGGCACCCTGTAAACTAGGACCTTGTAAACTAGGATCTTTGAGATGGCTCCGAACATTCTTACAACAGCCAGCCACCCTTCCAGCCCTGCATGGAATTTTTTCTTTATATTTCTAGAAAGCATTGGAAGGAACTTTCATTCTGAGAGGGAGAGCGCTTTTTATACCAGAGGCGGTCGAGATCATCCTGTGGTCTATTGTTTGAATAGGGTGAGCATGGAGAACCCAGTTGTGAGAATGTTAGGTGCCATCTTAAGAACGTTTGTTACAAGGCTACAACCTACTGATCAGCACATGGGGAGGAGTTGTTTGTAAACAGACAGCTTTATCTCCCAGCCTGTTCGGGGTGGTGGTGGTGGTGGTGGTGCTGCTGCAGCACTACTAGGAGGGAGAGGCAGGAGGGGAATGGCATAAAAGTTTGCAGTCGTTAATTAGCTGCATCTCTTCCTTATGCTGTGTGTTAAGGAAAGCTACGTGACTGTACTTTTTAAAATCACGTAACTTTCCTAGGGGCGGCTATTCCCCAGTGACAGGAAGGCACCCTGACACAGCTCCCCTCGCTGCAGGGCACTCGGGGAGGAGAGGCGGGAGAACGACTGCCCCTCCGAGTCTCCTCCTCTTACCTTGGCCGCAGCTTCTCATTAGTCCAGCTTTGGGGGGGAGGGGAGGAGGAAGACAAGGTGAGGTGCAGCTGGAAGTAATGCTTCCCTGGTGAGGCTCCCTTTGCAGAGGAGCCTAAGCAAAGTCTCAGAGTAGGAGTCTCGTAACTTTCCTTATGCTATGTGTTAAGGAAAGCTACGTGACTGTACTTTTTAAAATCATGTAACTTTCCTAGGGGCGGCTATTCCCCAGCAACAGGATGGCACCCCGACACAGCTCCCCTCGCTGCAGGGCACTCAGGGAGGAGAGGCGGGAGAATGACTGCTGCTCCAAGTCTCTCCCTCTTACCCCAGCTGCACCGAGCTCTGGAGCAAACAGCCACGGCTTCTAATTAGCCCAGCTTTGCGGGGGGAGGAGAGGGGGAAGGCAAGGCAAGGCGCAGCTGGAAGTAATGCTTCCCTGGTGAGGCTCCCTTTGCAGAGGAGCCTAAGCAAAGTCTGAGAGTAGAGTCCCGTAAGTTTCCTTATGCTGTGTGTTAAGGAAAGCTACGTGACTGTAGCTCAACTGCGCATGTGCAAACCTGCAGAACTGATTTTTTCATTATTAATAACTCGGTTTCGGCTGCACCAATGAGTATCATATTACAGAAGCACTTGTTATTGATCTCATTCTCGAAGCCTGTGAAGTTTGGGGGCTCAACTCATCCAGGGGGAGGAGATATTGATGATTCAAATATGTGAGGACGCTGTGCATTTTGACCACAACCAATTAACTTTTAAGCAGTTATAACATTTTATTTTCCTAATGGATCTTTTTCAGACTTTGTGAATATGATGGTCCTCACAAATTACAGTCATGGTTAAAATTTCAGAAAAGTAGGTGAAGCGATTTCCTCAAAATCGGGACTTCAGCAGTCCCCTGTTTATAATGGAGAGTGGTTGTGCATTTAATGTCTTTCTCCTAAAAAACCCACTACTCACCAGTTTCATTACTCTTAAGTCTGATTATATTTCACAAATATTTTTCTATGCAATCAAAGCTTATGAAAACTTTTTGAAGTGTGTTATGTAAGATCTTTAAAGAAAACATCAGTAAACTACATGTGTGTGCTTAACATGCATTAGAATCTTGAGGTCATAGTTTTCTAGATACGATGGTCAATAAAAACAAATCAGGTTCCTGTTTAAGAGGTTGAACTTCAGACAAAGACTATGACCCTTTTTACAGAACAGTTCATATACAACAGCACTGGGGACTTAGTGACAGCATGATTTGCCATGTAAACTGTAAAGATTACTTGGTGATTGACAGGGAAAACAGGGCCCTTTTGATCATATTAGACCTTTCAGCAGCATTTGATACAGTTGATCATGAGGTGGTGTTGACACAACTGTGGTACGTGGCAGGGGTCTGTGGGACTGCTCTTGAGAGGTTCTGTTCATTCCTTTCAGGGAGATGAGAGGGTAGTGATGGACGATTGCTCTTTGTACCCTTGGGACCTCTCCTGTGGACTACCACAGTTTCATCTTACGTCACCTTTATGTGTATCTGAGGCCACTGGGCAAGATTATATGTGGATTTGGAATGAGGTGCCATCAATATGCTGATGACACCCAACTTTATCTTTCCTTTTCATCCAACCTGGGCCCTGTATTCTCAATGTGTTGCTGCTGTTGGGGACTGAATGCAGGTGAGCCAACTAAAACCGAATCCTGACAAGACTGAAGTGATGATGGCTTGGTTGGTCTTGTGACCCAGGGGCATAGGGATGCCCTTCATTGATGGGGTCTAATCTCCTTTAGTCACTCAGGTTGGCTGAATTTATTTCTGCATCTGGACTATCAAATTGTGGCAGTGGCTAGGAGCACCTTTCACTAACTGCATCTGGTGATAATGCTGCAACCCTTTTTATCAGAGTAGGATCTAGCCCCCATCGTCCATGCCTTTGTAACCTTGAGGCTAGACTTCTGCAGTGCAAACTATGTGGCGCTGTCCTTGAAGCCTATTTGGAAGCTGCAGCTGGTGCAGAATGCAACAGCCCACTTTTTGATGAGGTTGAATCACTGGTGGTGTGTTACGCCTGTTCTTCGGACTCTGCTCTGGCTTCCATTAGCTTTTCAAGGTGCTGGTTTTGACCTACAAAACCCTAAATGGCTTGGGCCCAACATACATGAAAGTCTGCCTTTTCCCCTATGTTCCATCATGAGTCAGTTGAGAACAGCCACCTGAATTCCATCATGGTAAAAAGTGTGTGTACAGTCAAATCCCTCGGTGAGGCTTTCTCGGTGGCTGCCCCACAGCTGTGAAGCTTCCTTCCATTTGAAATTTGACAAAGCCGAAGCCTGAGTATCTTTTCGAGACAGTGTAAGACCTTATTTGACCTGGCATTTTGTGGGCGGGGATAGGCTTTGGGGTATGCGAGGCGTTTGTGGGGAATGTATTTTGTTTTGGTACATATGTACCAAGTACATATGTACTTTGTTTTGGTTATGTTTTGTAACCTGCCCTGAGCCCTTGGGATATAAGTCCAAATAAATAAATAAAGTGAACCATAGTGTTAATGTTTGTGTAAATGTGATAAAATGGAACTTCATTGTAACTATGTTAGTGGACAACTGTGACCTAATTGGGTCTGTCTACATGAATGTATTTGCAGTATATACAGGTAAAGATATAACACATAGTATATGTATTTATAATATATACAGATTCACGTTTTTACCTACAGAATGCAAGTTCAAATGTTCCTGTATGTATTTCAAAAAACACTGGTCATTGAGGTTATTAAGGTGATAATGTTTAGTATTGAATCGTTAGTATGTGGAATATAAGAAATTAATAAACAAGCACTGGTCTTTGAGGTTATTAACAGTGATAAAGTTTGGTATTGAATCTTTAGTATGTGGAATCCAAATGCTGCTTTTCTCTTTAGGAAATTAATAAAACTCACTTGAGATTCCATTCAGCTCAAGGGCTGGAAGGTGGCAGGCCCAAGGAACAATTTCTATGTGGAACATGCTGTCCTGTGTAAAAGACAAAATTACCATAGTAAGTGACATGGAGATGAATGCTAGCCCAAATAGAATTGTTTCACACTGTATCATAAATACTCCTTACTACTCACTTCAGCACTGTTATCAAATGATCTATTACTCATTTGCTTTTAAGGAACTACATAGAGAGATGGAAAACATAATTGCCTTCAAGTTTTCTTCACCTAGAAATTAAATGTAACCATTTTAAAACAAGAAAACCTCTACAGAATTAATTCTGTCATAACTCCATGCTCCATTCTGCATTATTTCATCTAGTAGCCAGTTCAGGTTCATTTTACCTGGTATGGTGTACTTCACTGAATTGTTTTGTCAGATGCTGTCAAGCCAACCTACCATTGTTAAAGAAAATCAAACTAAATCATTTTGGCATGAGCCTTCCAGGAATAAGGCACAGAATATGAAGGGTTTGATGAAATCAAGGATTTGATTTCAATATTGTAAAAGACTGCCTGTCAAAAGTGTATTACATTCTTTCAAATAATTTTGAATAAATATATGGGTTTAAAATTCTGACAGTACACTTTATATAAAGTTTTGGGTTATTATTTTTAAATTATCATTACTTTGGTTAAAATAATGTTTGAAATGCAGTTTTTTCCCCACTCTGAATATTAATAACAGGTTAGTAACAGTAAAAGTTGAGTAATAAGATATCTATATGGCACTGAATTTTAAAACTGTATAGTATCACCTGAGAATGATAATCAAACATGAATTTCCATATTTTTTAAAAAAAATTAAATTGCAAAACTCAGCCAGTTTTTTACTAGTTGAGAGTAAGTGGTCTTGATAGTATTCATTCTTGATTAATAGTTTTAATTATATATTTGTAAAAGAAGACAAGCTAAAGTGTTAAATTTGCTGTATAATGTTCATATTTCAAAGCATTCACTTTTTTCAGTGAAGTTATAAAAAGGTAGAATCTGCACTCCAGCGAAGTTTGACATTTTAAAATATTTTAATGTTTTCCTTCACATCCTTTATAATAACTTAAGTTTCATAAGTTTTTAATTAAAACAAGCTATTATTTTGCTTTAAAATATTTATACCCTGTTATACTGTAGCTCTGTTGTAGCATTGGAAGAGCATGTAGCAAAGCCATTTAGTGCAATTAAAGGTCACTTGCACATATTGTAATGGACTACTCATTCACAAGATCTATGTTAAGGGTCAGTGCTACAGCATGAAATGGATTGCCCTTGTTCAATGTGTAAATAAATGGGTCAACTTTCCTTGTATTCACCAGTCAAGAGATTCCCAGTTTATTAATATTAGAAGATACACAATGTAAACAAGTTGATGAGTTAAAGGATATTATGTATGGTATGCATATTGTCATTCACGATAATAAATACATAAATGTTTAAAAATTCTTTAAAAAACATTCCATGAGAGGCATTTGCACTGTAATATATCTTTCTTAATCAAAGGGTTAATATCTTGGGAAGCAGTGGAAAAGCAGCTGTTTCCTTGCTTATTTTTCTCTAATGTTACAAATTATTTATTATTTATTTATTAAGGCACTAGCTTTCGCCATGGCCAATTCAAAATACAGGCAGGACAACACGAAATCCATACAAATTAAAATAAATCTCACAAAATACTCTAGCCAGGTATAATTGACTATATAAACACAAGTAGATCATTGAATTACAATGGTGATACAACTACTCTCAAAACATAACCATAAAGAATCCCATAACTGGGGATCACATATAATCTTTTATAGCACTACTTCTTCACGCACTCTTGCAGCTAGAAAAGCGAAAAATGTGACTTTCCTCAAATTAATAATCAGTGAGTTTGTACAGACTTTTTTCAGTGATGCCACCAATAAAGATAGAAGTTGGGTAAATTACTAAAATTTGTTTTCATGAAGCACTAAATTATTTGACTGAGAAACTGTCCTTTCACTGTGTCAATTTGATTATCATTCTCTGGAATTGGTACCTTTGTCCTTGTACAGTTAAAAATGAAATCATTATTAGATTGCAAAAACACACCTAAAATTGTCATGATCTGAATGCATCTTTTTTGGGGGGGGTCAAGATTCTAATTAAATACTGCATTAATTTAGTATTTGTATGCCCTTCAGCTAAAGTTTGCCTTAATGCTTCTTCTATCAGCTATGTTTTCTTGAAATACTACCCCAATTATCAACATCACTTTCTAGACTATGGGTGATTTCAGAAGTGACACATTCCAGTTCACCACAGTGAATCCCACCCTGGTGTGAATGGATTCACCGCGGGCTGTGGTGACACGTGCGGCCCCAACAGAAGTGACAGGATTGTGACCACCGCCCGGGGGCAATCAGAGAGAACATGGGCCGGGGGAACACAACAGACATGCAGTGGAGACGTGGACCATGGTTCGAGCCCCAGAATGCACCTTGGCTGGGGTCAATTCCTTCCACCTTGGCTGCGGGTTTCCGTTCAGAAGTTACTTTTCATTCACCCCTGCCATGGTGACCATTCACCACACTTCTGGACCTCCTCCCGCCCTGACCTCACGAAGTGTGGTTAGCTTCACCCTGGGCCGCGTTTGACGGTGGTGAACATCTGGATGCGAGCAAACAGACATGCATTGCATGGCGCTTTCACCACCCCCCGCGTTTGACTGAGGGTGACTGTGGTGGACATTCACCACGTCACTTCTGAAATCACCCATTATTCACATAACTCTTTGGGCTCAGGCCTCCAGCCTGTGAAAATTCATATCTCTCAATTAACTCAGTGGGAGGATGGAATATATAGGGACAGCATATTTACTCTCAGTATGTTTTACGTTTTTTATTTTGCTTAAATTTGAACATAAGCTGTGGCCAAGTTCCGTTCTACATGTCCCAGTACTCTGACACCTTGGGATACAATACGTATCCACATTAGAGATGTGTCTGGATATGAAGGGAATGGAAGGAGAGGCTCAAAAAGCATGTCTGGAATAAAGACGGGTGTAGATACGGGAGGTTTATACTGTACATACTTTTAAAAAAACCAAAGCTTATTTTTAAAACTAATATTCATGTTGGTGTTGCGTTTAAAGTAAAATACACATTTGAATTCAGTTCCTGGATTTTTTAATGAGACGTGTCCACACATGGCCCCCACTGTCCATGTGTCCAACAGCTTGTGTGACAGTGGTGCATGGAGAGGCGTGCTCCCATAACCCACGCAACAGCCACTCATGGCCCTTCATGGAGCACTCCTGAAAAATCCGGAGTGCCCCATGTGGGCCAGGGTCACAGCCTCTGTGGATGGGGCAGCCATAGTGCCTGGTGGAGGTTAGGAGAGTCAACCCGCACCAAGGGTGAGGATGGATCAGGGTCCAGGGTCCGCCTGTGGGGGGCTGGTGCTGTTGAACGCAAGGTCTGTAGTGAACAAGGCCCCAGTTATCCGGGATCTTATCCTGGACGGGGTGGCAGACCTTGCGTGCATCACGGAGACCTGGCTGGACGAGGGGGCTGGACAAGTTCTGGCGGACTTCGTGCCGGTTGGGTATGCTGTGCAGCACCAGCCTCATATGGGGGGCCGAGGGGGAGGGTAGCTATTATTTTTAGGGAGGACTGGCCAGTTAGGAGATATCCAGTCCAGGAGATTCCAGGTGTGGAGGCCCTCCATATGGTGTTTGATTTGGCTGGGGGCAAGCTTGGGGTGTTGCTGGTATATCGGGCCCCTTCCTGTTCGGCGGCATCCCTTGCCGCTCTAGCAGAGCTGGCCTTGGAGGTAGTGTTGGACTCCCCCAGGACCGTGGTCCTTGGGGACTTCAACACTCATGTTGATGCCGGCCTGAGCAGAGCGGGAGTTCGTGGCCGCCATGGCAACCATGGACTTGTCCCAAGTGGTCAACTGCCCGACTCATGTGGGGGAACATATCCTTGACCTGGTCTTCTGCTCTGGCCTTGAGGCAGATGATCCATTAGTGGGGGATGTGAGATCTGTGCCCTTGTCATGGGCGGACCATTATCTCCTGCAGACCAGCCTCCTAGCACACCACCTCCAGAAGAGGAATGGACCAGTTAGGTTGGTCCGCCCTCGGAGGCTGATGGAACCGCAGCAGTTCCAAAAGGCTCTGAGGGAGTTATCCCTGGACCTTGACGACCACTCTTTTGATGTGCTGGTACGACATTGGAACACCTTGCTGGGGGAGGCCATCGACAAGTTGGCTCCGAGACGCCCCCTGCCCCCGTCTCGTCGCCACAGGGCCCCTTGGTTTACCATGGGGCTGCGGTGTGTGAGACGGGTAGGTAGGAGACTAGAGTGATGCTGGCGTCGGACTCGCTCTGAATCTGATTGATTTCTCCATAGGACCCATTTGCGGTCCTATGTTGAGACTGTGAGGACAGCAAAGAAGGAATTCTTTGCTGTCCTCCTAGCATTTGCAAAGTCTCGTCCAGCAGAGCTGTTCCGGGTGGTGCGGGGGCTGGTCAGTCCAGCCTCCCTCCACCTGGACGGAAACTTGTCCCAGGCCCGCTGTGAGGAGTTTGCCATCTACTTTACAGACATGATCGCTCATATCCAGAGTGATTTCGACACCGGGTTGAATGCAGTAGATGAGGAGCATGAGGTTATGGAGGCACCGTCTGGTCGATCTTTCTGGGAGGAGTTTCAGGAAGTGACGCTGGCCGACGCAGTGGACGTCTTGGGGTCTGTTCAAGCCACAAGTTGCGAATTAGATCCGTGCCTGTCCTGGTTGGTGAAAGCCTCCAGGGAGACATTGGGGACGGTTCTGGCGAGGGTGGTTAACGCATCCCTTCGGCAGGGGAGGCTGTCGCCCAGTCTCAGGGAGGCTGTGGTGCGACCCCTGCTGCAGAAGACTTTGCTGGATGTGGACGCACTCGCCAGTTACCGTCCTGTCTCTAATCTTCCCTTTTTAGGGAAGGTTATTGAACGGGCAGTGACTCTGCAGGTCCAGGCGCATCTGGACCGTATCCGTTTCCTTGACCCTTTTCAATCTGGGTTCCGCCCCAGCTATGGCACTGAGACAGTGATGGTGGCTTTGGTGGATGATCTCCGCCAGGAGATGGATGCAGGACATTCTACAGTCTTGATCCTGCTAGATTTCTCAGCCGCTTTTGACACCGTGGACCATGGGTTGCTGCTGAGATGGCTGCGACACCTGGGGGATCTGTACGAGACTGTCCTTGGGTGGTTCCGCTCATTCCTCTCGGGGAGAAGCCAGCGGGTGGTGCTGGGAGCTGAAACATCATGCCCCTAGGCTCTGACCTGCGGCGATCTGCAGGGTTCGATCCTGTCTCCGCTTCTGTTTAATGTGTATATGCAACCCCTGGGGGAAGATTGTGAGAGGGTTCGGGGTGCGATGTCACCAATATGCTGATGATACTCAGCTGTACCTCTCGTTTTCGACCGACTCAGGCCCTGCTGTCTCGTTGCTTTCCAAATGCTTGGAGGCTGTGGCGGATTGGATGTGGCAGAGCAGACTGAAGCTCAATCCTGCTAAGACGGAGGTGATGGTGGTGAGTAGGGCGAGGGAGGTGATGGTCCCTCTGAGGGGGGGCGCCCTCCCATAGCCCAGCAGGTTTGGAGTCTGGGGGTGGTTTGGGATCCGGGCCTCCGTCTGGATCCGCAGGTGGAGGTGGTGGCTAAAGCCACCTTTCGCCAGTTGTATCTGGTACGGAGGCTGCACCCATACATTTCCAGACCCAACCTGGCCACCCTTATTCACGTCTTCATCACCTCGAGGCTAGACTACTGCAACGCGCTCTACATGGGGCTTAGGCTGCAGCTGGTGCAGAATGCGGCGGCCCGTCTCCTTACAGGGACGAGGTGGCGGGAGCATATAACAGCTGTGCTCCGCATTCGGCACTGACTGCCTATAGCGTACTGAGCCAGATTCAAGGTGTTGGTGTTGATCTATAAAGCCCTATACAGTCTGACCCCTCATACCTTGGGGACCACCTCACCTTTCGCATCTCAGGGCAATCCCTGCAGTCTGCCGGGGGTGCCTTCCTGGAGGTCCCCCGTGTTAAACGGGGGGCCACAATGGAGAGGGCATTCTCGGTGGCCAGACCGCGACTTTGGAACTCCCTCCAGGAGGAAGCTCGCCTGGCCCTGGGTCTAATGACTTTTCGCCGAGCCTGTAAGACCTGGCTGTTCGTCCAGGCCTTTGGAGGGGAAGGGGGGAATCTTGGGATGGGGTGGGTTTTTAATTATCCATTATGATGATGATTTTATGCATTTTTATTGTTGTTTTACTTTGTTGTGAGCCACCCCGGGATGCCATAGACATGAGGGGTCGGCCAATAAATATAAAGAAAGAAAAAAATAAAAATACTGGGAGACACTTGCTTGAAGTGCTCCCATGCCCCGCGGCCATGCCACAGCCCACCCCCACAGCACTCGTTTAAAACACCTTCTGTCTTGAGATATATGATCAACTAAACTACCCACAAGGAAATGAGAGCAACAGATTACAACTTCGTTCCAACCTTTTGTTTTCATCACGTATGTTTTGAGTTCAAGATCTGTGGGGACAGATGACTCATCCGGAGAAAGACCAGGATAGGATTTTCAAAATTGTAAGGGAGTTAGTTATTCTATGAGCCCATATTGAGAGGATGGGTGCCCCGCTTCTTCAGACAATTTTAAAATCTTACCCTGAATATTTAAATGCCTAAATAATGAGAATACTTTTGACCCAATCCAAGGTCTACGTGTGTGCATTGTGCATACATGGGGGACAAAACTGCAATTGCACACATGCACACAGTGTGCGTGTGTATGGTGGCCCAGGGAAAGTCCCCCGTCACCACCCACGGCAGCCACTTCAGCCCCGCTTCTCCCTTTCCTGGTCACAGTGGTTCCCGCTGTGTATATGCACACAACTGCAATTTTGGTCTATGTGTGCGGATCATGGATTGGGTCTTTTGTGTATTTAGAATACCTCTCACTTCCTCTATGAACAGTAATAAGTTAAGCATACCCACACGTTTGAGAGAGAGACATTTTTTACCCACATTTGTAGCATATGAGCGAACTGAGGTCAAGGAGAATTTAAGCTGTGGTTTTCAAGGCCATCAAAAGAAAAATTGGGCTAAAAAGGTTGCTTGTTCATTGTTGACTCAAAAGGAAAATTTCCATCAACTGAATTACCAGCAACACTTCTTTCAGGAACTCTATTGAAATTTACAGAAGTACCTAGTTTAGTGACTTGTATTGAAAAATGGTTTTTTAAAGCACCAAAATTAAAAGTCACGAACAGGCAATTCTGTAGGAATTGTGGCAGGCAGATTCAGATACCCATCAGGCAACGGCCTGCTTTCTCATAACGCTAATGATGATTTTACTTTTAAACAACTTTTTTTAACCTGAAAGATTTCAAACTGATACAACATCAATACACTGGGGTCCCTTAATCAATTTCTGAAAAGCAGTGGTGAAATGTCTCAACTATTTATCAGAACACAGCAATACAGCATAGCAGTTTAGGGTACTGAGTGAAGAACAACTTATGTGACTGAAGGTGCAAAAGTAATGTAGACATGTAAAATTTAACTACTTGGATGGGAATTAGGCCAATGTAGCAATAAAAAATTTGTGCTCATGGAAAAAAAATGTTGTAATACTGACAGGCCATAATTGGTAAGGACCTAATTTTACATCTAGTTTAAAATATGCCTTTCCACTTGCACAGTAGATGGTACCTGATGGTGTATTTGTTTAATTGAGTTCTAAGGAAGAGTGCCCCCTACTGAATAGTCTACACCATCATTCAGGAGCACACAGTGTTGGAGCTTGTCTCTACATGATAGCCTTACTTTTCTAGCTTGTGAGATTTGACAGAATCAGAAGAAACGATAGTATGGCTTCAGGCCAGAAATAATCATAGGAAATTCAAGCCCATTTTGAAAAGGAAAAAAAAGGAAGTGTTTTACAACACAATGCTGAAGTATTGTTTATTCTGTAGATAGAAAAATTAGCGGACAACATGGGGACACATTCTTCTGGCACTCAGTTAACATTAACCATTAAACGGTCAACTCCAGCCTTGCTACTGAAGGAGTTTTAGAAACCACAGCAGGGCCTATCATCAACATATTGCAGATCCTAATGGCTAAAGCATTATCTTTGCCTCTCATTATGTTCCAACCCCCTTTCCATCCTAAATAGTCAGCACCTCAGGGCATTGCTCTGTCTCTAATCATGACCGTTCAGTGCCAGACACATTGCTGGTGCTATGTAATTAATGTACTTATAGTTGCAAAATAATTTCCTTTATAAATGTTTACTTGGTTTAATTCTACTTTTATCTTCCAATCTCCTTCCAGAGATAATTTGCTGAATATTTGAGCAAAAACAATTCCGCGAATTTTGGAAGAGACAAGTGTATGTTGGTGCCTGCATGTATAAGTTTTATTTTACTTTTTCTTAAATGGTTTGGTCTGCCTTATTTACATTGTGCTTTATTTATTCAAAAAACAATCCTGTAGCTGAAATTACTAAAACTTGAAGGTTTCTATAGCAAAGCTAACCTTCTTTGGAAATGACTGGCACCCTCTAAGTCAAGAGGTTCACTTGAATTCTCTCTGCTTAGGCTAGGGCTGTAATGAGATTTCTCAAAAGTGAGAAATCTTATTAAAATCACAATTCTCAATTTGTTTCAGGACGAACCGAGAACCTCTCGATGCACAACTGAATTCTTGTGCAAAAATAATTTTTAAAATCAATGCATATGCACAAAATGGCTGCCACCCGTAAATAAAAGGGTAGCAATGCTATTCTTTAAGTGCGGTGGCCATTTTGTGCATTCACAATCCCCTGACCTTAAAGAAAATGGCAGCAATGCTATTGCCACCATTTTTGTTAAGGGAGGTGGCCATTTGCACATGTGCAAAAAGGCCTGGTGGCCATTTTACACATGTGTAATTGATTATTTCCCCCCCTCCCCCCAAGAATTTGCCTAAGAATTTGGTCGGGCATCAGGAAATTAATGGGAAACTGATCCCGAAATTGTGAGATTTCTCACAAGCACCAAAATTGATGCTCACTTCAGCCCTATAGTTTATAGCATCTTCCAGATAGTCTCTGTTGGTTTCAAGACCTGCACTCGCATCTGTTTCCTCGTCAGGTCTTTCTTCCCCATCCCCTTCCTCCTGGAAGGATGCGCTCTCTTGAAAACTTCTTTCTCCTATCTCATATTATAACTGCCCTTCAGGTTCTTTTTCCCTAGCATAATAGATACACTTGTTACTCTCTTGAACTCTTCCTCAGTCACAGTTCTTCAACTTCCTTCTTATCACAATGCTTCCTTCTGACCAAGGCCTAAGATGTGGCCTTTAGCTCCTTGCAGCCAATTAAGCAGTCCAGACCACTATAGCTAGGCCTAGGTTAACCCCGACAATGTGTTCAAACTGTCACATTTGCAATTCATCATAAACATTCTTCACTTTTAAAGCTTGGTTTTGACCTGACCAAATTATGAATATTTGAGACTAACATACTGAGGAATATTTTTCTAAGTTTTTCAGGGGGTTGTTCCACTCCTTTCAGTGATTAGATCTTAAATGTGGAGCTAGAGAGCAGTGTACTATGTGTTAGTAGTTTAGCTTTGCAGTGAATTGACTAGTCGCCAGATTAGCTCCAAAAATATGTTTCCAGGGAATTTAGGAAGTCCTCAATAGGAAGACGTTTTATATGGTTGGCAGGGGCTTTAGTTTAGGAGAGGAACAGAGAATACAAAGAATTAAAAGGCCAACAGCTGTGTTTGGCTAGCCTTGGATGAGAATAGCAGTCTTCCAGTGGTATCTAGCCAAATAGTTCCAGCTTTTGAAACTTCCTTGCATAGATTGGCTGCACTCCTCAAACCCCTTACTAAAGAGCAGTCCTATTCAGCCATTATTTGTAAATTTTTGCAAGGCAGTGTGTAACTACATGCATAAGGAGAAAACTAAGGTTGCTCATTGCACCGTAACTGTGACACTTCCAGCCTGTAGAGTAGTTAACTATGCACCCTTAAAGTTACATAGACATTGGGGGAGTTTTGGAGAACTAGGAGACTATTGTTATTTAATATGGTATTATTGAATCTATTTCTGGATTTCTGACATTAAAAATTCTGGAGAAGAGTGTGGCTTTATTATTCCTTGTTGACCTTGGCAATACAAAATGCCTTTCTCAAATTAGCAGTGGCCACTGCACTCAAATGGGGGAGGGGGGCACAGAGGTCATCCACAGGTTAAGGCAGGGAGTATTTGTACCTTTGTCTTCCCTTGGCAGTTCCACCAGGGACAGACAGATTAAAGTTATTGTGAGGCTCCTATTGAGCCCACCCAATGGAAGCTGCCCTGGGGAAGTTGCCGATTCACCATGCCTACCTATGATTACTCTCCAGCATTTTACACTTTCAAGAGTGAGAAGGGATTGTGCTAATTACAAGGACCCACTTTAAGTAAGCCTTTGGCTACCAAAAGCAGTACAGCATAGGTTATACCTTCTCTCCTGCCAGCATAACGTATTGATACATTTTGTGATGCCTAGTGCTGTATATGTTACCTAGTTGCATATGTACTAAAAAGAGCGTATACTTTGTAATACTTCCTATTATTCAACACTTCCTGTTATTGTTAAAATATGGTTCTCTTTAAAGTGAAGTTATAATGAGGAAATTAGAGGAACGGAATGGAGTCTGGATCTCCTCTTCAGCAGTACTGTAGGCATGGGTTGTTTCTGCTTTGTCGGCATTATCATCAGACCTAAAATAACATTCCCATAGAAATTTTATTGGCAAAGTTGTTATAGTACTCTTTTAATTCTGTTTTAAAATGGATAGAGGGAAAGACAGCATAAATATTAAATGTCGTCAGATATTACAGTAAGTAACAAGAGATTCCTGATGCTCTGAAGTATTGCATAGTTAAAAATTAAGTATATTTGGATTAAGTAAAGATATAATTTAGTAAATGCAGATTGTCTATAATTCATTTGTTTAATTGGTTTTTTACTCATTTGATTTTTGTGTATCATTAAAATATATATCTAGACATGAATGGCCTCAGAAATGACAGTAATCCAATGTAAAACACCACTGAGTTTAAAGTTTTTGTATTTCTTCCTTGTTTAAGTTTGGTCTAGAGATTTGCTATGTACTTCATCATCATATTATAGGTGAGGTAAACATCCTTTATGTCAGTGAGTAATTTGTAGCCTCTTGATGTTTGCCAGGTAAATAAAGATCCATTTGACTTGTTGGTTTTCTGTTTATAAATCTAAAACCCTTATTCTTTCTGACATGAGTACTGTCACATTAACAAACCAATGAAATCATTCTGAAATAGTAAAATATTATGGCTTGCAAAAAGTCTTAGGAGAGAGCAGAAGTAGTATGAACCCCAAGATGATATAGGAGATAGTGTGAGAACTGATGAGACAAGCAATTACTCGGCTTGTAAAAAGAATGCAGTTCTAGTTGGCTAGCTTGTCTTGGCCTCGTGTAGCAAAAGGAGCATTCTGGCTGTGAAAAGACCAATAGAAACAAATTCTAACAATGTGTTCAAAATTGTGAAATTTGTTTTAGCAGTATTTTTAATAAGAGAAACTAAGGCAAAAAAGTACATTCTTTGATTGAAATGATTTTTGGTTAGGTATGAAAATTAAAAGCCTTAATGTTCTTCAGTTTACTCAACTGGCTGAAGTAGTTCTGTCATGTATTACATAGTAAATATTTTATACATTTAGGCCACTGTCCTGAAACATTTACTCCTGAGTAGTCCCATTGAAACCCCTTGAATATTGTAGCAATCAGATCATATTTGCAGTCATGCATACAATATTGTCTGTTACTTTTGCATATCCTGATTTTCCATAAAAATCCCAGTGCTTACTTGCAATTCTGATTTGGAGAGTTCAGATGTGATTGTCCAGCTGGATAGCATCCATACTAGCACCCTGGGAGCAAGTCCCATTGAAGTTTTAATGGGACTCATGTCTGCTAACAGCTAGTGTGTGCTATCATGCTGGAGGACTGTGCTGCCCTGTACGAAGTCAGTCATATTTGCTTATCAACTTTTGTGCAGCTTTGTTACTCTTAATTTTTTAGCTTTTCTGAAATGTCTATGCTACATTTTAATTTGATCTAAAAAGACTGGTGCTGAAGATGTTATAATTGAAACTGAAGTTGCTCAACTGTTGTTTTGAAGGTGTTCTGATAGGTATTACTACTTGCAACAACAACAAAAAAGCACAGAAAGCAAGCTGATTAATACTTCAGTTTTCACCCTGGAACACTCAAAGTAAGGTGACTAGGAGTTAGCATGTATTGTACAGTGTATAGTATTCCCAGTAGTGAGCTTTCTACGTTCTAGATTTCTTAATAAAAGACAGAATTTGCAAGGCCAAGAAAAACACATGGATACAAAACTATAGTATTATTATAAAATGTTGAAAATTAAAAATATTCACCAGTATTTTTGAACTCTTATTAAGCAAAATAATTTTAAAATAATTTGGGATTTTTAATAAGGAATAGCTAACAGATTAGAATGAAGATACTTGTGTAAATTATTGAAGGGGAAAAAAGCAAATGTACTCTTTTTCAGTAACTTCATTTGTTTGAAGATAACCTTTCTGAAACATCTGGAAAATGTTGAGCACTTCATGAACTTGCTCATCATTTACAGGGAAAGTAAGGATCTACATAAATTACATCAATAAAAGATTTAAAATAATGTTTTGAGCCCAGTAGAAATGTTGTAAAAATACTTTCTGGCTTGAAAATCACACTAGTTATTCTTGTTTCAGATTTCATTTATTATATTGTTCTTTATGATTTTATGATAAACAGATTATTCCTTGAACAGGAATTAATAGTAAAGCTGCCAGGAAAGGGTTTTGTTGTCAAAGTAGTTCCCGCCTCCATGTTTTGTAAGAGATTTCATGGTCCCATTGTAAAGAGTGGATGATTTAAAACGTGTTCCCAAGATAAACTTTCCCATTGTCATTAATGAGGATGGATAATACTGAGTGACAAGTGCATTAGGAATGACACAGAAAGAGCTGTTAGATTTGTCAGAGCATATCACTTCAGGCAATGAAACTTGAGGACATTCTTTTTTTGTAATTTTTTGCTACGTATTGTGTGGACCAAGCACATGGGTGTATTTTACTATTTTGGTTGATGGAATGTTTAGATCGTTTTTGTAAGGCAATCAGTATTAAATATAATCTGTATAATATGATATTTAGCCTTATTCCATATATGGTACAGAGCCTCTTGTTTCATTAGAAACCAAAAAATCAACAGAACTTATTCCTTTAATCAGTTGTTAAAGAATTCTTTTGATAAAAATATTTTTCCAGTCAAAAAGGCTTATGTTAAATGACTGTTTTAAATACTGTTAGTTATAGACATAATTTTTTACACTTATATGAAAATATATACCCTGCACGGCCACAATAAAGCTACAGATTTAAAAACTGGGACACCAATGCATGTAATTTACATTGACTTTAAAAATCACATTTCTCGATAGAGACTTTTAAAATATTAATCATTAAATAATTAATAATGTATGACTTTTTCTGGTGTTTAAAATCTCTCCAAACTACAACATGCCTATCAATTTCCATTTTGAACATGCAATTGGTCACTTTTTCGCCTTGATTCATCTTGCCTGGCTGCCAACCAAATTTTGCCTCTGTATACCTTCTTGACACTAATAATGACTGAGTTTCTGTTCGTTTGCGTGCAAGATTTCCCAAGCGGCAGTTTGGGGCTGGGATAAACTATCTATCATGATTGCATACAACTAATCTGCCTCAACCAAACCACCCAATGATTGAAATTACATTTGACAATTCACCTCTCCTTGGCGTGCCTGAGGTGAACATAGCTACAGACCATCCCCGGAAGGGCATAGCAACTCCTCCATATGCTGAGGAAGATCCTTTTATTTGTGTCAAGAGACTTTTAGCAAAGCATGTAGAGACAGGAAAGATTTTTTTTTTTTTTTAAACTTCGTTATTTTCAGATATATTGCTGCCTCTTTTTCCCCAGTAGAGACTTTTATTTTTTTAAGACTTTTTCTGATTATCAGTTCATTAAAGTCATTAAATGCTTGCTTGCCTTAATAAGAACCAATATAGATTATCTAAGATGTTATGTGAACATTGGGTTAAAAATGAAAAGGGTGTTCAAGATGTCATTTATTGTTCATGAGAACATTCTTTTAATAATAGAACATGTGATTGTCAAATATCAAACAAGATGCCTATTACTCCGCTGACCTTTATCAGACTACACCTGCTTGAAGCATTTTATTAATACAGAAACTGAAGAAGAATGACAAGAAATAACCTGTCTTGGTCAAACACTATTTTTAAAAAAAACCCAAAAAACCCGTTTAAATATGTTCATTCAAAGGGTTATTTCTTTTTATCTAATTGTTAAACTAGTTACCACAAAAATGATAAATCTCTGACTTCAGATTATGATTTATTAAATGCCTCTATTGAGGTGTGCTCTGCAAGCTTGCAACTTTATAATAAGAAATTTTTCAGCAGCCTGCTTTATTCCTTTTCTGAGTTAGATTTCCTTATTGAAAATTTATTTTCTGATCATGATAAATGAACACTTTCAAAATACAAAATTAAACGTTATTTCAGTTTTCCCCCCATTAAATTTTTTAAGCTCCTATTTATATTACAGTTGATGCCAAAAGTTACTTTTCATTATGATGATCATGTAAAAATAAATTGTGCTTACTTGTTTAGTGTACACACAAACTATAAGTAAAAAAAAGAATAGTTTCTGGAAGAGGGATTCCATGCATTTATCTTAGTGTAGCCTGTGACTGTTCTAATTCTGTTACAAGCTAAAAAATTCGCAAACAACTCATTTTTCGAAACTCAAATACAGTTTTTCTATGACTTTTTTCTACAGATAGAGTTTAAATTAATGTTCTTCTTGAAGTGGTTGGACTTCATATAGTCCACATGTTATGTTTTGTTATGGCCTAAGGCTAACAATAAATATTTTACCTACCTATAGTCCACTTGAGTTTGTCTTTAGTTTTCAGAATGAAGCTAGCTAATATGGCATCATGTTTCCTATGGAATTCACAACTGACACATCTAGCATATATATATCATTAAACTTTATTATTGCTGCTGTTGTTAAGTATTTGCATAGTGCCAGAAATGGAATTGGCACTGAACAATCCTTAATTAGAGATAGGTCCCTGCCTTAAAGGGCTTACAATCTCGGACATAGGAGAGTTGAGTTCCAGGCATATGAGCATCAGTGAGTAGGCTGGGGATGAGGGAGGACCTAGGGAAAACATGATGGAAGAGGTATGTTTTGGGGAAGGATTTGAATCTGGGGAGGGAACTCTAGGCATAGTGGGCAACATGGGCAAATGAGAGAAGATGGTTTAGGAGGAGACACAGAAGCGGGTGGTAAGAGAGGCGGAGCAATTCAAGGACAAAGGAGAGGAGACAGGGATACACTGGGTGGGAATGTAAAAAAGCAGTTATCACTGAAAACATGAAGGAAGAACCTGACTACACAGTCATGTGGAGTTGACTTGTTCCAGTAACAATTTAATACACTAAATAGCCTATTTTCCATACTTTTCTAGTTATCAACATTGAAGATGTGGGTATCTTCAATCTGTTCCTTCTCTCTTACTTTAGACCCTTTTCAAACGAGCCATGGTGGGTGGGGGGATGAGTGTGCTCCAACGGCGGGTGGAGGTGGGTGTGCGCCCATGGGAACGTCTCAACCCACAGAACAACCAACATTGGCACTGGTTGCTCCTTGTGTGGGTGATAGGTGGAGCACGGGAGCATGCACCACCCACTGCTGGCAGTGTTCCCACAGACACACCGCCACCGGCGACCCGTGGCATTCCTACAGATGCTCCCACCCGCACACGTGGGGAGGAGGTGCCCATTTGAAAAGGGCCTTAGTAGTAAATGTCCTGCCTTTACGCAATTGTAGATAATTGTTCTCTTGTTCACCATGATGACCCATAACTTTGTATCTTCTTCATCAACAGCATGATGAAGTTCTAAGCACAGAGGTTCCGAACCTTCTTTTGGAAAGGCTTCATTCAGTGTTTTCATGGCATAATCAATAGTGGTGTGCATGTCGTTTTCATTATTACAATAATAATAACAAGAATTTTCATTATCATTATTACAATAACAAAAACAACAAAAAATAATAATGAAAATAGAAACAAAAACGACATTTTGTTTTTTAAATAAACTGAAAAAACTGAAAAACCTATTTCCGGCTATAATGTTTTTATTTTTTATTCAATACTGATGAAATATGGGGAGATTGTACCTCCAATGGAAGACGCGATATGTACCAAATCTCGAAATGATTAGATAAGGGAACCCGATTTTAGAAGCAGTTGAAGGTTGTGATTTTAAGAAAAGCTCTATACACATTAATGACTAAAACTTCTTTATCTTCCATTCAATTTTCATTAAACCTATGAATATTGTGTCCCATCACAAGCTTAAGACTCCTGCCAATTTTCAGAAAGATTGGATAAAGGGTCCTGATGGTATAAGACATTAACTTGTAAATACATTTCCAGTTGTAACATTTGTATATTCCATCCTGTTTACAAGATATTTGGCAGGAATGTATCACATACCTTCCCTGTCATCTCTGCCAAACTACAGGACGATTTGATAAAGGGACCCAATTTTATAAGCAATTGATGTTGGCCCTGTGAAGACCATTATTCAGATAAATAGCAGCACATGCAGTGCCAGTTAGAGGCAGGCACCTGGCACGGCAGGGGGAGAGAGACTGTAGGAGGGAGAATGTGGAGCAACCCAAAAGACTGACAGACACATTCACTGGCCAATTACTGCATGCTTCTAGCTTTACAGGACCAAT
>QEPC01008061.1:1297487-1318367 GCA_003113815.1 Sphenodon punctatus | reverse complement strand
TCATCACAATCACATCCTGCAGCACTGTGACAGAGGACATAAGAGAATCTCTATTGACTCTTTCCTAAACAGATGCTTCTGACTTCCCAGTAACAAGTGGGGGAGAGATGTTGGGATGGTCACAGCACAGAATGAGGATATTTGGCTGACCTTTCTGCTGGCCAATTGGCATGACAAACCGATCTTACACCACAGTGACACGTAAGAGAATTTCTGGCATAGGCTCCTTCTCTGCGTATGCTGTGCAGAGATATAAAATTGGGACCCTTTATCACATCTTTGTGATATTTGACAGAGATGATCATGAAAGTGTGAGATACAGCCCTGCCAAATTTCGTGTACACTGGTTGGACTGCAAAGATGTTACAGTCAGACATACATTTATAAGTTAATTGCTTATACCACCAGGACCCTTTATCCAATCCTTCTGAAAGTTGGCAGAGATAGTGAATATTGGAAGGGGTATAAACATTCCAAGTTTCATCTACATTAAATGTAAGGCAAAGAAGTTACAGCTAAGAATGTATATGAAGATCTTTGCAAAATAAAATAATTCAGCTGCGTCTAAAATATGATTCCTTTATTCAATCTTTTTGGAATTTGGTACACATAATGCCCTCCATTGGAGGTATATTCATCCCAAGTTTTAGCCAAATATAGTGGCGGGGCGGGGGGGAGTTAGAGCCGAAAATGTGTTTTCCATTGAAACCAATGGAAAATGAAAACACAAGCAAAAACCAAAATGACAATTTGATATTTATGAAAACAAAAATGACAGATTTAAATAACGAAAACGACATGGACCCCAGGTGCACACCTCTAATAACCATGCGTTTCTATCAATGCACACCTCATAGCCACACACGTAAAGTGAACGTAACACTGAAAACTTTTTGCATGCAACTGAAGACCAAATGAAGTGGATATTAATTTGGACTATTAAATTATCAATTATGCTTATAATCAATATTATTTAACATAATATCCATCATAACAGTTGCACATTGGACTTAAAGGGGCATGGTGCACTAAGTAGCTATAACTACCTGACAACCTGCTGAGGCAGACCAATGTTCCCTGGCACACTGATTGGAAACCACTGTTCTAACACATGCAATTAATGATTGTGCTAAAATCAACAAAAAACAAATGTTTCTCCCCTATAGAATGTCTCCCTTGTCATACAGTGCCCATGCCAGCCTATACAGTAGTCCTCCTTCATTTTGAAAGTCCATGTAGGATTATTTTTTTAAAGTTTTAAAATGGCGCGCGCGCGCACACACACACACACACACACACACACACACACACCACCCCTGGGATCAGCTCCCCGCTATGTGTGAAGCAGCTGTGACTCTGACTTGCTAAAGCCAAACTCTACTACAACATTTTGTCATTTTGTTGTGGTTTTTTTAATTCTTTCTCTTATGTCACTGTAGAACCACAGTAATTATGTGAGAACGTTATTTTGAGAATTACAATCAACAGTATGCAAGTCAATAAGAAAACATTTTAATTTTCAATCCTGTGTGAAGTTTACAGGATTGGTAGTTGGAAAGCACACACTTAACTAGTAAATTGAATACATCTGATCTCAGAGTACTGCCAAAAAGTAAAAATGTAGTACCTCTGTCATTTATACTAGTATGACTTGAAGTACTAGTATTTTCAAGTATAATTGCACAGTATCTCAATGAATTTGGGGAGCTAAGCTTCCATAAAAGCAATGTAGTCTGCAGTTTCCCAGCATCCTCAGCATGCTGGGGTTTTTTCAAGCACACTTACTTTCCTAAATATTATAAATTCTTATATACTTTATAATTTTCACCAAGTTTTGAAATGGCATGTGCTACTTCATCTTTGACATATAGTCAATAGTGTATGTTCTCTTCCTTTTGAACTCTTACTGTACATGTTGGTTAGAGGTTTCTTTGAGTCAGTTTTCTGCTGCCAGTGATTTCCATTTCTAGCTTCTTTTGATTTTTTTATTATTATTATTATTATTATTTGTCCCCTGTGACTATTTCCAGGTTAGTTTTTCCTGACCTATTTGCAGGCAAAGATAGAGGATGTGACAAATCCATATCAGCAATAACAATGACACCAGCAGAAAGGTGAAGACCCTGTGATTAGAAATATTCACTTTTCCTGTCACTTTTTCTTCTTTTATTGTCTGATTAATTATATGAGATGCCTAAAGATGAGAGAGATTTTGTATTCCTAACCAAGAATAGGATGATTTAAAGTCTTTAATCATTATGAAAGACTGTGGTTTCCTAAACTCCATGCTCCTGCTTACACAATCTCCCAAAAGATACGAAAAAAGTGCAGATATGTTTATAAGCTGACAATAAGACAATCAAGAAATTATATACTTATTACAAATGACAATTTTTTTCCACTAAATGATAGTCATCTAGAAAATCATTAATAGACACCTATTGTAATTTTTGCAAAGATGAGTTTGAGTTTCCACCAGTTCTTTTTCAAGAGTCTCCATATACACACTGAATGTAGTTTTTTGTTCTCTAGTGCTAAGACAGGGCAGATTTATTCAAGGAGTTTCTAGATGGGGAACAGAGAGATGACATCATTGCAGTCTCTCATATATACTGCTCCCCACCACTCCAGTCCTTTCTCCGGCATGGCAGAGATCGGCCAATCTTAGTAGCTACTTATCTCTACAGTGAACACTGCGACCAAACAGCCATGCTCTAGTTCACTGGACTGGCCTTCCTCAACATTGAGTTATAAAAAACAAAACAAAACAAAAAACAACACTAAGGGGTAGGGTGCAACAGCTTCGACTCCCATTCCCCTTCTTGGTGCGTGACACAGAAGGGTTTTAATTGCTCTCTGACTTGTTCCGCTAAGATCCCAGAATCAGACACACACAATAGTTGCCTTATCTGCCTCGGTGCTGAACACAATACAGTTGTCTTCCCTGTGTGCCACTGTTTTAAGTCCCAAATGAGAAAAGAGAGAGCGAAGATACTGAAGAGGTTATGAAGGCCTCCGCTCAGCAAGCCACGCCTTCATCAGCACCGAAAACCTCTGCTTCAATCTTACTATCGCAACTCATACAGCAGACTTTGCAGATGGCACTGAGAATGGGCCCTTCAAAGTTGGCACAACCAAAGGTCATGGCACAGGCCCTGTCTTCACAGCTTCTCCACCAGAGCGTTGCAGCCAGTGGCTCAGTGCCTGATAAGGGGATCTTTTGGGAGACGACCCTTTGCAAAAAAGAAGAGGCTGGCATCCACTCCTAACGATGCTACGGCCTCTAAAAAGAAAACGCATAAGTTCCTGGCACCTTACTCTCCACCAAGATTGATCGCACTCTCCTCTCCACACTGGACCTCACCATCCCCCCGTTCCCCGGCAACATCAGGGAGTTGACATTTCTCATTCAACACTGATGTCTCCTTTGACTCCAAATTCCCCATGGCACCAAGCATGCCACAATGGTGTACTCCAGAACTGTACATCAGGATGTCTCGCCAGAGGAGCTCAAGTTGATCCACAGCCCCCTCCAACATTTCCTTGGATCATTTATACAGGAGTCAGTTCACTCCACAATGGTCAGTCCTCTTCGGAACCTCTTGGCACCTACCACAAGCATGTCAGTGCTGTCTCCTACCACAAGCATGTCAGTGCATGGTTTGATGGGTAACAACCAGCATAGGTTTAGTAAAACAAAGTCTTGCCTCACTAATCTATTAGAACTTTATGAGAATGTCAACAAGCTTGTGGGTAGGGATTATCCAGTTGATATCGTATATTTGGATTTGACAAGGTCTCACCAGAGATTCCTAAGCAAACTAAGTAGTTATGGGATAAGAGAAAGAATTCTGTCATAAACCTGGAGAAGAGGTGATTAAGAGGGGGGATATGATGGAAGAGAGAGAGTCCTGTCATGGACCTGGAGAAGAGGTGATTAAGGGGGGGGGGATATGATGGAAGTTTATAAAATAATGAGTGATATGGAGAAACTACATAGGGTACTGTTGTTTGCCCTTTCCCACAATAAAAGAACAAGGCACTCTCTAAAGTTAAATGGCAGCAGATTTAAAATGAACTTAAGGAAGTACTTTTTCATACAAAGGACAATACAGTTGTATGAAAAAAGTACTAACCTCAATGACCTGTACATATACTTTTCTTGAGCTACAGAGCTTGTGCCAGAGACAGGATGCTGGGCTAGATTGATCAATGATCTGATCCAGTATGGCACTACTTATGTTGTTATGACTGGAACGGCACGCGTGGCACCGTCCTCTCAACATAAGGACAAGCCAGCATCGACACAAATGATGCTTGCATCTCATATCTCAGTACCGTCACAGATAGGTGACCTTTTTCAGCACCCTGCAGTTGCCCATTACTGTACATTAGACTCGCCACCATATCTGATACTATTCTTCAAAGACACCACAGTATTACAGCTGCGGGAGTGGCCCTGCCAAGATTTAGATTGCTTCAATGCTGGATTTGAAGCCCTTGTAAAACAGGATTGGATGAGCCAGGATCCACCCACCCGGGACACGGAACCTGCCTTAGCTGAGACCAACCCAGAGGAGGCCTTTGATCACTTCCCAGTCTCTTCTCCAGATGATTTTTGTTTTTTCAGGATCTATTAGTGTGTATGGCTTTCATCCAAGGAATTCCATTGGGCTGACAGACAGAAATAAGCCATGTCAGCTATTTGACATCTAGTCCATGAGAGCCAGAGAGAAGCTAGCCATACCCCTGGCAAAGGCTTTGTCTGACACACTGGATGAAATATGGAAGGAGCCAACTGTGGTACCGCCCATGGTACTGAAATTACTACGCGTTTACCCACTACCAAACAGGATAAAGGAGGCAGGTGCATAGATACTGCAGGAAGGAGAACATACTCTTCCTCAACCATGGACATTAGAGCAGGCAGCTACCTGGCCTTTGTGGCAAGGTATAACTACCCTTTATGGGACACTGTTTTAAACATCATAGAAGAGTTTCCGAAGAAAACAATTCTAATGCCCACTATAGAAGGTGTCAAGGAACTCTCAAAGAATTTATCAAGGGTATCCTTCAAAGTGACTGGCTCAGCTGGATATTGTATGGCATTGGTCATCTCTCTCCACTGCCACTCTTGGTTGAGATCCTCTGGGCTGTCGGAGGAAGCTCAGAACGTTATCTGCAACCTACCCTTTGACAGAATGCAGATCTTCAATGGGACAGCTTAAGAATGACCATTCAACAGACATGTCTATGGGGTTCTACGTCCCCACTGCACTTCATCCACAGGGCTCCTTCCAAAGATAGTCTCAACTGCCATCTGAAAAAGATGAGGCAGACCTACTAGGCACTGACATCGCGGTACCTCTCAACAAGTCAGGCTCAGAGCTACAGGGCGCCAAGGCAAATCCATTATCAAATATCTCAAAGACAGAAGAATGCTGCTCCTTCATCTTCCTAGCCCACCCAAAAGCAGCATTTTTTATATGACTATGCTTCTACTGAAGGTGACAGATACAGAGTTCTTCAGTGATAGTTTTTCTCTTCGTTTGTCTGGGAATGGATCACTTCAGATAGATAGGTCCTAGATATAATAAAAACAGATTATTCTATTCAATTTGTATCAAAGCCTAGGACTAGAGTAGTAGTCACCCCTACTCCTATTGATTTCAGAGCATCTGCAAAACTTCTTGCCAAAAGAGCACTTGAACCTATTCCCTCAGCAGGGCTAAACAAATGTTTCTATTCAAAATATTTTGTTGTTCCAAAAACATCCTCAGGGATCTGCCCTATTTTAGATTTAAGGGCCTTGAACAAAAAATGTTTTAAAAAATTAAGTTTGTTAACCCTTCCACAGATTTCATCACTTAGGCGAGGAGATTTCTTAGCAACCATTGACATTAAAGATGTATACTTTCATACAACTATTCATCTGGCCCCTAGGTGCTATTTGCACCTCACCTTTGAAGGCCAGCATTATCAATGTAGAGTTCTTCTGTTTGGCTTTTCCACTGCCCACAGAATTTTTACCAAGCATCTGGCCCAAGTGACAGCCTATTTTAGAAAGCTTCGTTTTGGCCATGTTGATCTTAAATCTGTTAAGAAGATAAGTAGTGCCATACTGAGTCAGACCAATGGTCCATCAAGCCCAGCATCCTGTCCTCTGACAGTGGCCAATCTCGATCGCATGGGAGAAGAACTAACAGTCACAATGGGCAATCCATTCCCCATTGTTCACTCCCAGCTCCCGACAGTAAGAAGTTCATCCCGTAAGCTACTTGGTTAATAGCCATTAATGGACCTATTCTCTAAGAATTTATCCAGTCCTTTTTTAAACCCAGCTATACTACTGGCCTTGACAACGTCCTCTGGCAACAAATTCCATAAGTTAATTATGCGTTGAGTGAAAAAGTACTTCCTTTTATTTGTTTTAAATCCGCTGGCAGCTAGTTTCATGGAGTGTGCCCTAGTTCTAGTACTATTTGAGAGGGTAAATAACCGTTCCCTATCTACTACCACTCAAGATTTTATTAACCTCTATCATGTCCCCTCTCAGTCTTCTCTTCTCTAAGCTGAAGAGACCCAGCTTGTCAAGCCTCTCTTTGTACAGAATCCGTTCCATACCCTTAATCATTCTTGTTGCCCTTCTCTGTACCTTTTCTTCTTCAGCTATGTTTTATTTGAGATGGGGCGACAAACATCAAGCTTACTGGTGTGTAGTTTCCAGGATCACTGCTGGATCCCTTTTTAAATATCAGGGTTACATTTACCACCCTCCAGTACAGTGGCAGATTTAGCGATAGGTTACAAATTACTAATAGTAGGTCTGCAATTTCATATTTGAGTTCCTTCAGAACTCTGGGGTGAATAGCATCTGGCCTTGGTGATTTTTTAGTATTTATTTTGTCAATTTGCTCTAGAACCTCCTCCAGAGTCCCATTGATTTGTAACAGTTCTTCCAATTCATCACCTATAAAGTAAGATTCCGGCACGGATATCTCCCCAACATCCTCTGCGGTAAAGTCCAAAGGAAAGAACTCATTCAGCTTCTCTGCAATGTCCATTTCCTCCCTTTCACCCCCTGTTGTTTTAGCAGTTCTACGGAGGGTAGCGGTTACATCTGCAAGTTGTTTGGAGCAGATGCGGTCTTTTAATAGTGTTTGTTCACTCCGTAGTAACAAAAAGATCCAGAGCCTGATTGAAGCCTCTAGACATTCCTATAATAAAATATCTTAAAATATTATAATCTATTAAACAGAATCTTCTTATAACTGACTGTTTATCATACCTCCCGCTTCTCAGTTTAGACCAAACTCTTTACTCAATGGCCCTCAGAATACCTCTCAACTGTTTCTGTAGTTCACATAGTCAATCACTTGTTAATTTGCCTAATAGTTGCTCTAACTTTCTGACCAGAGTGCATCACACTGAAGTGCATCACACTAAAGCAAATCAGACTTGCACTGATTCTTTGGGCTAATGCTGGTGCTAAAAAGTCACAGGTCTACATTATTATTATTATCATTATTATTATAAGTTTTTATATAGCGCCAGCGCTTTA
Organism: Sphenodon punctatus; assembly: GCA_003113815.1. Classification (NCBI taxonomy): domain Eukaryota; kingdom Metazoa; phylum Chordata; class Lepidosauria; order Sphenodontia; family Sphenodontidae; genus Sphenodon; species Sphenodon punctatus. The sequence continues at coordinate 1,310,806 of QEPC01008061.1, read as the reverse complement.
CAGTACTGTACCTGGCACTTTACAGAGAATAAGATAGACACGGTCCCTGCCCGAGAGCTGATTCCCAAGTGCCTGCATTTCTTTTGAAAGTGGGATTTTGGCAGTTTAAAAAAAAAATTGCCATAGGCAATTTCCCTGAAGTCATACTATAAGTATGTGCTGGAATAGGAAAGCAAAGCCTGGTTCTCCAAGTCCCAAATTAGCATCCAAACCACTGCACCCTTCTTCCTCTCTACTTGCTTTTCTGTAACTGCAAAAGATGTAGCAAGGAAGTAGTGAAGAAATTGTCACAGGTTTGTTATCAAATATGTATTTCCTGCACCTCTGCTGTACAGAGATCTTCAACGATTTGCAGCAAATTGTTCTAGTCATCCAATTTCTACAACCCAAATGAACATTAATTAGGAAAATTTGGGTTTCCTGAAAATCTTCAGAGAAATAGGCAGGGAACGTTTATATTTATGGCTAAAATGTCTCTAATGGTTTAATTAAGAGACTGAATATATAAGATTCAGGATATAAGCACCATGTTGGCCAGGCTAGTCCTCAGGAGTACCATTACTATTGTTTTTTTCAGTTCCTGCAGAAGAACAAGTGTTCAGGAAGGTGTAATCTGCAGAATCTTGTGGATCTCTGCAGATAACTTGCAGGAATGAAACATGCAATAGCCACATTTTACCTACAATGAGAGAAAAGCACATTATGTATTATAATAGTCAAGGACCTTAGTCCTGAACAAATAAAAGTCCCTTTGATTTCAGTCAGACTTACAAGTGTGTTTAAAATTGCAGTTAAGATATTGAATAGTATGAATACACTATGTACTTAAATTATATTTCAACAGAAACTGATTGCCATAAGAAAAACCTTTATCTACACCTCTTATACCCTACACTGCATACCTTTTTCATAGATGGATTTTTATCTTTATGATCATTTTGGGTTGAAGATAGACTCACTCAGAATTATTTGTGCTCTTAGTGATACTAAGAATTTGATCAGGTATGCTGTCAGGAAGAGCAAGCTGAGTGCTGATCCCAAGAGTGCTTCCGACAATGTATACATACAGTACTCACTCTAACAGAAAATACGTGAGTGGAACCTATGCTTTCAATCAGCCCTGGGTGCTTTTAAACATGACGGGCTGCCTCCGCCGCCACAGATTTCCCTGGGCAGTGGAGACAGCCCGCACCCCAGTTTGGATCTGCCGGGCTGCCAAAGAAGCATGACGGCAGCCCCAGTTGGAGAGGGGCAGTGCAACACATGGAACTGCATTTACATGTCCCCGCGCTGCATGCAGCATCCCTCCCTCCCTCCTCCCCCAGCTGACAGGTGGCCAATTAATACTGCCGTCGCACCCAGCACCTGCTGCCTTTCATTCCCAACAGAAGGACTAGGGAGGAGATACCCAGATAAAGTGGAGTTCAAAAGTACAAAATACACTGTAGCACTATGTCTTGACAGCGAATTGTGATGACCATGTCACGGCATTCTGTCAGTATGTAATGACGACACACATGATACTGTAACCAATAAATTATTGGGATCGAGATCATCATAAAACACCACTCCAATGTGGTACAAAAACAAAACTTTATTGGAACGGCACACCTTGGTTTTCTATTCTTGGCAGGATTATACTACACACACAGCATTATACAGATAGTCCCCAGATAAAGATATCTTTCGTGTCCTGTGACTGGCCAAATCCTGGAAGCACGCAGGCTGATTCAGGGAAAAGACTGAGAGAGGGCCCTTTGGTACTGGAGAGTAGAGCTGCTGGCGAGTGAAGACAAGTTGTGATCCATGTGTGCAAGGTCTGGAAGGGAGTGAAGCCACATGATTCACCAAACTGGTGACCACCAGCCCTCACCCCAAAGCCATGTTGCATGACCAGGTCTCGTATACAGTTCTGAGGTACAGGTCAGTAATAGCAAGATGCCATGTCATGGTGACATCACATAGTTCTTCAGCACATCAAAAGAGTGTCTTCCTGGGAGGAAGGGCCCTGAGCATATTAGCATCTTTATCTTTCCTTGATTGCTCTTTCCTGGCCTGGAAATCAGTAGCAAGAGTTGCAAAGAGTTGTGTGTTCACAACGGGTTCTGTTTTGTCAACTCTAGGTGTTTGAGCAGGAAGCATATGTTAAGTGTCTGGCCATGCCTTTGTCAGTATGCTGATGGGACCTTATCCACATGTTGAGTCGTCTCAGCTTGAATTCCATCACAATCTCAGGCCTGTTGTCTGTTCTGGACCCTCTCTCTGCTCTTTGCCTTTGCTTGACCGAAGTTAGGTCTGGCTTCCTTTGTCCAGGCCAGGAGAACATAAGATATCAATAAAACTATATTCTATCGCCACAATACTTTGCATTTTTTGCACTGTGACATTAAATATGTCTATACATTATGGTGCCCTGGGGGCAAATGTGCTCTCTGGTGTTGCCCATGACATCCTTCCAAGGTGGAGCACTTGTACCTAATGTTCAAGCTGTTCTTTGTTTTTGCTGCCAATCTGCGTGTATGCTGACCACACTATGACCCTAACCCCATTGTGTGGCAGCAATAAATAGGGAGACCAGCCTTCCCAGCCTAGCTGCTGAGTGCCAGATGAAGTTGACAAAGCTGACAGTGAAACTGACAAGCACAATGTGAACCTAGGCACACAGGTGATTAATCATACAGACTGGAATTAGAGTGCCATCTCAAAGTTCCCAAACCTCTATGATAACCTGACTGACAAATGCCCAGTAGCAGAATGATAAAACCTGTCCAGATATAGATTATCATTTTTTTGTTTGCTCCTTGAGTCTGCTGAGGAATTCCCTAGATATGTTCTGGGCAGCACGCCCCCCTCCCCAACATGTTTATTCCAGAGGTTTACACCCAGGTTTGACTGAAGAAATGCTTACCCCCATATTAGATGGCTGGAACCAGTGACAAGCATTCTGTATTTGGGAGTCATAACTAAGATTGGCGTTAAAGAATGATGGTCAATGACAAAGTGCTTTTGATTTGTATTGGGCTGAGTACTACTGAGCTAACAAGTGATCCTGTATATTGTATGTAAGTAGCTTATGCAAGCAAATACTGCACAAGTCAAAATACAGCAATTAGTTTTATCTTCTTAAGAACATAATTATGGGATTTTCAAATATTGTACATTAGACATACAAGATATATAATCCTATTAGTAAGCATCCAAAGTAAGCTGTAGTGCTGTAGATTTTAATATGGCCCTATATTTTTTTTATAGACAGCTTGTGAACTACTTGAAAGCAGAGAAGTTGGAACTGGAAGTATTGTGCATGTGTTTGAACTTCTTCTATGGGTGTTTTCAGACAAGTGCCTCCCCAAGCGTTACCCATGACAACCAGTGGGTAATGGATGGAGAGGCGCTTGTCTGAAAACGCCCTACAATTTCACTAACAAGTTCATTCATATAGGTTTGATTATATTTCATGTTTGATTGCTTACCTTAAAAATACTTCCTTCTGCAGAGCCCGTATGTTAGAAAGGGAATTTTTTTCAGGTTTGTGCAGTTTCTCCTAATTTCATTTGCGACTAGATGTACAGTTTCAAGAGATATTGAACTAATTATGTATACTACTCTATTTTGATAACAAGAACATGAAAATAATAATATATCCTTGAATGAGAACCTGAAGTCTGAACAAGCTTTTTGAATATATTTTTTATTAAAATTTATATTCCACCCTTTCATGAAGGCTCATGGACCAGCCAGCTGATGGGTGTGTTTAAAAACGATCTTACCTGCTTGCAAGAAAGGAAACTTTCCAAATAGCTCTATTTAGAGTACATTCATAAAACACCAATTGCCGTAGGCAAACTCACTTTGCATCCTGTTAGCCATATTTATGTTGTCCTGTAGTGTTGCTTTCAAACAACTGTTGATTTATCTGCACACCCTGGCCTCTCCCCCTCTGTAGTTCCTTTGTGATAGCACCCATAATACTAAGGGGAATGGAGACAAGATGGTATACCCAATGTCTTGGAAGTAATACAAAGCAAAAAGTAACAAAAAGCACTTCTGTGTGCTAGGAAGGAAGGAAGGGCCTGGAAAGCAAGGCTTCTGAGGAAAAGTTGAAGGAACTGGGCATGTTTAGCCTAGTGAAGAGAAGATTTAGAGGAGACACGATAGCAGTCTTCAAATATCTAAAGGGTTATCACAAAGAAGATGGCAAGGAACTCTTCTTCATTGCTATAGAGGGCAGGATTAGAAATAATGGGCTCAAATTACAGGAAGGTAGCGATATCAGAAAAAATTTCCTAACACACAATGAAAAAAGTTGCCTAGAGTCATCCTAGGCTCTTCATCACTGTTTTTTTGTTGTTTTTTTAAGTCTGGACAGCTATCTGTCAGAGGGGTTGTAGTCATCTTGCATTCAAGCAGGGGGCTGGACTAGATGACTCTCAATATACCTTCCAACTCGGACACTGTGAATAACTGAAGGCTGGAAATGATGTCAAAGGAACTGAAGCTGGACACTGGGATCCAAGTAATGCAAAAAAACCCAAACCCATTAATCTTTGCTAGTAAAAGTTTCATCCCAAGAACAAAGAATTCTAGTAGTAAAGTGCGAGAATGGGGACGTTTTCTGGGAAGGAGAGGGGAATATAGACCCCAGGGGAGACAGACCCTCGGTTGCAGAAATGTCCCTCAGGATCGGAGGTGGCTTCTGGAAGGTAATCTTCCCAGCCTAGATCATCGTAGGGAGGCAAAGTGCCGTGTTTCCCCCTCCACAGGGAACTCCACTCCACGGTCACACCCCGCCACACAACTGGCACACAGGGACCCTGGACCCAGGGAGACGGGTAGTGGTGAAGGAACAGGGTCTGTGGGTAAACCCCGGGGAAGAGGGGGATGGGGACAGGACCCACACACACCAGGGGGATTCTCAGGGCACCACACTGGGGAAGGGGGAAAGGGAACTGAACACTGTACTTACGTAACACAAGGGCAACAGCATGCATTGAAGGGAGCACAGCCATTGCTATCACTCCCAGGACCAGCAGACACAGAGGTGGCAACAAGGAGGAGTAGCCCAGGTGGCATTCACTTCTTTGCTCTGTGCTCTGCTGAGCTGAATAAGAGAGGACCACGTTTCAAGTTTACTTGATTAAAGTCAAGCCAAGACTTCTTGATTAAAGGAAAAATGTATCAGGAAGGCAGCCCAGGTCTTCTACTGCCCGGCAACTTGGAGTGAAATGCAGGGGAAAACGGCTTGTTGGCGGCTGGTCTGCGCTGAAGCCGCTGCCCGTGCGGAGACACCTGAGTTTTTGGCGACAGCCTGTGCAAAGTAGGATCTTTGGAGGATGCAACTTTATTTTTTTTTCCCGTTGTGCTGGGGGTTTATTGTGTAGCTACTCTAGCATTTGTGCTCTAATCAGCTGCACCTGCAGCGCACCGACGAACTCGGCTGATTGACAGCCCAATGGACCTTCGTAAGGGAGATCGCCGCCTGCGGCAGCACCATCAACACACACCAAAGGGCATCATGCCTAAGGGCTGTGCACGCAAGGGCGCGCCCTTAGGCGCAGGACGAAGGCCAGATGGCCCAGAATTCCGGTGCAGCTTGGTGTTCATCGTATTGACTGGATCAGTGAGAGTGGGCAGGAGCTGTGTAACAACTTGTGCTTTATACGTGACTTGTGGGGCACATTATTTGTTTACTCTCTGGAGGGTTATCCGGGGGGGGGGGTATTTGCAGGACAAGGGGAGGCCTTGGTTCTTTGTTTCCTTGTCAATTAGGAGTAACCTCTGACAATACTGGTTGGGATTATTAAGATGGCTGTAAAGGCAAAGAAACCAAGGTCTTTAAAATCACTACTCTCACCCCTGGGGAAACAGAGGAAAATTGGTAGCTTTTTTAAAAGGGTGCAAAGTAAAAACAATGATGGGGTAGTAAATGTCCCTTGCGTAAACAAAATTTCATTTTTGGATGATCCTCAAATTAGAGAACAGGAGTGTAGGGTTAACACTTCTCCCTTATCTTCTTTTAAAGTTGGAAATATCAACAGTACATGTACTTTTTAGAATGCTGAGATAGCAGATTCTAAAGTTTTACTAGCTGAGCATGTTCAGCTTACAGCTCAAACCATTAAATTTGTGTTTGACCAACTAAATATTCTAAACAAGAAAATGGATGTGCTCCCTGAGGGTAATGGCTCTAGCAGACTTTCTGATATTAGTGAGGATTGTTTACAGTCGGTAATATGGGATGATAAAGTAAAGATGGAAACTTTAGACCAACACTCATTTTTGGACAAAACGAAATTATTGTATAACCAATTGAAGAAGCATCCAGATCATGAGGTTCAGGGTCAAAAAGGTAGTATAGGGAAAAAGAAAAAGAAAAGGGGCAGGGGCCCTTGTAATGCTAAGTACAGTCTGCGAGTCCCTCGCATGATTTTGTAAGTAGGACGAGTTTGATAGGCCCAGAGGAGCCCTTGGGGAATAGTATAACAGGAAAGGTGAAAGGAGAAGATCTAAGGAGAAAGGGGAGTAGTTCACGCCCTGCAAAGGGTGGAGAACTTGTTGATAGCCCTGGGAGAGGAATGTACCCTTCCGGTTTTAGCTGCTTATGATGAAGACAGGGATGACTGGAGTAGAGGTGGGGAAAAGAGTCAAAATCAGCAAGAAAGATTAAAAGAAATTGTAACATCCATGGTGAGTGAGGCAGCTGATCCAAGACAATTAGATGAATTTACCAAAGAACCTCCGAATGCAAGGTCAACAGTGGAGGGTTTAAGGGAAGTAAGTCTCTCCCCCTCTAACCTGCATAGCAAAGTTATTGAAGGTGCGGATAGTATGAAGATATCAGAGGGACCTGGTTCCAATCAACAGAAGGCTCTCCTTCACAGCTAAATGAATCTGCTGACTTCTCTTCTGACGAAATGCAGGAAGTATATAGAGGCCAAGAGGGTATCTGAGCCAGTGGGGGACCTTCTGTCAGAACCAACTTGACATCCAGTGTTTGTCCATGGTAGTGAAACCAGCAGGGGGTTGAGGATTGAGAAGAGCAAGTTTCCTGCTCCAGGTTTAGCTTTATCCTTAACTATTATTTCGTGGAACATCGCTGGGTGGATGGGGAAAAAACTGGATCAGAACTTCATTAAATATCTCCAGGGATTTGATATTATTTGTGTACAGGAGGTTTGGGTAGGAGAGGCTGACCAAATAGAGATAGAAGTATACCAAAAATGGTTTTTGCCAGCAGAAAAAAATCTATAATAAAGGGCGCCTCTCAGGGGGTATTGCTACCTTTATTTCACTCACTCATTACAAAATTATTGATGTGGATAATTTTGAAAGATTTGCCCTGACCCTGAGATTATGAGTTTCTGGAATTGATGCTCCAATTTGGATATTTAATGTATCTATCTCTCCCCCCCCCCCACCCCCGTCTGAAAACAAATCTATGGAGGAAATTCCAACAATTTTGCTTGACATTAAAAGATGAAGAGTGGGGGGTTGATTGTATTTTAGTAGGAAAATTTAATGCCAGAATAGGGCCAGATAGCCAGAAAATCTGGAAAGCCTGGAATACAACTAATCTGCTGGACCCCAAGGAGAACTGGAATGAGGGCAGAGTTTCCAAGGACCAACTATTGAATAAGGAAGGAAAAATTTCCGATGAGTTTATTCTAGAAAATGATTTATATATACTTAATGGAAACTGCTATGGGGATATTCCAGGGAATTATACTTACCCATTTGTTAGAGGGGGGAGCGTGCCTTAATTACACCACCCCTATTGGAATTTATTCAGGCGTTCAAGGTTGATCACAGAATAGAAAGTAACCATTTCTCAATAAAAGTTGAAATTGAGGAGATAGGAGGATTATCTCCAAGGATCATCTCTGCTTATGAGGGTGATTTAGAATTGGTGGGTCTTAGTAAAGTTCGGTGGTCAAATAATGTTGATGCTCGGATATCGGAGGCTCTGTCTTCTGACAAAGCAGTTTATCTAAAGGAATTTATTTTGACCTCTGTTAATTTTGCTGAAGCTAATGTAGCTATAGATGAACATTTTTCCTTTTTGATGCCAATCCTCATGAAAATTAATCTAAGACCATCAAGGGAAAAAGGTGCCTATAGCTGGTGGGATGGTGACCGTTATAAGGCTAGGGCGGCCTTAAGAAAATGTACACACCAACTTAAGCAGGATCGAAATGGGATCCTTGTTTTCCAATATAGGAAAGAATATGGAAATTATAAGAAATTGCTTTATTAAAAAAATCTACAGTTTCAGAATCAGAAATGGAAGGAGATCATTGATGCATTGGAGCAAAAAAATGGAAAAGATTTCTGGAAGCTGGTAAATTGTTCCATGAGAGGGGAGGCCCTGTATATAGAACCAAAGATCAGGAACTCAGTTTGGGAAAATCATTTTTTTTCCATATATTCAATGCCAGTTTCTCGGCAGGCAGGCCAAGTGAGCCACAGACTTCTCAAATACCAGTATGGAAGGCAATTGAGAGGGAGGATTTTGGAAGTAGTATCAACATTTTTAAAAGGTAAAGCAATAAAGGTTATTTTGTACCCCCAGAAGTTTTCAAGTTAAACCCAGAATGGTGGGCTGAAGTGTTAGCAAAATATTTTACGCTGATAAATGACCCTGGAGTAATTCCCGATTATTGGAAAGTAGCTATTGTGGTCCCGATACATAAAAAGGGGGACAAAAATGATCCTGGTTATTATCATCCCATAAGCCTTCTTCCGATAATTTCTAAGATTTATTCTAAGATTTTGCTAGGAAGGTTGCAGCAGTGAGTAGTGGATAATCGTATCCTAGAGGTTGTACGAGCAGGATTTACCCCCAATAGAGACATTTTAGGCCATTGTTACACCCTGGCCCATTTGATGGAAAAATATAAATATAAAAGGATGAAGCTATACGTAGCATTCATCGACTTTTCCTCAGCTTTTGATTTAATCAACAGAAAAATTGTGGGCAAAATTGAAGGGCTTGCGCATTGATCAAAGTCTCTTGTTACTTATTAGGTCTCTTTACACCAATACAGGGTTACAAGTAAGGTTTAATAGGAAAGGGGCGCTTACAGACGCCATTCCAACCACCAGAGGTGTTCGTCAGGACTGTCTCCTTGCCCCGCTACTCTTTAACATTTACGTGAATGACCTGGTAATGATGCATAGGGACACTGGAAGCTATATGGCACCAAAAGTGGGGTTTAGGAGAGTATCCATACTAACGTATGCCGACGACACCGTGCTTCTGTCAACCTCGGCCCTGGGTTAAAGAAGATTGTTGAAGGACTTTGGCATAGTATGTGCATCCCATGATTTACAAATCAGCTACCAAAAAAACAAAGTTATGGTTTTCAAAAACAGATTTAAAGCTGGGAGTTGGGTCATAGATGAGATTAAGATTGAACAAGTTAAGGTGTTTAAATATTTAGGATTCACTTTCTCATTCAATTATTCATGGGTTCCACATCTGGCAGCATTGAGGCAGAGTGCTCTAGCCACAGTGGGGGCCATTTATAAATTCTATAAAACAAGGGGGGGGTCAACAAATTGCTCTGGCCATAAAAGTTTTTGAAGCCAAAATAATGGCGAAAATACATTATGGTGCCCATATTTGGGGCCATCTCCCAGGGTGTTTTCAGACATTACGGGTCCCATTGGCCCCGTACCGAAAACACCCTATACATTCCCCGCCGGGATGACCCCGTCACGCCATATCAGACGTGCCGGGGGGATCCCGGCGGGGAATCTGGGAGGGGGCGGGGCCGCGCAGCACAACATGCGGCCGCATGGCCCCGCCCCCTCCACGCGCCCCGCTGCCCGCCCTCTGGGGAGACGGGCAGGCAGCGGGGCCAATGAGGCCGCCGCGTCGGGCTGGATTCGCCACGGCCTGGGGATCCCGCCGGTGATCCCGGGCCATGGCGCCCAACCAGACATGACGCCGGGGTTCACCCTGGCGTGGAATTACATTCAACACACGACGGCCTCCAGCCCTGCCGCTTCGGCCACTCATGTGGTGAATGTAATTCCACGCCGTGGTAACATCTGGGGGGGAACATCCGTCCCCCCCAACAGACGTTCCGGAATCACAGCCACCACCGGGAATTGACCGTGGTTGACTGTGATCTCGTAACGTCTGAAATCACCCCCAGTTGCTAGGAAATATCTTGAACTGATTCTAAGTAGGTTTTTGAGGAAACTATTACCAGTTCCTTCTGCAACTCCAGCCGCTATTTTGAGGCTGGAAGTTGGTATTAGATCAATCGATTCACTTTTGTCTAAAACATTATCATCTACCCTAAAGATCTGGGGTGCCCCAGATGATGATCTGCCTAAATGTTACTTAAAAGTAAAACAAGAGGACATCAATGGCAGAGGTTCATGGTGGCAAGGTATGAGTAGGACTTTTGAAAATCTGGGCTTACCCTTTCCTTTTTTGCAAAGTTTTCAATTCAGTACTGCAAAAGGCTTAATTAAGGTCCATATTAAGGATCAGGATAGGCAAAATTCCAGAGCCCTGACTCGGTCGGTAAAATCTATGCCCTGGTATTATCTACTATTCCCGAAAAAGAATGGGTGTAACTATATAAAAACTTATATTCCCCCCCCCTTATCAAAGAGCAGCTTTTTTAGCACTCCGTCTCCAGCTAATGTCGTCCACGGTGCTGGAAGGGAGATATCTTAGACCTCCCTACCATGAAAGGATTTGCCCTTCTGCGAACTAGCTATTGAAGACCTTCCCCATTATTTAGTCCATTGTACACAATATGAGAATCTTCGTAACACATTATACCGAAAGGTGAAAATTCCTGGTAACCTTTCAGATGAAAGCAAAATTATATTTTTGTTGTCTGATACTAATGACAAGATTACTCAGCAATGGCTCTCTGCGTACTTCAAATGGAGAAACAGAGGAAGATGGTATTGACTAGAAAGCCTGGTTGGGAATGTTCAAGCCACAGTTAATCCCTTAATAGGGCACGTGGGTTTGGATATTCAGGGGCTTATTGCAAAAAGAGTCATAATGTGGTCTGGAGTTCAGATAAAAAAATAAGGAAACTGACGGCGGGTGTGTGAAGTAGGGGAATGGTGTAGGTAGTTTGGTAAATCAAAATTAGCTTATCTCATCAAGGGCCTTGGTTTACTATGGCTTTGATCATTGATTTGGCTTTGGAATTGGTTAAAAGTCAGTAGGAGAGTCCACTTGTGGTGTTTAGTGAGGCTCCTCCTTTCGACAATTAGGTAATACTTTGAACATCACGGGCCTAGGCTCGTTTCCTATAAATGATTATATTTGTGTTGGTGACTTTTTAGTTTGTAGTTATTATGTACAATTATGGTATTTTTTGTTTGTACAGTCGGTTTTGTTGCTGAATGATATGTGATTTGTGATAAGTGAAATTTGTCATGGCAATGACTAGTACAATAAACTTATTTATTTATTTATTTATTTATTTATTTATTATTATTATTTATTATTATGTAACACAAGCACTCCGGATCACACTGACTCACGTTCTCTCTCGCACACACTTACTCTCGCTCGCTCGTTCTCTCGCTCACTCAACCTCTCTCTCGCACTCTCCACACCACGGGATTTCACACACAATGACAGTACCACAAGACAGGGGGCCAATCTCTCAGGCACGAAGCACTGATCACCGGCGAGATACGAGGGCGCTGCTTCCGCTTTTATTCTCCCCAGGAGTCTGCCCCCGCTGACGTAGGCGCTCCAAGCGCAGCAGCTGGAAGGTTGGGGACGTGTCCGGCGGTATACTGAGGCTGGGGGAGGAGTCAGCAGCATGCTGGGGTTGTGTGGTTAGGGATGTGGTCACAGCATCAGGCAGCAGGGTGTCGGAGCGGGGATGATCGCTCCCTGCTGCATCTTGCAGCTGTGCCGCCGCTTGTGATGCGGGTGGCTCTCCGGAGATAGGATCCCTGGGGCTGGGGTTTCCAGGAGCTCTGTTGCTCCTCCGTGTAGGCCCGTGCAGCCACGTTCTGTGTCCTACCCTCCCGCACTTCCCCAGACCCCAGGAGAGGCGTCTGACACAAAGTGACAGAAAACACAGGATCAACAAGGGGGCAAAATAGTTACAATTTTACACAACACTCAGAATGTGGGTCTGGGCGAATACCTTCTCTAGAAGGTTCTTTTATGAATGCAGCCTTTGAGCACCCCAATCAAATGTAAGCTTTCTTCATATGAAGATGAGGGGACTGGACTCTTTGGCCTTTTTCACACAGACACTCTAACGCTGATAAAATGGGTATTACATTTTATTATGCATATTGCAGGGCTGCAGGTATGCTCTATGGGTGCCCTGCAACATATATAATAAAATGTAACACCCATTTTATCAGTGTTCGAGTGTCTGTGTGAAAAGGGTCATTTTGTCATACCTCTTGGGGATTAACCATTTATAATGCATATTTTATTTTTAATGATTGTTAAAACAAAGAAATTAAAAATGCAAAGAGTAATCAGTGGAGTAATTTTAATCAAGTGTTGTGGAGGACAGTCCATTAAGGAGCCCCCTCCCCTCAATGGGAAGAAACTCATCCATTGTGTTTCTGTGAGAGTTTGTCTGTGTTTTCTAGTAGCTAATACAATCTGTTCCTCCTGTGCACATTATTGTTTTGGATATATTTTGTGTTGCTCTGTGTGTTTGATTGCTCTGTGTACAAAGATCTGGGTTGTTACTTTCAGTGTGGTATATTCCCTCTCAACCCTTCCTCTCCCTCTTCCCTATCAATTACCATTGAAGGGGTCTCCATCCTCCCCATCCCCCAAGCCCACAGCTTGGGCTTCATCTTTGACTCGCACCTTACCTTCAAACCCTACATTGACTCCGTGGCCAAATCCTGCCACTTCTCCCTCCACAACATTGCCAAGATCTGCCCTTTTCTGTCTGTCTCCTCTGCCAAAACTCTCATCCACGCCCTAGTCATTTCACGCCTTGACTATTGTAACCTCCTCCTCGCTGGCCTTCCCCGCTTCCACCTTTCTTCCCTTATCTCTGTTCAAAACTCTGCTGCCAGGATCATCCACCTAGCCCGTCACTTTGACCACGTGCAGCCTCTCCTCTCCTCTCTCCACTGGCTCCCTCTTCCTGAGCGTATTCTGCACAAGCTCCTTGTCTTCACTTACAAAGCCCTTCACAACCTCACTCCCCCCTATGTCTCTGCCCTGATCTCCCTCCAAACCCCTGTTTGATCCCTTCACTCCTCTTCCATCCCCTCCCTCACCCTTCCATGCCTCCCCTGCTCCCCCAACAGCCTTCATCCCTTCTCCCTCGCTGCCCCGCATGCCT
>QEPC01008061.1:1263979-1297397 GCA_003113815.1 Sphenodon punctatus | reverse complement strand
CCCTTCCTAACTCCTGCTAATCATCCCCACCCAGGATTATCCCCCACCTGTTATCTGCAAACTCCCAGTTCTCTGTAACCAAGCCAAGAATGTGTACCTGAGCTCTCGCATCCTCATGAATGTTGCATCCCTTGTCTCTCCCTCTGTTCCCCCTTCCCTGTCTCCCCTCCCCCTGTCTTTAGATTGTAAGCTCTCAGGCAGGGACCGTGTCTATCTTACTCTTGGTAAAGCACCAGGTACATCGCTGGCACTATATATATGCTTATAATAATTATAATAATAATACTGCACTCCTTGTGTTGTTGCTGTGCAAATACTGGTTTTCTGCATGTTTGTTTATATTGTTGCTGTGTTATTCCACATAGCTGTACACAATTCACATTGTCAGTGTATGCGTAGATGTAATATGGTGTTGTGAGAGAGTGCAATAATGTTGTTTCTCTCTTAGACTCAGTGGTGTTGCCCTTCTAAGTGGCCAGGGGTGGCAATGCCCTTTTAAGGCAATCAGATGAGTTGGTGGGTAGCAATCTAGGAATTCCCATGCCATACTTTGCACATGTTTTAGAAAACTTATGGTTAAATCCAGCTCTACTGCTATGCATTTAGTAGCAGACATTTGATTTTCAGAATTGAAATGAAGTTAAATTCTTTCAACGTAAAGACATGCAAATCAATACTTATTATTTGCAGCTACCTAAATTGTTATGAAACATGGTCGAAATGTTTAAAAATGAAAGGGTCTTTCGTACAGACACATGTGCGGGAGGGATGGGTGAGCATCTGTGGGAACGCTGCGACCGGTGGGTGGGGGTGCGTGTGCACTCCTGCGCTCCACCCACCTCCACCCATCACCCATGCACGGAGCAATGAGTGCCAATGGCGGATGCTCCATGCGTAAAGACGGGTGAAGGTGGGTGTGGGGTCCATAGGAACACCCCCCCACACATACCGCCCACCCTTCCCCCCACGTACAACTACCTGTTTGAAAAGGGCCAAAGTAAGCAGGTTAACCCTTAAATAGTAGTAAAATTAAAAATTAAGCTGAAATACAAGCAATCCAGAAAGTCATTTTTCCTCTTCTATTTTGAAAATTAGAAAAGCCTTCAGTACTTAGAATATTTTGAAAGTAAACAAATGTTCTATTTTTTAAGTATAAGTTTATTTAGACATTCGCTTATGTCATAGCCATTTCAAAGTTAACACACATACATATATTGTACATAAGACAAAACATTAAATAAATCATTAAATCACTGGAATTAGAGTACAAACATAAAAAACCTTAATCTCTAAACTGGGGCAAGCAAAAATATTTCCACCATGAGCTGGCACTTAGAGCACAGTCATTCCCCGAGGAGAGTCAAACTCTGTATTGTGGCTTGCCATTCCTGGGGCCAAGGAGCCAACGCAAAACACAAAAAATCAGAAGTGCAAAGCCTTGCCCTTCTCAAGGCTTGCGCTGGCAACACTTGACCCCTGCAGCTCAAGACCCAATATATAAATGCCTAGCCCTTCCTATTTTTATTTTATAAAGGAACTTTAGTTCCAAGCATTGCATTGTTGTAAGACATCCTAAATTAAGTATTAACTCTACCTTTATTTACTTTTAGCCACATGGAGATATAATTACACTGTTATAGAAAATTGCCAACTCATGTTTTCCTGGGCTACTAACTGATAAACATATATAGACGAAGTCAATAAATCTCCAAACAAATCCTGCTTAAAAGTTACTATTAAAATGACTGTAACCTTCGAACTGCTATGCCCACTGAAATGGACAGGGTTTCCTTGGTGCAGAGCCTTGAACATCACTGTAATTTTTTTTAAACAAACAATAATAAAAAGCTTGGCTTTTATTCCCCCTTCATAACTTTTGTTCCCACAGGCCAAATTCAAACATATTTGGTAGAGGAGTAGAAGGCCCAAAAATAATTACACATCCCAAATTTCATGACAATGGGTATAACCTGGAGAGGAGATGTAACCCCTTTTGAAGTAAAAAAATCCCACTGACGTGTTGAGCACTGTCTCTCTTAGGAAACCAGGCTTCATTAGTTTTATGTGCTTGCTGCACGGAAATACTTGGGTATCTTTTTCTTTTTCATTATTCTACAGTACAAAAAGACAGACCTAGAAAGACTAAATTGGCAGTTTTTTTCCTTCTGTTTAAGTCAAGTGATAGATTATTAAATTCTCTGAAGCAGTTTTTACTAAATCATGGTGATAAAATTGATACTAAAAGTAAAATTAGTTCCCTTGTTGGGGAAGAAGGAGAAAAAAAAAGATTTTCCAACTAAAAGTAGCTGAAAACAACAACAGAAAACAATATAAGTACACAAATTATTAGAAAATATCACAGTTTTATCCACAATGGGACAGCACTGTGGGGGTGGCGAGGGGGTGGGGGGAGGATAATGAAGAAACATACATGCGTACTTTTGTTCTGTAAGAGTTTCTGCCTCCCTTTTTCCAGACATACAGGAAACTGACAGTGAAGGTTCCTTTCTTGAAACACTGACTAAATTTATACCACCTTTATCGATTGCTTGTCATGTTTAATGTATTAAAAAAATTACTGCTGTCAGCCCCAGTCTCCCCCTCTTCCCAACAGCTACAGAAATTTTGTGTGTGGGAAATCACATGCGACTGGGGCTGCCTTAAGGCATATATCAATAAAAAGTATCGAGATGGAATTAGCAAACAAACCCTAGACATGTCTTGCTAGACATGCTGGAATATGTCTAGCAAGACAACATCCATTCAGCTCACCATTTTCCATTCCTCTCGATTCTCTAATTATGGTACTTCTGATGGTATTATAACTAATATTTTATCTTCAATTGTGACTTTGTATAAAAACCTAACTGGCAATCTTTTGAAAATATGAGAAGCATTTATTTTTATGAGGACATTTACAAAAGCATTAAGGCTTTATTCTGACATTTATGTTTTATCTCCCAACTATACATATCACCCTTTCAAAGTCTAAAATGCAGAATGCAGTTAGTATTCAAGGGGATCTAACCAAGAAGCTTTGACAGTTCTCTCTCGCTGCCCCCCATGCCTGGAACTCCCTCCCTACCCACATCCGCCTTGCCCCCTCCCTCCGCTCCTTCAAATCCCTCCTGAAGACCCACCTTTTCCTCGCGTCTTTCCCAATGCCTGCTAGTCGTTCCCCGTATACTTACTGTTTTCCCTCCTCTGCAGACTGCTGCAACCATCCTGATTGTAACCAAGCCAAGCACACGCACCTGAGACTTCGCATCCGCTTGAATGTTGGTTTGTCTTCTCCCCTGACTCTCCCACTGTCCCCCCTCCCTGTCGCCCCCTCCTTGTCTTTTTGATTGTAAGCCACAGGCAGGGACCGCGTCTATTGTATGTTTCTGTACAGCAAAAAGCTCATGACTGGCACTATATAAATGTTTATAATAATAATAATAATAATTTTTAAGTTGGCTTGGGGAAACACTAACTTTTAACTTAACATTGGAGATGCCTACTTATACTTTGCAGTAACAATCTGGAAATATAATGATATCGTGCAATTAACAATTGCACGCACTTAAAGGGCTACATCTGATGTGGTTGGACGAGGCATGCTATGAAATACTTTTCAAAGGAACAAAATAAAATAAACCTCACATATTTTAAAAGGCTATATTTTTACTTTATGTAATTAAACAAAGCAAATTTAGATTAATATAAAACGTTTCAGTGAAGACATTACAAATGATTAAATTATCATAAAATGTAATGTTCAGTGGGTGAAAATAAATGAGACAGTAGCCCACATTAACCAATATTAGGCTGCGATTCACCTCTCCATCTGTTAGGTGGCCAACGGATGTTCACCCACTTCTGCCACAGAGTGGGCAGCTGCTAATAGTCTGGAGAAAGTGGTTGGTGCAGTGCAGACTACGTGCCACCTGGGATAATCCAAGCTAATGTGTGCCCTCCTGTCTGTTAGGTCTCATACAGCCCCTGCGCATGGCAAGGTCTGCCAGTGCCATGGACAAGGCCACAACATTAGTAAGGATCAGGCCCAGCACCAGCAGCAGCCGCTGGCTGCCTTTCAGCTCATGGTGCGGCTGAGAGAAGCTGCTGCTGGCAGGGAGAGACTGGAGGAGGTCACCACTGCTCAGGTATGGCAAGGCCCGGAGCCAAGCTGAGCCCTGCACCACGTTTCCCTCTCTGTCTCTTACCCCATGCAGCAGCATTGGCAAGCACAAGTGTGCAGTGTGTGGCATGGGTGCCACCACTGCTGGGCTGGAATACACTATCTTTAAGCAAGGGGGACTGGTCTGCAGGGCGTTCTCTGGGAGCAGCTCTGCCCAGGCAGTGCAACTGGCCTCCCTGATATCAGTCAGGGGGAGCCAGACAGAAATGACAGCACCTTGGTCTGGGGACACGTACAGCTCTGTAATGGGATTGCTCTGGCCCGGTGTTGAGGAGTGATCTGCTGCCGCCGGCCACTTCACAGGCCCAATCCTGCTTCTGGTGGCTCAGATTAAATGCATTCCACAAATTTAAAAAGGTAGGAAGAGGACCAAACGTCTTCCTGTGTGGCTAAATGGTGAGGTGGAGGAGGCTACTGGAATCAAAAAGGCATCCTTTAAAAAATGAGGTAAACAGGGAAGAGCATAAGTGTTGCCAAAGTACATGCAAAAAGTTAATAAGGCAGGCCAAAAAGGAATTTGAGGAGCAACTTGCTAAAGGTGTTAAAACTAATAATAAAAACTTTTTCAAGTACATCAGAAGCAGGAAGCCTGCTAGAGAGTCAGTTGGGCCGCTAGATGACCAGGGACTGAAAGGAGTGCGTAGGGAGGAAAAGAACATTGGAGAGAAGCTGAATGAGTTCTTTGCTTTGGTCTTCACTGCAGAGGATGTTGGGGAGATACGCACGTTGTAGGTGATGAATTGGAAGAGCTGCTATAAATCAATGTGACACTGGAGGAGGTTCTAGCACAAACTGACAAACTAAATACTAACAAATCACCAGGACCAGATGGTATTCACCCCAGAGTTCTGAAGGAACTCAAATATGAAATTGCAGACCTACTCTTAGTAATATGTAACCTATTGCTAAAATCTGCCACTGTACCTGAGGACTGGAAGGTGGCAAATGTAACCCCGATATTTAAAAAGGGATCCAGAGGTGATCCTGGAAAATACAGACCAGTAAGCTTGACGTCTGTGCCAGGCAAAATGGTGGAAACTATCATTAAGAACAGAATCACTGGGCATGTTGATAAACATGACTTAATGGGGAAGAGTCAACATGGATTTAACAAAGGTAAGTCATGCCTCACTAATCTGTTGGAATTCTTTGAGGGTGTAAATAAGCATGTGGACAAGGGAGACCCGGTAGATATACTGTACCTGGATTTCCAGAAAGCATTTGATAAGGTCCCACATGAAAGACTCTTGAGAAAATTAAAAAGTCATGGGATAGGAGGTAGTGTGTTACTATGGATCGGTAACTGGTTAAAGAATAGGAAGCAAAGAGTAGAACTAAATGGTTAGTTTTCACAATGGAGAAATGTAAAAAGTGGTGTGCCCCAGGGATTTGTATTGGGACCGGTGCTATTTAATGTATTCATTAATGATCTGGAAAAGGGTGTAAAGAGTGAGGTGATCAAATTTTCAGATGACACCAAGTTATTCAAGGTAGTTAAAACATGAGCAGACTGTGAAGAACTGCAACAGGATCTTACGAGACTGGGTGCCTGGGCATCTAAATGGCAGATGAGATTTAATGTGGTCAAGTGCAAAGTGATGCACATAGGGAAAAAGAATCCAAACAACGAGTAAACAATGCTGGGTAATAAGCTAGGAGCTACCACTCAGGAAAAGGATCTGGGAGTGACTGTGGACAATACACTGTAATACTCAGCCCAATGTGCAGCAGCAGTCAAAAAAGGAAACAGAATATTAGGAGTTATTCACAAAGGGATAGAGAATAAAACTGAGGATGTCATAATGCCTCTATACAAATCAATGGTGCAACGCACCTGGAATACTGTGTGCAGTTCTAGTCGCCCCATCTCAAAAAGGACATAGCTGAACTAGTAAAGGTACAGAGAAGAGCAACGAGAATGATTAAGGGTATGGAACGACTTCTGTACAAAGAGAAGCTTGACAAGCTGGGTCTCTTCAGCTTAGAGAAGATTGAGAGGGGACATGATAGAGGTTTATAAAATCTTGAGTGGTATGGAACAAGTAGATAGGGAACCGTTATTTATCCTCTCAAATAGTACTAAGAACTAGAGGACGCTCCATGAAACTAGCTGCTGGCAGATTTAAAATAAATAAAAGGAAGTACTTTTTCACTCAACGTAAAATTAACTTATGGAATTTGTTGCCAGAGGATGTTGTCAAGGCCAGTAGTATAGCTGGGTTTAAAAAAGGACTGGATAAGTTCTTAGAGAGTAGGTACATTAATGGCTATTAACCAAGTAGCTTATGGAATGAACTTCCTACTGTCAAGAGCTGAGAGTGAACAACAGGAAATGGAATGCCCATTGTGACTGTTAGTTCTTCTCCCATGTGATCGAGATTGGCCACTGTTGGAGGACAGGATGCTGGGCTTGATGGACCATTGGTCTGACTCAGTATGGCACTGCTTTTGTCAGGCAACGCAAGGAATAAGAGTGCTAAACATAACATGAATCATTTTCATCATGTGATACATTGGGTTGGAGAATGTGAATCACTTAGCAGTCACTCCCAATACAATTGATTCTATGACCCACTGGTGTGAGAATAATGCATGAATGGGTCTCTAAAATTGTCAAGCAGAAAAGGGGGAGGGAAGTAAACATAGGAGAGAAAACAGAACGAAAGAGAGATCAGAATGTGGGGACAGGAAGAGAAGATGGTGATGTAATGTGGAGGGACAAGAAAATGGGAGGAAACAAAGGGAAGGAAAGAGAACACAGAGAAAATTAAACAGAGAACTTGTTAGCAATTAATGCATTCCTAGATCCCACACCCAAGTAAATCATCTTTTTATTACCCCGTTCCAGGCATGTAGTTTGACAGGGAGACAAAGGGGTGGATTTTGCTGACTGTGATTCTAAGTCGCAACACACAGTGTGTGATGTTTTGCACACACACACACACACACACACATCAGTACCTCAGTACAACAAATTTTTTGCAAATGGTATTTCATCTCAATTTTCCTACTCTTATAGGCGTCTCAGACCCTTAGAAATATTACTGAGCAATCCTGTTGATTTAAATTAATTAATTCTTTCTGCTGGGATTTAATGGTTCTTGTGAGGCAATTATGGTCTTAGTGCAAGTGCATGACACTACCTTTCAATATGTACTTTGGGAATTCTTAATATACAGATCATTCACCTGACCTGATGCACTGTTATGGCACTTAAGGAGTTGTTATGGTCTGTCACACCAGTGAGTACTTAGGGACTCTCTACTATGTGTTTTATTGGAACAGTAAGGGCTTCTGTTATATATTATATCAGTACAACTGTTTCCGATGTGTACTAAACATGGTACTGAACAGTCATACAAATGGCTAAGACAGAAACCATTTTTCAAAATTAAATGTGTGTCTTTTAGTTTTATTGTGTCAAAGTAGCACAAAAAGACACTATTCTACATCATAATCAGAAGGAAGGAGTTAGTCCAGTAAAGTGATGCTAACCATTTCCCCTAGAAGTTGAGGTCTTTGAGGTTTTTGCAAAAGATTCAGATATTTGATTAAAATACTGTGATAGGCACACAGTATTTCCCCCCCTAATTTTCTATTATATTCTTTTAAATAGGAATAATATATTGTTTCTATCACCAGTGAATGGCTGTTTCTGGTTGAAGAGGGAGTCTAAGACAAAATAGACATATTTTGCTTGACGTAGGATTTTGTTCATATGACAATTAGAAATGTTCGAAAAACATAATTTCCATTCCAGAGAAATCTCTACTATTCCAACTGTTTTCCTTCCTGAATTCGATGAAAAATTAGAAATGTGTAAGTGTATACAAAAGAAAAAATACAAAAAGTTTTGGTTCTGGTAAAAAAAATTACACTTCTGCACTAAGTGAAGCACTTTAGTAAAAACAAACCAAAATGTTTACAGTTGAAGTGGGGTAAAATATGTCTCCTTTCTCCCACCCACCCCATTTCTTGCTACTTGTCCCAATATTTGTCAGTGGCAAAGGGTAGTGTGTATAGTTACTTAAGTACAGACATTTCACAATATTTTATTTGATATGATTAGTTCTCCTTAGGTTTCCTGGGCATCCATTCAGAACTCTCTGGGGAAGTTCCCCACCAACACCCAACAGGAGGCAGACTGAGCCTCAATAGAACATTGTCCAAGGGGGATGTGCACCCCACCTGCTCCAGTTGCTCGTCTGAACTCGCTTTTGCTCCTGATCAAAGTATCAGTAGGCAGGCTTTAGAAAGCCTTTTATGTCCAGAAACCAGGATCTTCAGAGGGTGACCAACCCACACCTACCTCTAACCTGCTGACATGGGAGTGGGAATAGCGGGGGCGGAAGTGACCCCGCTGGGCTCTCCTAGTGCCTTTTCCTCGTTGCGGTGTCCCTCCAGCAAGCAGCAAGGGCTCTTTCCCACTGGGTAGGTCCTGTCTTAGAGCAGAGAAGCTCCTCAGTGCAGCAAGAGTAGCCGCATCCAGCTGGGAGGATCCGGGAGCAGAGCCAGCACTCTGGCTGCTCCCGACGCCAGGGAGCCCAGTCCGTGGAGATCAGCACCAGAATGCTGGTATGCTGTTCCTATCAGGCCCCCTCCTCACTGCTCATCCCCCTTCCCTCCTCACTCCTGTCTCCTTCCTCCCTTTCTTGGGACAACAAAGCCTCCCTCCACTCCAGCACACTCAGGACTAAAACCCTGCCCAAAACAGCACCAGCCAGGACTCGCAGCGGGGAAGTGAGGGCCCAACCCCCCCTCCCAACCCTCAGCAAAGTGCGCTCCATCAGACCCTAGCGAAGCCGCTGGAGACTTGCCAGTCTTAATGTTCCAAAAGATCCTGGAGTCCCTCAGCAAAATGAATGCCCACCAGGAAGCAGAGGCAAAGAAAAGACACAGGAAACCCAGACACAAAGGAAAGTCCAAACATGTGGACAAGAGCAAAGATCCAGGAAACAGGCTTCTGGGGATTCTGAGTATGAGAGAGAGAATAGCAGGCCCATTAAGAGAGCGTGCCTGATGCTCACATTGAACTCGGAGGCATCAGAATCCTCTGCTAAGGCAGGGAAGAGGCATAATGGGGAAAGGGGGAGGCGTTCAGGCCCCGAACCTCAACAGTTGGAGGAGGAGTGCGAAATAGAGGTGGATTCCCAAGAGGAGGAGGCCGCTAGCACAGGACAGGAGTCTAAATCCCATCACTCCTCTGATAAACACTCACTAGAGGAGGGGCAAATTCCTAGTTCCCCAGTCAGGGACAGTTAGAATGCTAATTTTCCTCACTTGTACAGGGATAGAATATACAGGCAGGTTTTCAGGGGCTTCAATGTTAAGTAGAAAAAGGCTTAAAAGGACTCCTCAGAATCCTCAGGGGAAGACTCCTCTAAGGAATACCTAGCCCTCTTGACAGGGCATTCAAAAAGTTAATTAAAACAGAGTAGCTAAAATCCTACGAAAACCATGAGGTTTAGTAAGGCTCAGGAATCTTTTCACAATTTCTAGGGCGAAAGAACTGCTGTTCAAAACGCCAAATGTTGAAGCAGCAGTGGCGTCACTCGTTTGTCAATCGGTGTTCCCTATAGAAGGGCACTTACCCAGGGACCCTACCAACAAGGGTATTGATGCTAGCCACCAAAAGAATTTCAAGTCCACAGCAGCAGCCCTTCGAATAGCAACAGTCTCCTCTTATTTTTCAAGGGCCCTGCTGAGGTGGTTCAAAATGGCTAAGAACCTGAATACCTCAGACAGGAAGTATAAGATTCTCATCTCCAGAATTCATCTGGCCTTGGTATTCTTCATGGATGTGTCAGCAGACACCATGACTTGGAGAGCAAGAGCCCTCGTCACAAACCTGGTAGCACAGAGGACACTCTGGCTACATACGTGGAAGGGCAACTCGCACGCCAAGAACATACTCCTCTTGGGAACGTACAATGGAGCCAGACTATTTGGAGTTGGTCTAGTCAAAATTTTGACTGAGGTCTCCAACAAATCAAAGAAACACACCCTACATAACTTCACTGGCACGCGTAAGCCCTTTCTCCCCTACTCCAAATGTCAAGGGTTTTCCTCAACATTTTCATAGATACAACTTTGGATATAGGGGATCAGAACACAGAGGGAGAACCAGATGGCAAAAGCAACAAAAATGGGGAGCAGGATCCTACAAACCTAAACAGGGTCCCCAGCCCTACAAGACTAAGCCAGAAGCATGACTGAGAGGGGGAGCAAAGTCAGGAACAGGATCATATAGGGGGACGCTTGCTGTCCTTCTCGACAAGGTGGCAAGACCATGGTCACGGACCACTGTGTCCTTCAAACGATCAACAAAGGATATGTCATAGAATTTCGCAAGACCCCAGTAGGATCCTTTCAGTGCTCACGACTATTATCAATCAATGCTATAGAGCCTGTTCCTCCCTCTGAAAAGGGGTCGGGATTGTACTCCATACTGTTCCTGGTCCCGAAGAAATCCAGGGATTGGAGGGTGGTGTTAGATCTGAAGATTCTGTACAGGACGGCATTGGTGAAAAAATTCAAGATGGAGACTCTCCAATCCAATTACCCTCACCCTCACCCATTACCCTCAACTTTAACTTTTCACTCCATATGAAACATTGCAGACTTCTGACTACATATGAAAAGTCTGCAAGTTTTCATACTATGAAAAGTCTGCAACTTTTGACTCCGTATGAAAAGTTGCAGACTTTTGACTCCGAATGAGAAATCACGTAACTTTCCTTAAGCTGTTTTTTTCTAACAACACAAATGGCGGTCACTGACTGCTCGACTGCACATGCACCAGCCAGCAGAACTGATTTTTTTAATGTTTAATTACTCGTTTTGGGCTGCATTATCACACTACACCAGCACTCGATCTAGATCTCAAGCTCCAAGGCTGTGAAGTTTGGGGGCTCAGGTCATAAGGGAGGAGGGAATCTCAATGATTCAAAATCATCAGGATGCTATGCATTTTGATCACAACTAATTAACATTTAAACAGTTATAACTTTTGATTTTCTAGCTGGATCTTCTTCAAACTTTGCACGTTTAATGGTCCCCACAAATATAAGACATGGATACATTTTCAGAACTGTAGCTCAAGCGGTTTTCTCAATATTGGGTCTTCAGCAGTCCCCTGTTTATAATGGAGAGCAGTTCTGCCTTTAACTTTCTTGGAGCTACCGCTGCAAGAAAGTTACATGTGTTATATTTTATATGTATTCTCTGTGTTGTTGGGTTTTTTGGTTGGGTTTTTTGGTGGAAGGTGATATGTATGTGGTTCTTTACTAGTTTTTGGTGTACGTTTTTGTTAATGTTTTGGAACAGCAGATTCCATGCTTTTTTCCTTCTGGTGGGACTGTAGATATGTGTTTTTTGTTGGTTTTTTTCCTTCTTTTTTTTTTTAACAATATATATGATGACATTAATGAGTATGTGAATGAAATTTTATGGGTTGTAGTGGATGTTAGTATAAGAAAGTGATGGTTGAGGTTGACAGATTAACTGTTCATTTCCATGGTTTGTGGCGTTTAATTTGTTGTTGTATTAAGCATATCTCAGTAGATGGATCATGTAAATGTTGTAGCTTAACGTCTTTTGAAACCAATAGGGTTTTTTAATTTACTGAATTCTTCGTCCCTTAAATTGTCCTTCCTCATAGAGATCATGTCTGCTAGGCGAGTTTCTGAATTAGGAGCTCCTTCTATTGACCCTCATTTATGTATATTCAAGAAAGACTCAGTGACTCTTAGATTAAAGTCTGCTTTCATTCCAGAGCTCACCTTGTTCTTTCATAGATCTCAGGAAATTGTGTTCCATCCTTTTGCCCAATCCCATCCCAAAGAGAAGGCTCTCAAGATATGTAGACAAATAGGCATCTAAATTAGTCCCAAATTTAGGGATCTAAGGCATCTAAGGCAGTAGTTTCTAAATGGATATTGTCTGCTTTTGCTTGCACACATAGAGCAAGGGGGTATCCCCTCCTCAGGTGATTCATGTCCACTCTACTAGGGGTGCTTCTACCTCGTGGGATTATAGAAACAGAGCGGATTATGCTGAAATTTGCAGGGCAGCCACTTGGGCATCCCTGCATACCTTTTCTAGACATTATAAGGTGCAGGTGATGGATTCTGCAGAGGCTGTGTTTGGGGGACATATTCTACAGGACGTTCTGTCATCTGGTAATGTTCTAGTCCACACAGACACACCCCCTTATAATTTTGGGATTTAACTGCTCTGTTAAGTCCCCAGACAGTTCTGAGTGGATGTCCAGGAAACCTACATAGAAGGAAAATTCACCAGGTAAGCACCCAGTTTTCCTTTCTCTTTAGGTTTCCTGGGTATCCATCCAGAACATTTTTGGGGACATAACAGAGCAGTTGAACCTCATAATTATAGGGATGGATGCCCAGGAAACCTACATAGAAGGAAAATTCACCAGGTAAGCACGTAATTTTCTTTACTAGAGAATGCACTTATTTAATGTAGAAAATGTAAACATTAAAGCAGTGATTTAAAAAAAACTTTGTATCTACTTATCAAAGCAGCATGACTTTCTAAAACTCTTTCATGCATGAGCAAGTGTGAAAACACTGCTATCTCCAACCTTAGATGCTGTGTGAGGCAGTATTTTTAAATGTTGTTATATTGCATTTTACTAACTTCAACTCTGCATGTTCATATAATGCTGATGATGTTTTATAGTATTTTTGTCACATATTAGTAAAAACAAGGCGATATAGATGCTTTAATAGTAAGTTTCTCGCTGAAATAAATAAGTGTTAAATAATTATTCAGACCAAATTCATTGGCTTCAGCAGAATCACCAATACTGAATTTTACCCACCATTAAAGCATAATTAATGTGGGAAAAACCCTACTCTAAATGTAAGGGGGAGGTTGATTATACGATGTTTGTAAACTTTCACATGTTTGTTTACATCTAAAGAAATGTTATCTAGACAGAACATAAAATTTCAAGATTGATGTCAAAATTTTAAACATGATTTTTCCATTTGTGTTTTAAGGAGGCGGGGGAGCCAGCTTTCAATTACACACTCAAAAAATCCCCAAAAGCTATCTGGTTTGTGTTGCTCCCATTACTACTTCATATCTGACACTTGGGAATGTATGGCAACATAAGGAGCATGCATCTATGCTCATACTATTAGAGCAGACTACTCATGGAGTCTGTAAATCATCCCCCAGTGCACAAAACACATTTTCAGCTTAATGTTTTAAGTGAGCAAGAGACAGGAGAAAATATTACATTTTGCTTAGACTTTTACTTTTAAAAATGTTTAAAAGATGTCCAGAGTTCTTCATGTTTTATCAAACTTGATGGTGCTTAGTATCCATGATACTAAGTCTAACACTGAAATAATTAAGCAGTTACACTTTTTTGAACTGAGTAGAGCAACTGAATTTGTGCTCTTTCCCATTTCATAATGGAGATCTGAAAATTATGTATGTTTGTTGTGAAATCAGACCTGAACAAGTGGTCTCTCACTGGCTTTGGTGGTAGCTTTCCAAAGCCTAAATAAACACACCCTTCCCCTACCCCATAGAAGCATATAACATACAAAATGTCTTAGAAGCATATAACATAACTTAGAAGTCTTAGAACCATATAAGTCTTAGAACCATATAACGTACAAAATGTCAGCTGAATTAGTGCTGTTTGCTGTCAGTACATCTTGCATCACCATCTTTTAGCGACTAGTCTCATAGGTGCTTCTGGGCGTATTGGAGGGGGGGAAGGGGCTAGCCATTTTAAAATATATATATATTCATTCATTCAGATTTATACCCCACTCTTCCCATTAAGGCTGGGTCGGCTTACAGCATATAAAAACATCTTTAAAAAATCCTCAACCCCCTCCACCCAACCCTGTCCCTGTCTACCAAACACCTAGTCAAACAAAAATGTCTTGCATCACTTCTGGAAGATGAGCAGATTCAGGCTTAGATGAATCTCCTATGGGAGGGAGTTCCATAATTGTGGGGCAGCCACCAAGAACGCCTTTCTGCATGCCCTTGTTGTTGAAACTTCATGCAAGAAGTGCAAGAGGGTGTTCCCGGTTGACGTCAGAAGCCACAGTATGATATGAGGGAAAAGGCGGCCTTTCAGATACATGGGGCCCAAGCCATTTAGGACTTTATAGGTCAAAACCTATATTTATCCCTGCCTCCTCTGCATTATGAAACCGATGGATCTGGCCATACAACTTCTCGACCATGATATTCTGGCATCCGAGTGCCAGCAAAGGGAATACACATGGATGGCGCATACTTCACAAAATTCTTATATCATGTAAAGATGACCAAGTGTCTTGTCACCTTTTAAAAAGGGTTGCAAACTTCACATCTGCAGCTGTAGAAACATGCACTTTTTCTGAGCCCCTATGCAAGTATTTAGCCTTAATGATTAATTAAAACTGTGTGGGACCAGAATTTAATCTAATTAAAGTACCTTGCTTAATAGGACCATCCCTGCCTAATAAACCAAATTCAGATATACACAGTAATCGCCTTAGTGACTATTAATGATTATGCAATAGCTTTACCATATAATGAAAGCTTAATTTTTATGTGAAAATTTTGTACAATCAAATCATACAACACAAAGTAAATAGATACACAATATGTATGCTTTTATTGGCTTTTCTGTGCCAGCACTCCCTCCCCTTCCATTGGAAGAGAAGCTAGCAGAGGATGTGAGCTGGTCCTATCCCTGGAGGGATCTCTGTTGCTCCTTCCTTCCTTATATCCAGAACTATTCAAGGCAGATTGGGAACAGCCAACCAAAGCCAAAAGCATCCACTCACTGGCTAGGAGATTTTATACCTTACCTGAGTCCCAATCGGGTTAGTTCATTCTCCCTGTGGTAGAAGTTGGTGCCTTGGGTTTAACTAAGGCCTCAGTTCTCCTCACTGATGGCAAAGACTTCCTGAAAGATCCACAAGAATCCTTCTTGTCGAGAAACTTTGAGGCCTCTTCTGCAGCTTGTAGAGCAGTGACTACAACAGCAGCCGTTGCTAGAGCCATTATCCTATGGATCAAAGACCTGAACAAGATTGCTCTGTCCAAGGAACTCAAAGATGGCTTGAAAAAGCCGTTGGTGGCAGCGTCCTTTGCATCTGATGCCACCCTGGACATGGCCCAATTTTTAGCCAGGTCTGTTGCTACAGGCATAGCAGCCATATGGATTGGTATGATTGAGACCACGGAAGGCCAACTACTAGACAAAGATGGTCCTCGCTACAGCACTATTCCAAGGGGGGAAATTCTTCGGAGAGCCTATGGACAAGGCTATGGCAGACAAGCTGGAGAAGAAGAGAGGTCTTCCTATCTATGCCCCTAAGAGAGCTTCAGAAGAAAGCTGCCTTTTTGTCAGTAAAGACTCCCCAGCCAAAGGGGGAGGCTTCAGTGGCCCTAGACAGCAAGGAAGGTGCCCCTTGGGACAGAATTCCAGGTAACCACCCAAGATGGACAAGCACCTCTTTCTGGCTGCCAGCCTCCCACACCACCAGTCATGGCCATTGTGGGACATCTTAGATTTTTTTTCCAGCTGTCATGAGAAGCCTTGACAACTGACTGGTGGATGCACCTTACTATATCTAGTCAATAGAATTCCAATCCTTCCCAGGACCATTCGTCGCTTCCCCAAAGTCACATTGCAACACCAGCCACCATACCATTCTCAACGAGATCAATCATCTGATTTGGATAGGGACCATCAAACCAATCTTCGTACAGCGAACGTCCTTGGATATCTACTCATTCTTTACTGTTCGCAAGAAATAAGGAAGCACGCAAACAATTTTATTATTATTATTATTATTATTATTAGCAAGCATTTATATAGCACCAGCAATGTACCTGGCTCTTTACAAAGTAATGGAATAGACACAGCCCCTGCCCTAGGGCTTACAGTCTGAAAGACGGGGGTGGAGGGAGATGAAGGAAGGGGAAAAGAGGGAGAGACAAGGGGTGTAACATTCATGATGATGCGAGGTCCCAGGTGCACGTACTTGGTTTGGTTACATCAAGAATGATGGCTGGCTGGTCCATATGGTGAGCATAAGAGTACACAGACCTCAGGTAACAGATTGTACTGGATGGAAGATATCAGCAGGAGTTAAGTGAAGGGAGCGAGGCGTCAGGGAGGGCAGAGCGGAAGAGGTGGATCTTGAGGAGGGATCTGAGGTACGAAGAGAAGAGGTGAGGCAGATGTGGGCAGGGAGGGAATTCCAGGCGTGGGGGGCAGCTAGGGAGAAGGGACGAAGGTGGTTAGGGGAGCAGGGGAGGCATGGGATGGCGAGAGAGGGGACAGAGGAGGAGCAGAGTTCACAGACTGGAGTACGGAGGGAAATTAGCACAGAGGTGTGGGGCAAGGTTGTGAAGAGCGTTATAAGTGAAGACTTAGGAGCTTGTGCAGGATTCGTTCAGGAAGGGGGAGCCTGTGAGGAGAGGAGGGGGTGCATGTGGTCGAAACGACGGGCAAGGCGGATGACCCTGGCAGCAGAGTTTTGGACGCAGATAAGTGGGGGAAAGGTGAGAGCGGGGGAGGTCAGTGAGAAGGAGGCTACAGTAATCGAGGCGAGAGATGACCAGGGCATGAACAAGGGTTTTGACAGAGGTGAATCTTAGCAATGTTATGGAGGGAGAAGCGACAGGATTTGGCAACAGAGTCGATGTAGGGTTTAAAAGAAAGGGGTGAGTTAAAGATGAAGCCTAAGCTATGGGCTTGGGTGACGGGAAGGATGGTGACCCTATCGTTAAGGATCAGCAGGGAAGAGGGAGAGGATGGATGGGGGCGGGGAGGAGATGAGTTCAGATTTAGCCATGTTGAGTTTGAGTTGACATTGAGACATCCAGGTAGAGATATCGGAGAGACAGCTGGTGAGGCGAACTTGAACAGATGGAGAGAGGGAGTAGAGAGAGAGCGGTCTCTCTACTTCCTAGATATTAGTTCTCAAGTGATATTAGAATTAGATATTAGTTCTCAAGTGTCTCAACAGGTCTCTTCATGTTAAGAAATTCAGAATGGAGATGCTGCACTCAATCTTCATAGCACTGAAGCCAGGACACTTCCTAGCTTCCATCGACCTGCACAAGGCGTATTTTCATGTTCCCCGTCAGCCCAACACACCACAAGTTTCTCCAGCTCATATTACAGTCTGCACTTTCAGTACAAGGTCCCCCCTTCAAGTTAACATTGTCACCCAGGGAGTTTAACACTGTCTTGGTCATTCTTGGGCAGCTTTCAGAGAGACAGGAGTCCACATCGATCCTTATCTGAACAATATACTCATCCAGGCGGAGTCCTACCACAAGTGCCAGAAGAGTGTAAGCCTAACAACTGAATACCTTCAGAGCTGTGGCTTCATGATCAATCAAGAGAAAAACTCCCTGATGCCAAGTCAGAGACTGAAGCAGCTAGGTGTGGTCCTGGACACCTTGAAGGACAGAGTTTTCATCTCAGAAGAGAGAACACAAGTCAGAGATCAGGGATCTGCTTCTTCTGATCCAGAAAACCAGATTTTGGGGGCTAATGACCCTGCTGAGTGCTCTTGGGTTGATAGTCTCCATGTGTGGACACAGTCAGATGGGTGCAATCTAACTTAAGACCTCTCAGGTTCTTCCTGATGAGGTGACAGGAAGTGATTATAGGTGGGGCCATGATGCAAGGTAAATGGTTGATGACGGATGTAAGATACCACATCAATTGGCTAAAATTGAGAACCATTCACTTAGCCTGCCTACACTTTGAGACTCGAATCTGGAGCTGTCATGTGCTCATCGACATAGACAGTGCAACTGCAGTGGCCTATGTCAACAGACAAGGGGGCACGCGTTTCAAGACATTTCATGAAGAGGCCTCCCTGTTAATGCTTTGGTCAGAACACAGTCTGCAATCATTAAAAGTGCCGTATGTTCAAGGGGAACTGAACATTCAGGCAGACTGGCTCAGCAAACAGGAAGTAGACTCCAGGGCATGGTCCTTGAATCAGTAGGTGTTCAAATTGATTGTCAAGAAATGGGGTCAGCCGATGATGGATCTCTTTGTCTCAGCAGCAACTCACAAACTGCAGAATTATATGTCCAGGCACAAGGATCCAAGAGCAGAAATGATAGATGCCTTTGCCCATCCCAGTGATCACCCTACCTGCTATATGCCTTTCCTCTACTCCCAGTGGTACTCGGGAAAATCAGAAGACAGATTGCAGTGGAGGCCGAGATGTCCTTGATTCTCCAGTCTCAGATAGCCAAGCTGAATTGTGTCCTCATCTCCCACACTGGGAAGAACTCTTGTCTCAGGGACCGATTCGATACCAAGGGATAGACAGCCTAAAGCTCGCTGCCCTGTAGGCTGAGCGTGAACAGCTAAAGAAGCTTGGCTATTCAGAAGATGTTCTGGCTACTTTTGTTAGCAGCTCAGAGATTCCATGACTAGAACTTAAACACTTAATGGAAGGCTTTCCTGTGTTGGTGCTGGATGAATCATAGAGAGATGAAGTCTGCAGGGTCATCTGAAGTGCTTCAGTTTCTGCAGGAAAAGCCTGACATATACGGCTCAAGTATTAGTACTCTATGCAGACAGTTCTCCATACTGGCGACTCTATTGCGCTGCGATGGAAGGGAACAGCTGGCAAGTCATCTGCATGTAAGGCAACTCTTCAGGGCAGCGTCTCTGGCTTCTCCACCTACTAGACACCAACTCCCTTCCTGGAGACAATGTATTTTTAAGAGCATTGCAGGATCCTCCCTTTAAGCCACTGCATCAAGTATCTATGAAGATTCTGACATGCAAGATCTCCTTTTTATTAGCTATTACTTCCACCAAGGGAGTGTCAGGATCAGCCCTGTCTACAGATCTAGAGCTCTGTAGATTCGACAAGGACAAGGTGTCCCTTCATCTACATCCATCCTTCATCCCAAAAGTAAACTGAGACTTCCATAGACAACAAGACATCAAGCTTCCATCCTCCTCAAAAAACCCAGGAAGTCCTTTGGCATAAGTTAAATGTCCAAAGGTCATTAAAAATCTACCTTGAGAGAATGAATTTAGACTTTGACACAGTGCTTGACATAGCCTTTAGAAGAAATCAAAGGGAGCAAAAAGTGTCTAACTCAACCACTTCTAAATGGTTGAGGGGGATGCATTGCCCTGGGATACAGGTCTGTGTGGTTAGACGCGCTGCAGGGGATCACAGCTCATTCCTTCATAGTGCTGCTACAAATGTTGCACTGTTTCAAGGGGCCTCAGTGGATTAAATTTGTAGTGTGGCATGTTAGTCTGCAATCCATACTTTCACCTGTCATTACACTCGTCACATGTGGGTCTCTGCCCAGGCAGCCTTTGGCCGGGTGAGGGGGTACTTCAGAGGGTGCAAGGTTAGGCACCCTAGTGTTTCAACCGGATGTTGGTACTTTGTTTAAATTATCTATTTCTGCCCATATTGGTGGACATACTGCTTGGGTACGTCCCAGCAAAGGACTGCTTGCCATGATGGTGGGGGGGAGAAAAAATTTGGAGTCTTACCTGGTAAATTTTCCTTCTGCTCTCTCCAACAAGTCTGCCCCACCCTGTCCAGTTGCTGTTTTCTACTCCAATGTCTTAGTCACCTTAGTCTTCCCCCAGTTAGTCCTTTCCTGTTTTCACTTTTTTAGGGAAAGACTGGCATGTTTAATAGGTTTGTTATTTAGTTTCAGAATTAGGGTTATATAATAAACTTGGCTATTAACAGTCTGGATGGCAGAGCCAGGGGTAGCTCCTCACCTTGTCTCAGGTTGCCCTGCAAAGCTTTGGGATCCTGCCTATCGGCTCCCTCAAGCAACCCAGCGAAGAACTGCCTGCTTCTCAGAGAGAACAGAAGGAAAATTCTCCAGACAAGTCTCCAAATTTTCCTGTTTCACAATATCTTGTTTAGTGACTCAGATCATCCAATCAGGGAACAGAAAGAAATTCACATCACCTTTACAGCTAACTACTGTAGTGTGAATTGCAAATATTCATAACAACCTATGAGCAGTATTCAGAACAGAAGTTATTTGATGAAGAAATTTGGCTAATTTTGAACAACTGTTGATATCTCTTCAGAAACAGTTGAGTAAATAATATGCATCTCTTCAGAAACAGTTGAGTAAATAATATGCATCTTTTGCATATGTTTTTATTATAAATTAGACAAACAAAAAACCTATGGTTTCACAAACTTCGTTAAGGCGGTTTCATATGAAGCAAACTTTTACAAACCTGGAAATTGTATATAAAACAAACTGAAATGTAAGGACAAATAAGGGCAAATAAAACAAATTGAAGTGTAAGGACAGCACAACTGGTCCATGTAGTCATTTGATCCTGGAATATTAACATCCTGTTAGTCACCTGTGCAGTCAGGAGATGTACTTTATCTGGTGCCACAGAATGGGTATTTGAAATATAAGTTAAAAAAAATATAAGTTATTGCCACATTCGAAATACAGTAACAATGTAATATTGGACAGAGAGGAGCATATCATCTTTAGTGTTGTCCCCAACCTGCAAAGGAAGTGGATTGGGACTGAAAGACCCAGGCAAAGTATGGGTGCATGGAGACTAAGTTGTCAGCTAGCACGGTATGCAACACCATACAACAACTTTAATGCTTACAAGGTGTGCAAGTTAAGGCAGGAGCCTTAACATATACAATTCCCAGGTTTGTAAAAGTTTGCTTCATATGAAACCGCCTTTGTAAAACCATAGGTTTTTTATTTGTCTAATTTCTTTTGGGTTTTCTATAACACAATCCAAACTCCTGAGAGTGATTTCAGGGAGTATATAGATGGCAAGAGATTGTAGCACATCTGTGTTTCATTTACATGATGTTTCAGAAAATCTGCTACAGAGAAAAGGAACTTCAGGCTTCGGGGCCAAATGTGGTCTATGGTGCATTTTTATTTAGGCAGTTTTCAGTCCCTGGATCCAGTTCTGGATCCCAAGCATTGAGAGACTGAGCTAAAGGTAAGGAAGCACAAACAAGGGGGCGGCACGCTAGGGTAGGAGACAGATCTAGGATCTCAGCCCTTCTGTTGCTGAGTGCACCGCTGCCTCGAACCTGCCTCAGGCCTTGGAGCTTTTACTAATGATCAAAGTGGCCACTTGGAGAAGAAAAGAGTGCGTGTTTATTTCTTCCCCCATAATCCATTCACCCAATAAGCAGTTAATTTGTGCCTCTAATTAATTAATGGTTCCCCCAACTGCATAACCCCTTTGATTTGTGCCCCCATAACATTTGTGCCCCCCATAATAAATTCATGCTGGCTCCAACCACATAATCAGTTTATTTGTGGCTCCATAATCATTTGTGACCCCATAATCAATTTATGGTGCCCCCAATGCCATAACCACTTTATTTGTGGCCCATAATCATTTGTACCCCTATAATCAATTCATGCTGCCCACAACCCAATAACCAGTTGATTTGTGCCCCCATAATCATTTGTGCCCTCATAATGAATTCATGCTGTCCCCAACCCCATAACCAGTTTTTGTGCCCCCATAATCATTTGTGCCCTCATAATGAATTCATGCTTTCTCCAACCCCATAACCAGTTTATTTGTGCCCAGCATAATAAATTCATGCTGCTCCCCAACCCCATAACCAGTTTTTGTGCCCCCATAATCATTTGTGTCCCCCATAATGAATTCATGCTGCCCCCAATCCAATAACCAGTTCACTTGTGCCCTCATAATCATTTGTGCACCTCATAATCAATTCATACTGCCCCAACCCCCTAACCAGTTTGTGCCCCTCATAATCAATTTATGCTACCCCAACCCCATAACCACTTCATTTGTACCCCCCATAATGAATTCATGCTGTCTCCACCCAGGCCTCCTCCTTCACACCCAAGCCTTCCCCACCCCCAAACTTACCCCAGCACAAGCCTCCCATCCCTACCTGGTGGAGCAGTCTCACCGAGCAGCAGTAGAGGCAGTTTGATAAGAAGGCAGAGGCTGCTGGCGTTGCCAAGCCAGGGAGGATGAGGGTGTTGCAGCAGCGGCAGCAGCAGCAGTGCGCCGGGAGAAGCACAGAGAAAAAGAAATTGAGGGTGGAGACTGCATCAGCCGACAGCCCTGCCCACCAACCTCCACTCTGCTCCACTCCGTTCCCCAGGCCAGGCCCAGCTCAGCCTAGGTGGGCACTCTGAGTGACTTGAATCTGCTGCACCTTCAGCAATGTTGATTTCTGGCCATGGGAGGGGGAAGAGTATAGGGACGGGGTTTCCCAGGCTGGCCGGCAGGCATTCTTAGCTGCCGCCGGTGGGTCAGTGAGGAGGGGAAAAAAACCACATACGCAGCCAGTGTGAAAATGCACACAGGCAGCGCGAGCAGCCACCAGGGGGTGGATTTTTGTGGCCCCTTTTTTATATAGAGAGAGAAATCACCGCCACAGCTCGTTCCCTTCAATCATGCACATGCGTGACATAAGTCCCGTAAAAGCAGACACACATGAATAAAACATAAAATAAACATCTTCTACTAGTCCATTTCACAGTGTGAAACTAGTGGCACATACCCTGACAATTTCCTGACTCCTGTATGCGACCAGATTCTCTCTTACTAAGATCAAAGAGAAAACCTGTCAACCCCAGTCGCAAACCAGAGGAAATTGCCCCGAGAACTCCCATTGAAATCAATGGGCCTCTTACTGAAGAGAGTTAGCTCCGCCTTAATTAAAGGAGCGATTATCGCTAGCTCCATCCACAATTCTCAGAGTTCTTTTCCAATATAAAGGGGTAACGGGATAAAACTCTTTGCAGAAATTCCATGAACAGAGATATACATCTTCTGTTAGGTCCTGAGGCAAGATTATATTAAGTATAGAGACACTGCGGCTGCATTATTCAGTTAAAATCACAAACGTTCTATTCCTCATAAATTAAGATTATTTATCCTATGACAGACATTTTGTGTGGAAGATCACTTAGGTTATGGGTAGAACCTTTCCAAATTTAAGACATCTGTTCAGAAACGACTGTGTTATGAGACCTTGAAAATCAGAGGCAAATGTGGTTCTTCACATTTTTGCGATCTTTGGTATCTGACAGGGCAGTGTGTATTTTAAAAGTTACTTGTGTGGACATGTAAAGGTGACAGAAAATTAAAGTGCATGTTCTTGTTATTACCTGTGTTTGAATTTTTAAAATTTGTGGTGTAGTTTTAAAGTTAGGACATTTTGAAGTTTGCATGTTACCTAATGGAGACAGTGAGATTATGAAGATAATGCAATGCACGCAGTGTCGACCTGCCCCAAGGCTCATCCACTGCTGTGCCTGCTCACCCGCATGTTTCCCAGCAGGAGGGACAAGAACTTGGGAGCAGCAGCAACAATGGCCACAGCCTGGCAACAGGGAAGTATTGGGATTGGGGAATGTTCTGTGGCAGGAGGGGGCTCGGTGTGGGGGCAGACCGAGGTTCCTTGAGTCTAGTTTGCTCAGTGAGGTAGTGTCCTTCCCTGCAGCGCAGGTGAGGAGAAACAGACCTGGCTGAGGGTGTTTAAGGAGACTCCCTAAAGGAAGGACCAGGCCTTTCCCCTCCCTCGGCTTGGAACCAAGCAGCCCCAGCAGCTATTTGCATGCTCTTCTGCAAGAGCCTCCCTGCTTGGTTGGGACTAAAGCTCCCCGTCAACCAATCCCAGGGATGTAAGGGCTCCCAGCGCTTGCCAATAGGCCTCATTCGCAACCCCCTTTCCCCAGGCAAGCTTTGCTTTCCTTACTGCCTCCCCACAAGCTGAGCAGCCTCAGCCAGGTCTTCCTGTGCCGCCTGAAGGCGTTTGCTCTTCTTGCAGCTGAGAAGCAGGAGGGAAGAGAGGTTTTCCCATGCACTTAGCCAGTCAGTCTGCCTGCTTCTCTTCACTAGGTGGGTTACTGGGACTCACATTCATAAGCACTGAAAAGGAAAGGGAGGCCAGTGCTGCTGCCTCAAGCCAGTGTGGGCCAGTAATCCATCTCCCTCAGATGGAAAGTGTCTCTCAAAGTGTCCCGTATTGCTACAGTGGGTGGGCACGCCAGGTGCATTCAACATGTGTTTCGTCCCCCAGGATTGGGCAGCTGCTTTCACCCATGCAGCTTGGAAAGGGCTAGAGCTGGGGCTTCCATGCAGAACTGGTCAGAGACTGCATGGGTAAGCTGGCCTTCCTGAGCCATGCAGGGGGACAGGGCAGCAAGTTCAAGAGGGTGGCTTCTCCATTTATCCCTGCTCTTAACCCACCAGCCCCCACTCCCCTTCCAGAGAACCTGGGAGTTCCAGCCCTCTGCCCTGCTCTAACCCATTAGCCCCCACTCCACTCTTGGAGCTGTTACTTGAACTCACAGCCCCTCTACGCTAACCCACTAGACTCCACTCCCCTTCCAGAGAACCCAGGAGTCTTGGCTCCCAGCCCTCCCTGCTCTAAATCACGAGACTCTACTCCTCTCCTGGAGCTGGCAACTGAACCCAGGAATCCTGGATCCAAGTCCTCTGCTCTAACCCATTAGCCTGGTTCTGGCTGATGGGTTAAAGCAGGGGGTCTAGAAGCCAGGACTCCTGGGTTGAAACCCCAGCTCCCAGAGAGGAGTGGGGCATAGTGAGTTAGAGCAGGGGGGAGAGGGAGCTGGCAGTCAAAACTCCTGGGTGAAACATCCTGAAAACTGTTGGGTTCACAGTTGGTTAGATTGTGAAACAATGGGTGGTGCTGGTTCTTTGTAAAAATGAACTAATACTAACTGCCACATTTCTCCCTGTTGTGACATTTTGTAAACTAGGGAGAGAGGAGGAGGCACATGAGTAGGAATGAAAATTTATTGATTTGATCATAAGGTCTTATCAAGAATATAAGCAAACAATAAGTACATCAATAGACAAATACAGAAATACACAAATCTAATACATTTTAACTAAAACATAATCAATAAATGAGCCTTATTATGGACTATGATATAATGAGAAACATAACATAGAATAGCCAGCAGACTTGTCCCCAAAAGGAGGGTGCCAGCTGCAGCTTCCAAACAGTCATCAAGGGCAGCCCCACATAGCATGCATTGCAGTAATCTAGCCTCAACCTGGTGAAAGCATGGGTGACAATGGCCAGATCCAAATAGAAAAGGCCTCACCAGATGGAGTTGGTGAAAAATGCTCCTAGTCACCACCACAACCTGAGCATCCAGGCACAACACGGTGTCCAGAAGCACTCCAAAGCTGCAAACCTGATTGACCAGAGGGAGCCGGATTCCATCAATAACAGGAGTCCCAGTCCCCTCCAGATCACAAGGCTGGACAACCATCATCACCTGTGTCTTGTCTGGATTCAGCTTCAATCAGCA
The DNA here is from genome assembly GCA_003113815.1 of Sphenodon punctatus. NCBI lineage: Eukaryota > Metazoa > Chordata > Lepidosauria > Sphenodontia > Sphenodontidae > Sphenodon > Sphenodon punctatus. Next base: position 1,271,863 of record QEPC01008061.1, on the reverse strand, counting down.
CACCCTCATCCAGTCCTCAACAGAAGCCAGTCATTGGATGAGCACTGAGACTGCGGGGCTTGGGTCGGGATGAAAAAGAGAGGTAGAGCTGGGTGTCCTCGGCAGACTGCTGGCACTTGACCCCAGACCTTCAAATGACCTCGCCCAGTGGCCTTATATACACATTGAACAGGAGGGGAGAGACACAATAGAACCCTGTGGGACTCCACAGGGGAGGTCCTGAGAGGACAACGAGCAATTGCCCATCACCACTCCCTGGGGCTACCCTGACCGGAAGGAGCGGAACGACTTAAGAGCAGTCCTGCACACCTCTGCCAGGTCCCACAGTCGTGTCAACAATACCTCGTGATTAACAGTATCAAAGGCCATTGAAAGATCTAACAAAATCAACAGGATAGAATTTCCCTTGTCAATCTCCAGGTGCGGGTTATCAACCAAGGCCACAAGCTCACTCGCTGTGCTATACCCAGGACACAAGCCTGACTGAAATGGGTCCAGCAGTCTGATGACATTGAGATGGGACTGGAGTTGTTGGGCAACTACCTGTTAGATAAGTTTCTCTAAAAAGGGAAGGTTACAAACAGGCTGATACCTGGCTGGATAGTCAGCATCCAAAGATGGTTTCTTGAGCCGGAGAAAAAAAATAATCACAGTTTTAAGGGCGCCCAACACCCTCCCCTTCCCAAAGGAGGCGTCAACAACCCCAACCAGCAATGGCCCCAGCATCTCCCGGTTGGCTTTTATCACCCAGGAGGGCAAGGATTTAATTCACAACTGGTTGACCTCAGTGCCCCAAGCACCTCCCCCACATTGGTGGGTGATACCAATTTGAAACTAATTCAAATAAACAGGACAAGACTTTTTTAAATATATTTTTTAATTATATTAATTCGAGTAAAACCCAATTAAAATTTCATTTGATTTAAGTACAAGGGGGTGGGGAATCATAGTTGTGATACATATAGATAACTTTTTGCACTACTAGGATCCACTCTAGCTTTCAATTATTCTAAAACATGGCAACCATTTGTTCAGGTAAGTCTCATCATCCCCTCTAGCTCCCACCAACATCTTCGACATCGTATATCGATGGTGAAAACAGTGGGAAAGCCAGTACGTTTTCTATGTCACATGAATCTCAGCAAATGCCCTGCTTCCAACAGAAGCAGCACTCGCCAAGATTTTTAGTTCCAGATCTACCTTTAGAGCAGGGGTGGGAAACCTCAGGCCCGGAGGCCAAATGCGGCCCTCTGCAAGTTTTTATATTGCCCCTTTCTAGTGCCTGGATTGGCCCTTTGATCCATTCTCTACCCCCTAAGCACTGAAAAACTGAGCTCAGGATAATGGAGCAGAGAGAAGGGCATGCACACGAGGGCAGGGGACAGATCCACAGCACCGATCCATGATCTAGGTCCTCCTTTTCATGAATAAACCCATTAAGCACCCCTGTCCCCAACCTCTTATGTGGCCCTCGGAGCTTGTATTAATATTCAGTGTGGCTGGGGGGAACTGCGCATGCGTGGAGCTGAATAGTTGGGTCCCGCTGGAGCTCCTCCCAGCCAGCTAAGCAATCTGCCTAAAAAACTACAAAAACAACCATACCAACCCTAAAAAGTGCGAGGGTATGTCGCAGAGGAATCGGGGGGGGACCGGAGGAAAAGTTCAAAAGAAACTGCAATAGAGAAATTCTGCCGTCAGCAGCCAACAGATAGGGAGGGAGATAAGGAGGCAGAACGAACAGGCCGCAAAATGATGGCGCTGGTGCAAGCCCTGGCAGAGGGGGAGGAAGAGGCAGGAAACAGGTCAGTCATGGAGCTGCTAATTGAAATGAAAAATAAGCTTAAGGCAGAAATGGTGAAAGTGAGAGCCTCTGTTATGGCAGGAAATAAAAAACTGGAGAACATGGCAAAAAGGCTGGACACGGTGGAGGAGAGAGTTTCCTCTCTGGAAGATCAGGATATTAATACTGAAGACCAAATTATAAAACTGCAGGAATCTGCAGCGTTCGTCCTTAAAAAAACTGAGGATCTTGAGAACAGGTCCCGGCGAGAAAATCTACAATTTGTAGGGTTCCCCGAAGGTTGTGAAAAGCTTGACATAAAAGAACTGATATGTGGATTCATTCAAGATCAATTGCCAGCAGAAACTCATTTGCATACACCAGAGATAGTGAGAGCGCACAGAACGGGAAGAATGCCTGACAAACATTTTAAAAGACCACGCACCAGCCTGATCAAACTTGCTAGCTTCCAAGTAAAGGAAGACATTTTAAAGAAAGCCAGACAAAAGAAAGCTTTGTTCTGCAACAACAACACATTTAAAATCTTCCCGGATTATGCTGCAGAAACTATGGTAAGAAGAAGGAAATGGGGAAAATATTTCCCCATCCTGCATGAAAGAGTTTTAAAGCCAACTCTGAAATTCCCTGCAAGAATGTGTATCTCTGTTAATGGCAACTGAAGAGTTGGAGGCATTTCTACACCTGGCCCCTAATGAAGAAACTGAGTGATTGAATAATTGAGAAACTACCTGGTTATATTGAAGGAGCTGGGCACATGTTGAACAAACAGAGTTATAGTAAGGAAGCAATCAAAGCCCATGGATTGGGTGTGCATTCTTTTTTGTTGCAGGTGAACTAAGGTATAGGAATGTTTATAATTTAGGGATAACAGAATCTTTAGCAGAAGTCAATATATAAATAGAGGCAGGTTAATGCCTGGCTGTATTAACCAATTAATAGCTGGTTGAGGAGGAGTAACTCCAGCTATCTTTCCTGAATGCAAGGAAAGCAATTTAAACCCAGAGGGTCCCCTCCACGGAGGTGGAGAAGAAGCCGGGATCATGGGATGGGTTATGTTATCAGTTATGTTTACAGTTGTGTTTTGGTTGCTGAGGGAGCGGGAGGAGGGGAAAAGAGACATGGTACTAGAACAATTAGAGGTACAGATAATCTTAAGCGAGCATGAAGTAGTAAGAAAATGCTGAAAGAAGTTAGGTGAGTTAAAGTATAGGAGACTATATCAAAGCTACCAAAAAAATAAATACAATGTTAAAATATACAAAAAAAGAAGGGGAAAATGCCTAAGTGAATATGATGAAGGTAAGGGGGGGAAACCTCTAAACCCAGTATTTATTTATTTATTTATTTATTTATTTTAAAGAGTAAATTAAAGCTACTTACTTTAAATGCAAGAGGACTAAATTCTCTAGCAAAACGCAAGAGGGTCAGGAATTTTATATAAGAAAACTGGATTGATATATTCTTTCTGCAAGAAACTCATCTACTTGTAGAAGATGTGAAAAGATGTGCCAATAAGAACATATGGGAAATGGTTGCAGCATGTGCCACAAAAAAGAAGGCGGGTGTTCTAATTGGTTTCAGTAAAAAGATGGATTTTACAATATCTAAAAATATACACGATGCAGAAGGGAGATTTCTATTAGTTACTGGGACCTTGCAGAATGAATGGATAGCACTGGTACACACCCTGGAAAAAAATTCAGACAATTTATCCCAATTATATTAGAAAATATGAAAGGCACCGTGGTGATACAAGGGGATTTAAATACCCCACTCACAAATTTAGATATCTCTAAGAAAACCCTGTTGAACCATCAGCAAGTTAAAATTAACCAGTAGGTCAGGGCCCAGGGGCTCACAGATGTATGGCACTTACTAAACAAGAATAGCAGAGAGTACACGTATTACTCATATATGCATAATACTTACTCTAAAATCGACCACATAATAATGGGAAACCAGGATGTGTGGAAATGTAAATCCTCAAATGTGATCCCCTTGGTATTTATTGATCATAATGGCATAATCTCTGAACTGGTATTGAACAATAACATACCGCTTAAGGGAGGCAGTTGGAACCTGGAGAGGGGGATGCTAAAAAATGAGGAGTTAAGGGGGAAAATAGAGCAGGAAATCAGAGAATATATAGAACTTAATCAAGGGTCAGTACAATTGACAACTACATTTTGGGAAGCCGCAAAGGCCACAATTAGGGGGAAATTAATAGCATTGTGTGCGCATGGAAGGAAAAGGAAAAGGGAAGCTACGCAAGAGACATATGCGGAACTCCAAAAATGAGAAGCGATGAATAGACAAGGCCCATCTAAACTTAGATTGCTAAGGTGAGGGAAAGAATTAACAACATAGAATTAGACAAAGTCAAGGGGCAACTGAAGCGTATAAAATGTTGTTATTTTAATAACAGCAATAAAACAGGCAAAGCATTAGCACGACTAGTCAAAATATAGCAGCAAAAAGCAATAATCACAAACATCAGGAAAGAGGATGGCATTGTGTTGAACACACAGGAAGCAATCCAAGAGGAATTTTTACGGTTCTACCAAAACCTATACTCCTCGGCAGACCCGGATCCTGAGGAGATAAAGGAATTTCTAAGTTATATTGAACTGCCCAAACTTAATTTAGACCAGCAGGCATTTATAAACATGTTAATCACCCCTATAGAAGTGGAGGCGGCGATAGATAGTATGGAGAATGACAAGGCTGATGGCGCTGACGGGTTTCCGGTGGAGTTTTATAAGACTTTTTCCAAATTATTATGCCCACACCTCACTAAATTATTTAATGATATTTTTAAAATGGGAGTTATGCCCCCCTCATTTTATGAAGCCTATATCACCTTGGTGCCTAAACCGTCCAGACCTGTTAATAAATGTGGTAGTTATAGGCCCGTTTCATTGCTAAATAACAATTTCAACATTTTTGCAAAAATATTAGCCACAAGGCTTAAAGCAGTTGCAGGAGAGATAATTCACTCAGACCAGGTGGGTTTTGTGCCAAAAAGACAGAGTACGGATAACATACGGAAGGTGGTCAATCTCATTCATGCGCAACAAAAGAGGCAAAATACAGCCATGATTATAATGGCAGATGCTGAAAAAGCATTTGATTTTTTAGAAACTAAATATTTGTTTGCTGTGCTGAGAAGGGTTGGGCTCACGGGAAATTTCAACAGATCGATTACAGCAATTTATGCACACTCGTGCTCTAAACTAAAAATTAACAGACACTCTTCTGAACAATTTGAGATCCACAGGGGCACGCTTCAGGGCTGTCCGCTGTCTCCACTTCTTTTCAACATTGCCCTGGAGGGCGTAGCGGCTGCAATAAAACAAAACAATCTCATCAGGGGCATAAAAATAGAGGAGAAGGAATACGAATTGGAAGTATTCACGGTTGATTTGATATTGTTTATGGACAATCCATTAGAATCTATTCCACCACTGCTGAGAACTATAGAAGCCTTTGGAAAGGTAGCGGGGTACAAAATTAATAAAGAAAAATCTCAGGCATTTGTGATTTTGGCCCTCGGTGATAGAGAAAGAAAAAATAAATGCACTAGCTCCATTCTCGGAATGCCCAAAAGGTATCAAGTATCTAGGAGTCACTTTGACAATGGAATGCAAGGACTTATATGGTTCTAATTTCCCCCCCATCCTTGAACAAATCCATAAGGAATTTAAAAGCTGGCAAAACCTGATGTACTTGTGGTTGGGGAGAATTAATTTGTTTTGAATGATTGCTGTACCAAAGCTACTGTACAAATGTATGGCCCTGCCAATAAGTTTACCAAACACATTCTTTAAACAAATTGATGTATTAGTAAAAGATCTGGTATGGAGGGGGAAAAAACCTAGATTAAAAATAGGAACTATGTTACAACCTAAAGAGAAAGGGGGATTGAACATGCCCGATATGAGACTTTACTATAAGGTGGCGGTACTAGGTGCAGTACAGTACTGGTACCACGTCCCAGATTTCCCTGAATGACCAAAAATCAAACAGGAATTAATGCAAATGAAATCATTGAAAGAAGTGTTGGTTGACGAAGTGGTAATACCTATTAATCTTAGACAGGAGCATCCTTTTGTAAATACCATGTTAAAAAATTGGAGTGGCATACAGAGAAAATTAGGGGACAAACCACAGGCTTCTCCACCCCAGAGTTAATAAATAGTTTTAGCAGGAACCCAGTGGGTATTGAAAGGGTTTTATTCGACTGGTCAGGGACAAGAGGGAGACTTTCTAATATCTATAAGGAACTCAAGTTATTCATGTGTACCACAAAGCATAGGTACATTACTAAATGGGAAAAGGAATTGGATAGAGTATTTTCTGAAACAGAAATTAAAATGACATGAAATCACATGCACAGATGTGCCTCTGCCTTAGAGGTAAAAGAAACTCAGTTAAAAGCCACAACTAGGTATTACATAACGCCTGTCCAGTTGAAACATGGGAATAAGCAGGCAAATGGCTTATGTTGGAAGGGATGTTGGCAACAGGGAACCTTAAAACACTGCCTCTGGGATTGTGTTTATGTACAAGACTTTTGGATGCAGGTGTGGTCATTCCTTAAGAAAGCAAATGGCATACTGGTGCCTTTCAAACCGGAGATCATGATTTTGGGCATCTATCCAGACAGCAAGGTATTAAAGATAAGCCGGGAGTCGGACGCTTCGAAAATCCTATTTCTGCTGCTATCAACATAATAACTCGGCACTGGAAAACAGAAGGACCACTCCCGATGCAAGAATGGATAAGCCAGATCTGGTACCTGTTTACTATGGACAAACTTATGGCAGAGTTAAAAAACAAGAAAAAGGATTTTGAAGTGGCATGGTTCAGCATTATTGCAGCCATCGAGAATGAGGAACTGCTCCCAAGCAACAAAACGCTATTGTTCGATCGGTACTTTTAGAAAATATTCAATGTGGCCCCCAGGCCAAAAAAGGTTCCCCACCCCTGCTTTAGAGAGTAGGGAGAACCACGCACTAACGTAAGGGCATATCTGATAGAATGTGTCTCCTTTTGTGCTAGTGGGATGCTAGTGAGCTGGCAGAAGATTAACTGCTGATAGCCCAGACTACTGTTAGTGGTGCTAAATGGGAACGATTTTGGTTCCAGTGAGTATAGAGTTTAGTTTTCAAATGCTTTCAGTATTATTAAGGACTTCAGGATGGAAATGAGGTGTCTGAGAGTCACAAGCAGATCTTTCTGTGTCACAATTGGAGCATCTCTGGGTCAGGGCAGATCCAGCATCAAATTTAGCCCAAGGTTTTGCTACTGCTTCCCATACAGGGTCTCCGCCAGCTGCATTTATAGAAAGAATTTATTTATTTATTTATTTTATGCATTTCTACCCCGCCCCTCCTGCCATGCAGCTCGGGGCGGCTTCCAAAATATCAAAAAAATAAAATCAATTTAAAAACATTCGACATATAAACATTAAAACATTAAAACAGGGCAGCGAGCGGCATAAAACCCAAAAATAGGTGGGGGCACTAAACACACACCCCTACCCCTCCCTCCCAAAGGCCTGGGCGAACAGCCAGGTCTTACAATGTCACTGAAATGTTAACAGGCTAGGGGCCAGGCGAGAATGCCCTCTCCATCGTGGCCCCCCGCTTAACATGGGGGACCTCCAGGAAGGCACCCCTGGCGGACCGCAGGAGCCGCTCTGGGGGCGCGGAGGGTGAGGCGGTCCCTAAGGTATGAGGGGCCAAGACCATGTAGGGCTTTATAGATCATCATCAGCACCTTGAACCTGGCTCGGCACGCTATCGGCAGCCAGTGCAGAGCTCGGAGCACAGGTGTAATATACTCCCGACGGCCCGTCCCCGTAAGAAGACGAGCCACCGCATTCTGCACTAGCTGCAGCCTCCGAACCAAGCACAAGGGAAGCCCCACGTAGAGCGCGTTACAGTAATCGAGCCTCGAGGTGACGAAGGCATGGATGAGGGAGGGCAGGTCCGGGCCGGAGACATACGGACGCAGCCTACGCACTAGATACAGCTGGCGGAAGGCAGCCTTAGCGACTGCCTCCACCTGCCGCTCCAGAC
>QEPC01008061.1:1236952-1263516 GCA_003113815.1 Sphenodon punctatus | reverse complement strand
CCCCAGGTCACGCAGTCGCCTCAGCAGCAGCCCATGGTCCACGGTATCAAAAGTGGCCGAGAGATCTAGCAGGATGAGAAATGTTGAACATCCTGCGTCCATCTCCCGGCGGAGGTCGTCTACCAAGGCCACCAACGCCATCTCGGTGCCATAGCCGGGGCGGAACCCAGATTGAAAAGGGTCTAGGAAACCGATGTCGTCCAGATGTACCTGGAGCAGGAGCGCCACTGCCCGCTCAATAACCTTCCCTAAAAAGGGAAGGTTAGAGACAGGTCGGTAGCTGGCGAGTGCATCCATGTCCAAAGATGGTTTTTTCAGCAGGGGGCGCACCACAGCCTCTTTAAGGCAGGATGGCAACCTCCCCTGCCGAAAGGACGCGTTAACTACCCTCGCCAGCACCGTCCCCAACGTCTCCCTGGAAGAAGAGGAGGGGAAGGAGCTACTAGTGTGTAGAGGGCCAACTTTGGGGGCAGGAGGGGATGGGGCTGCTCTAGTAAAGATAAGGAGGGAGGGGGTGATCTATCTTCTGCACCAGGCCCATTCTAACCTAGGTATGATCCTGTTTTGGATTATGGCGAAAGAGAAGTAAGCATAGCCTGTTGCAGTTGCATGTTCTAAATATGAGTGTCTCATCAATGTCAATAGCACATAATCTGCTAAAGTGTCTTAGTCTGGACATCATTTTTGTATTTCAGTTAGAATTACAATGGAGAATTTGGCAATGGGGTTGTTTGAAGTTTCTGTCAGTATTCAATTTTGTTCCTTTAAAGCGTCAGCTATTTTTTTAGCATCACCACCCTAAGCATGAGGATCTCATTAATAGCAGATTGGAGAGTAACAAATTAAAAATAGTGAGATCTCAAAGTACCCACAATGGAAAAATATTTATTGCAAAGAAAATGACACATTGAATAAATGTGAGAGATGTTGGCAAATGACTTTGAAATGTGACCATCTGTTTAAAAGCATACTGATTCTATAATATTTTCACTCAGGTCATGCTATAATAAAAATGCTGGGGAAAAGGCAAAGGCCTGGTAGAAATTAATTATTTCTAATAATATGAGAGAGAAAATATTTCCAAATATATACTTATACATTATCTGATAGCAGTACACATAATGCTATTGTCCATAGGATGGATTTGATTCTATTGAAATATAGTGGTACTATATGTTTAAAACAGCATTGAGTCAAGTAGGATTAACATTTTACAGGACATGAACTGTACTCTGGAATCTCTATGGATAGAAATCCCATGCATAACGGGAAAATGTATAGAAGAGGGGCTATACTATCGTCTCAGATACCAGGACTGTGAGATTGACTGTGAAATGCTAACAGAGATTAGAAACCCTATTAAAGTCAGAAATGTAATACTAATGGGTGATTTCAATTACCCTAATATTTTGTTTATTTATTTTAAAACTTTTATGCCGCCTCCTCCTACTGTCACAGCTCAGAGCAGCTCACAACAATATAAAATATAAAACATCATAAATCACAGTATAAAATATAAATGTATAATAAAATAAACAATAAAATAAGCATCCCACAAGGCATACCAGGCGAAATTAACCACCACCAGCCCCCCATCTCCCCCTTCAAACGCCTGACGTAACAGCCAGGTCTTACATTGTCGACAAAAGGAGGGGAGACTCGGGGCCAAGCAGACCTCCGTCAGGAGGGAGTTCCCCAGCCTCGGCGGGGCCACCGAGAACACCGTCCTCATCGTCATAACCCAGGGGACTCTGAAGAGGGTGTCTCCAGTCAACCGCAGGGGCCAGTCCAGAACTCGGGGGTGAGGCAATCCTGCAGATAGACAGGGCCCAAGCCATGTAGGACCTTATAGGTCAATACCAGCATCTTAAAATGGGCTCGGAAGACTCTAGGCAGCCAGTGCAGAGATCGGAGCACTAGTGTAATATGCTCACAGCGACCCATCCCCGTAAGGTGACTGAGTGAATGTCTCCTCAGGGTGTGATATGGAGGTAAAGTTTCTAGGTTCCATAAATGACTGCTTCTTGGAGCAGCTGGGTCTGGAACCAATGAGAGGAGGAGCTACTTTAGATTTAGTCCGAAGTGGAGCACAGGACCTGGTGCAAGGGGTAACTGTAGTGGAGCTGCTTGGCAGTAGTGACCATAACATAATCAAATTTGACATAATTACTGGAGGGGGAATGGTAAACAAAACTATCATATTAACATTTAACATGATGGTTTTTTGTGGGGTTTGTGGTCGGGTTGGGGAGGGGAAAGGTTTCATGTTTGTGTTTTTATGCTGTTTTGTATTTATTGTGTTTAATTGTTTTGTAAGCCGCCCTGAGCCATTTGGGAAGGGTGGGGTAGAAATTTAAATAAATAAATAAATAAACTTTTAAAAGGGAGACTATGATAAAATGAGGAAGCTAGCTAGAAAGAAACTAAAAGGAGCAATCGTGCGGATTAAATATCTGCAACAGGTGTGGAGACTATTTAACAATACCATCTTGGAAGCCCAGATTAAATGTATTCCACAATTTAAAAAAGGTAGCAAGTGGTCCAGACATCTGCCAGTGTGGCTAAATGTTGAGGTGAAGGAGGCTATTGGAGTCAAAAATGCATCCTTTAAAAAGGGTAAGCTAGTCCTAATTGAGGAAAATAGGAAAGAGCATAAGCACTGCTAAATTAGATGTAAGGCAGACCAAGAGAAAATTTAGCAAGTCTCTCTTCAAAGAGGCTAGAATTAATAATAAAAACTTTTAAAAGTACATCAGAAGAAAGAATGTGGTTTGAGAGAGTCTGTTGGGCAATTAGATGACATGGGAATAAAGGGGGCGCTCAGAGAAATTGAATGAATTCCTTGCTTCAGTCTTCACTGCAGATGATGTTGGGGAGATACCCACACCAGAACTGTTCTTTGTAGATAATGAATTGGAAGAGTTCTCACAAATCAGCGTGACTCTGGAAAAGGTTGTAGAGCAAATTGGCAAACTAAATAGTAACAAATCACCAGGACCAGATAGTATTCATCCCAAGTTCTGAAGGAACTCAAATTTGAAATTGCAGACCTTTTACTGGTAATTTGTAACCTATTGCTAAAATCTGCCATTTTACCTGAGGACTAGAGGATGGTGAATGTAATCCAGAGGTGTTCCTGGAAACTACAGACCAGTGAACCTTATGTTTGTGCCAGGAAAATGGTGGAAATGATTATTAAGAACAGAATTATGGAGCATATTAATAAACATTGTTGACTGCAACAGGTATGGAGCAAAGGGAAGTCAAGTCATGCCTCACTAACTTGTTGGAACTTTTTGAGGGTGTAAATAAGCATTTGGATAGTGGTGAGCCAGTCAATATAGTGTATCTGGATTTTCAGAAAGCACTTGATAAAGTCCCTCATGAGAGACTCTTGAGGAAATTAAGAAGTCATATGGTACGACCTCTTGTGGATTGGTAACTTGTTAAAGGATATAAAACAAAGAGTAGGACTTTATTATTAGCTAGTGCCCCCATGCTATGGCACTTGGAGCGCTTTACATAGATGATAGAACAACCCTGAGAAGTAGATTAGGCTGAGAGACTATTGTGACTGGCCCAAAATGGTCAGTTTTTACAATGGAGAGAAGTAAATTGTGGAGTGCCTCAAGAATCTAAGCTGGGACCAGTGTTTAATGTATTCATTACTAATCTGGAAAAGGGAGTAAAGAGTGAGGAGATCAAATCTTGACACAAAGTTATTCAAAGTAGGTAAAACACAAGCAGACTGAAGAATTGTAGGAGGATCTTGTGAGATTGGGTGACTGGGCATCTACATGGCAGATTAAATTTAACGTGGACAAGTCCAAAGTGATGTACATAGGGAAAAATAATCCAAGCTATATGTACACAGTGCCAGGTTCTAAAATAGGAGTTACCACTTGAGTAGTGTGTGCAGTTCTGGTTGCCTCATCTCAAAAAAGATATAGTAGAAATAGCAAAAGTACAGAGAAGGGCAACAAAAAAATAAAGAGTATGGAACAGCTCCCCATGAAGAGAGGCTAGATAGGTTAGGGCTCTTCAGCTTGGAGAAGAAATGAGCCACCTCGAGTCACCTGTGGCGAGAGAGTGCGGGGTACAAATAAAAAATGAAAATGAAAAAAATGAGAGGGGATAGGATAGAAATGTATAAAATCATGAGTGCTGTGGAACAAGTAAATAGGCAACAGTTATCAAATAGTTCTAGAACTCAGCTAGGGGACACCCCATGAAACTAACAAGTAGCAGATTTAAAACAAACTTTAAAAAGTATTTTTTCACTCCACGCACAATTAAGTTGTGGAATTTGTTGCCAGAAGATGTGGTCAAGGACAGTAGTATAGCTGCGTTTTAAAAAGGATTGAACAAGTTTCTGGAGGATAAGTCCATTAGCAGCTATTAGCTGGGTCGGTTTGGGAGACCGTAAGTAACCTCTTACTGTTGGGAGCTGGGAGTAAACGACAGGGAATGAATTATCCTATTGTGACCTGTTGAATACTTCTTCCAAGCAACCGAGGTTAGCCACTGTCGGGAACAGGTTCTGGGCTCGATGGACCATCGGTCTGACATAGTATGGCACCACTTATGTTCTTATTATAAATATAACCTATCAATAAATGCACCTGTATTTTTACCTGGTCTGTTACTGTGCCCTGAAAGTATCTAACACAAACTGAATGGGATTATTCAGATATATAAACTATGTATATAAGTGTTTGCAGGATCATATACTGAGATTAAAAAACTGCAACAAAAGCAATTGGCAGTTTCTTCAGGCATAAATTCTAGTACATGGATGTTCGCTCTCACTAGAAGATGCCTTTGATTACTGTGATGTCCCTTTAGAAAGTTTCGCTGGGAATGATGCAGCTTAGCATTGTCTCAGATTTTGTTACAACACAATACTTAGCTTTAGTAAATGAAAGTTCCAGTTGCTCCGAGTGAAATCACAGATGTGGTCAGAGGTAGGGCTGAAATGAGAATCACTCCAATTCTCACAAGATTCCCACAAGAATCAAGTAACGTTACCAAGATGTCAACAAGACTTTGGTAACATTTTGAGATCTCACGAGAATCTCGAGAAAATTATAAAAACACTCTGCACATGCACAAATGGTCGCCGAGGTGCATTTTGTACACACGCAGCCCTTTTCCAAAATGGTGCTGACTGTGCCGCTTTGGAAAAGGGCAGCTAGTCTGCATGTGCGCAAACAGTGCTGTGCATGTGCAGAACGGCTGCCCTTTTCCAAAATGGTGCCAGTGCTGCCAGTGCAATTTTCGAAAAGACTGCACATGCTCAGAATGGCCCCAGTGGCCATTTTAAACATGCAGTGCTTTTTTTATTTTTTTGTTCACTGTGAGGCTGCCTCCTCACCTGTCCCCACAGAGAATCATAGAGGGCAGAGAGCAGTCCTGGAACAGACCCAGACTTGAAGAGAGGCAGCCAGGTGAGTAAAAGTATTCATTATTTTAAACAAGTGCAGGGGAGTTCTGAGATCTTTACTTTTCTTGGCAAGAATCGGGGCAATTCAAGGCTCATTCTCATTTGCAAGAACAAGCCAAGAACCCTGTGTATTGTTGAGAAATGAAAGAATTCGAGAATCGAGTTTCAGCCCTAATCAGAGGGATATACGTTATGTGATTGTTGCTCCAGCAGGTACAGGCTTTGTGGAAGTCAGCAAACTCCTTTTGTTTTCCTTATCTATTAAGGTGCTAATATGGCTGTAATTTACTGTTCTTCTCCTCACTTTTCCCCTCACAGAGCAACCCAACACCACAGCCAAAGTAAAAACTCCACTGCGTAGCTGAAATAGCAGATATCATGAGGACCCCCATTTCCTTTACTTTTTGTTTCACCAAATGTTCAGGTTTATCAGGATTTTTCCTCCCTTATTTTACTTAAATAATGACCTTTGTTAATTACATCCTACTTAAAAGAAGGGGGATGGACTAGATGGTCTTTTAAAAGTAGTTTTCAGCTTTAAAAGTCTACTTTGAAAAGGTCATTACTTAAAACTTCACTAGCAGCCATAGACTTTGCATGAAAACGAACAAGACAGGGCCAAGCTGGATCCCCTGATTGTTCTGAGGAAGGCCGCCGCACTTTGGGCCAGCAGGGAGGTCATGAGCAGCTCCCCCCGCCCTGGGGAATCCGGATGAGGGGATTGCTGTCACAAGTCCTTCCATGCCATAGGTGGACCAAGGAGCTGACCACATAGGACAAGGCTCCTGCTGCCCATCAGGATTGGGCCCCTTGGAGGAGTTGCCAACGAACAGCTGATCGGGGGGGGCTGTAAGAGCACACTAATCTGACCTAGGTGAGCGCACTCTTTCACGCCTCTCCAACCAGCTGTTTGGCAGCTGGCATGAGCGCACTCCTCTGGGTCCCCCTGAACAACTATTTGGCAGCCAGATTGCATATAAGCCTGAAATGAGGTGAAAATCCCCCTTTGACGAGAATCTCGCCAGACTCAAGAAGGGGGGGAGGGGGGAGACTTCTCATGATCTCAGTCCCCCTTGAGATCTCTCTGAGATCTCGCTGCGGGCAGGGGGGGACAGGTGGGGTGTCAATGGTGAACAGGGGGCAAAGACTTGCCCCCGGCCACGCCCAGCTCCCACCCAGCTCCCCTGTGCCCAGGAAGGGAAATTCTGGGAACAGGGTCGGGCCTAGCAGGGGGTGTTCAAGGGGGTACTTACCCTCCAGAGGAGGTCCCGCAAAGTGTGGTCTCTTCCCAAGCTGGTAAGTTTGCAATTTTAAAAAAGACCAACTGGGCATGTGCAGAAGGGCCTGAATCGTCCCTGCTTAGCATGATCAGCCCTTTTCAGAGATAGCACTGGCAGCATCAGCATGCTTTGAGCACCACTTTTGAAAAGGGCAGCCTGTTCTGAGCATGCCCAAACTTACCAGCCCGGGAAGAGACTGCACTTTCACTGGACCCCCTCTGGAGGGTAAGTACCCTCCTGAACTCCCCCCCCCCCCCGGCTAGGCACTCAGCTAGATCCCAGGCCCTGGAACCTGCCCAGAATTCCCCTTCCCAGGCAGGCAAGGAAGCCAGGTAGGGGCTGGGGGTGGCCAGGAGGCAAGTCTTTGCTAGGCCTATAGCGAAAGCTGGTGCTCCTGTTTCCTCATTGCATACCAATATGGCGGTAATGATCTCAACCTTCCGTCGGTTATTCGGTTATTCGGTCTTTCCACGTTGCCTGGCCAACAGTAACGGCTCCAGCGATTTCCCGCTTCTGGTTTTCTGTGTCACCTGATTTCCACTGGAATACCTAATTAGCAAAAAACCAGTGGAAAAGTCAAGCCGTGTGGTACTGCCTGGTGGAGCCGTTAAGTAAAGTTGCTGCTGCACTGCTGCCACCGTGACCAGGCAGGGACAGGCCAGCCTGAGCCCACTGCCACCATGACACATTTCCATGAAGCCCTACTACTTTTTTATTTTTATTTTTTTTAATCGGCCTGGCCAAGCCCGGCCCCAGCTGCCACATGGACCCCCGCCCCCCTCACCGGAAATGTACATGTGGTCTGAAGCCCTTCCCACTCTCCTAGCGCATGGGGAAAGTTCATGCTCAGTCTGTTGCAGTGGCAAGAAGGTTGCTACCTTGTAAACAAATTTCTTCGAGATGGCTCTGAACATTCTCACATTTGGACATTCTCACAAACGTAAGCATGTGCGGCACCATCTCAAAGAACCATGTTTACAAGGTAGCAACCTTCAGAAGTTGGACTGAGTGCTGCCTCACCCACCTTGCACAGCACGGAAGCCGTGGCGTGTGTGTGGCAGCAGCAGCACGAGGCAGACTGGAGTCAGGAGGAGAGAGGTGGCTGCTGGTGGTTGGGGCTCTTCAGTTTGAAGAAGAGATGACTGAGAGGAGATATGACAGAGGTCTATAAAATCATGAGTGGTATGGAACTAATAAACAAGGAGCAGTTACTTACCCTTTCAGCTAGTACTAGAACTAGGGGACACTCCATGAAACTCATGAGTGGCAAGTTTAAAACAAATAAAATAAAATATTTTTTCACTCAGCGTATAATTGGGTTGTGAAATCTACTGCCAGAGACTGTGGTAAGGCCCGTACTATAGCTGAGTTTAAAAGAGGTTTGGACAAGTTTCTGGAAGATAGGTCCATTAGCAGGGAACATGACGGGAGCTGGGGGAAAACAACAAGGAATGGATCCCCCATTGTGACACTTTCAGAAGAATATCATCATTTATTTCGTGACCCGCAAGACCCTCCCCAGGCTGTGCTATGCCGACGACTCCTAAGAAAGGGGATTTCAAGAAATATCTTAAATGCACCACGTCTGTCTGCAAATTGACCTACACAATGAATGCCTAATATGACTAGGAAAGGCACATAAGCCAACTTGCTGTCAAGCATGCATCAACCTTTTGGGCAGAGCCCTGAAAGACCACAAAAGATGCACTTGCAATTTCTATTAACAAAAAAGGACGGTAGAGGCATCTGGAGACTCTTCTCCTTTCTATGCAAAACCTGGCATTCCACCACCACAGAAGCTGGGCTCAGCACCACCATCTACCTACAGCAACCTCTTCCCCACCTACACTGACACCCTTGGTACTGTTGGCATCCTCGACACCAGCACCCATAGCATTATCCTTGCCAGCACCGCTCGCTAGCAGCACCATGTTGGTGTTGACCCTACACAAAACATCACCTGTGAAAGGAAAAACATCCAAGTTGGTCATCTCTTCTCCTGCTCTCAGGTGAGACAAAAATATTAACATACTCTTAGGAAACCTGAAATTCCAAGGAAAAAGAAACTGGATAAATCTGAGGAGCATGACGCTGCTGCTAAGTGGCAAAACCAGTCATCCGGTCACCTCTCCATCCCCACTACCTGACATCAATCTACTTCTGTCTGCCAGATCCCTCCAAAAACTGATCTCCATTCTGGCTACTCCATCTCAGACTCCAGAGAGCTCTTTGGAAGACTCCCCCTGCTTCTTCCCTAACCCATCATTTCTAGACACCAGTGAACCTATTCATTCTTCATCACCTCACTTCACTTGGCCATCAGCATTTCCCAACTGGCACGGTAACCTACTCAACCCACCCAACAACCTCCAGTGCAGTCTCTGTATATGCACCGATCAGGTTACAATTCATCAGTCTATTTGCCAGGTTACCACCAATGGCTACACTTTCCATACTGGCCATCACCTCATTATCAACCATATCCTTAGGATCTTTCATTCCAGCCTCCATATGACTACTTCTCTTATGCCACAAGACGTTTGACATCTAGTGAATACCCACCCTCTACCTTTGTAGGCAGGCCACCTACCTTAGCTCCCTTGCCTGCACTGATAATGTCCACAGGACATTCTGCCATCGAGGCACAGATAGCTCAAACTTTAAAAGCCATTTTGCAAGAAAACAACCCACCAGCATCATTTTTTGGCATGTCTTCTTCAATACAACCAACTCTAACTGAAGCTACTCCCACTCCAGTGAAGCAACTGCCTCAACCACAATCTCCTCTACCTTTCACTGACTGGCTCCCTCCCCACCTCCGACACACTCGGCACCACCTATACTAACAATATCCTTGCTATCCTCAGCACCAGAAGAGTTTCCCCTTCCCTTAGTCCTCAAAGGGTCATGCCTTTACCTTCTGACTCTGAACATGATCCTCCCAAGGCACCGCAACCTGTTCAGCAGCTGTTGGCAGATGCACTAGATATGTCAAACAAGAATTCCTCCTTGTCTATCCCAAATTCCTCCAACAAACTCGAGGACTCTCCATCTTCTCCCTCTGATACCATCTCTGATCCTTCCCAAATAACTAATTCTGAAGACCACAGAAGTTCTTTATCTCTTATTACTAAAATGATGAAGGTACTTGACCTCAAAACCATATCAGTGGAATAAGAAGACAATCCAATCTATACGATTCTTAGCAAATGCACTCCCACCAAAGTTACACTGCCCTTATCTAAAAAGTGAATGAGACATTCTAGATCTCACTAGAAAGCACCTTCACAGACCTCACCTATCAACAAGCAGTTCAGCGCCTTTTATCTTGTGCTTCCTGAGGATCACATCTTGTTTATAAAACATCCTGCACCAAACTCCATGGTGATACAAGCATCATCTGAACAACAACAATTTAAATCTACGGAGACGTCACCACTCAACAAAGAAGGAAGGAAGATAGACATCTTGGGAAGGAAAACATTTACTTCACACTATGATCTTGAGAGCTTATAACTATGCTTCTGTTAGGTCTACTTTCCAACACCTTTTGTGGGATACTCTGGGACAACTCATACCACACCTCCCACCAGAGTATAAGAAATGGGCAGATAGTTTGAGGGCCTATACTTAGTGCAATCCCAACTTACCACCACCACCCATATTGCAGACTCAGCTGTCAGGGCTATAACAAATGGTATAGTTACCAGACAACATGCCTGACTTCAGTCTACTGCCTTACCTTTCCAAACAAGGTCCAAAATCAAGAACCTCGCCTTTGACGTAAATCGCTTCTCTGCTGCTAACATCAATGACGTTTGGGCCAAACTGAAAGATACCAGAAGAACAGCTTATGCCCTGGGAATGATATACAAAACTTGAGAGATGCTTCAGCACCTTCCTATAAATCAACAAGGTATTCTTCTGGATATGTTCAGCAATCTCGCAAATACTTCTCTATCTCTCTGCCACAGTCCCAACCTGGACAGCAGTATTGACCCAGGCAACACCCAAGACAACTACAAAGTCCAACAACCACTGCCACTAACCACTAGTGGCAGTGATGCCAGAGCTTAGAACCATTTCCCAACCTAACTTATTTCTCCACAAAACTCTCTATACATTACAACGTATGGTCTCTTATAACTAATGACCATTGGGTTCTCAATCTTACATACAGAGAGGTTACGCTATCCAGTTCCCCACCATCCCCCATCCCAAACCCCCTTCTCTATTCCTTCCTAGGGATCCCTGTTACAAGACAGTATTACAAGAAATCCTTTCTCTCCTCACCATAGGAGCCATCGAGGAAGTACTTACAATTTTCAAATGAAAGGGCTTCTACTCTAGATATTTTGTGGTTCCTAAGAAGGATGGTGGTTTGAGGCCTATCTTAGACATGAGCGCACTTAATAAGTTTATTAAGTTCTTCAGATTCAGGAGGGTGACGTTAGTCAAGATTCTCCCCTTCCTATTCAAAGGGGCATGGCTCTCTGCTTTGGACTTACAGGATGCATATTTTCACATCCCTGTACAATCCAGCTCATCAATGGTACAATGGTATCAGTACAAGGTTTTGCCCTTTGGTCTCTCCATTGTCCCTAGGGTATTTACTAATTGCTTAGCACTGGTGGCAGCATACCTCAAGAAATGGGGCATATCATTCGTCCCCCTACCTTGATGATTGACTGCTTTTTCCCACTCAAGGCATCACCTCAAGAATGACATACAGTTTACCTCTTACAACAATTAGGTTTTGTTATAAACTTCCAGAAATCAATTTTAACTCCCACTTGTACAATTTGTTTTATAGGTGCCAACCTTGACTCCGTGCAACAGAGAGCCTTCCTTCCAGTGGAGAGATTGCACACTCTCCAAGCCTCCATCACCACTCTCCAGAGTCATCTCCCACAACTGTATGTTTCTTCCTACAACTCATCAGTCACATGGCCTCCACAACTATGGTAATTCATCAAGCAAGGCTATGAATGAGACCTCTTCAACACTGGTTGCCATGGAAATACACCATCTCTCCAGATGACCTAGGCAAGGGTTTAAACTTACTCCTTCCATCCTCCACACTTTGGTGGACATTTGAGGGCCACTTGCGTCAGGGCATTCCCTTTTCCCAACCTTTTCCACGAGTGTTGCTCATAACAGGCACTTCTATGATGAATTGGGGGGCCACTTCAACGGTATGCAAGTAAGTGGCACTTGGAATGTATGGGAATGCTCCCTTTACATCAGCCTTCTAGAACTGAGGGCAATAAGACTTGTTATGAAGGCCTTTCTCCCACATATCCAGTGAAAGACCTTGCAGATCGCTACAGACAACACCCCAGCTATGTGGTATGTAAACTAACAAGGAAGTCCTGCTTTTCCCGTCTATGCAGGGAAGCAATAAAACTTTAGAAATGGTTAATCCTCCATGACATACATTGCATGAAAATGCATTTATCAGGCCAGTCAAGCACACTCATGGACAACCTAAGAAGGTTTTTGACATTACAGCAAGAATGGATGCTCAATACATCAATCACCCATGACTTATTCAACAGGTGGGGTCATCCTTGCATAGACCTCTTTGTGTCTCCACAAAACACACAGTGCCCTCTCTTCTGCAGCCAAGCCGGAATAGACGAAGACGCCCTGAACAACATATTTCTGCTCCACTTGGAAAATTTACTGGTTTATGCTTTTCCTCCCTTCCCACTAATACCTCGGGTCCTCCTGAAACTCATCCAAGACTGAGCGACATGCATTCTGATAGCACCCAACAGGGCCAGACAATCATGGTATATGCAACTGTTAGTCATTGCATCGAAACATTTCCATCTTCCTCAAATTCTGGATCTTCTGCACCAACACAAAGGAAGAATGCTCGACCCCAACCTGAAATCACTCCACCTAATAGCATGACTGATATCAATCTGGCAATGCAGGATTTGCAGGACCTACGCAATGAAGTAGTGCATATCCTTAAGAATGCTTATAAGGACTCCACCAATGAGTCCTACAAAACAAAATGGGAAAGATTTATCAACTGGACATCGATATCTGAATCCTCAAGCTGTAACAATAACTCCTTACCTAAATCACTTAAAATTCCAAGGCCTTGGAGCATCCCCACTGAAGGTTCACCTCGCAGCAATTTCCGCAGCACATTTACCAAGTATTATGCACTGGACCTTTCTGCTGAATCTGAGCAGATGCTGGCTTTGGGAAAGCAGTCCTGCAGTCGCTGTTAAGTAGGCAACTGCCTCCTCCCTACTGGGATGACTTTTTTACTCTCCCATTGATGAGAGTCAACAGAGCCCCTCTCAAAGGAGAAACTAGGGTTACTTACCTGTCACCTTGGTTCTTCGAGAAGCGCTTAGTCACTCACACCACCCACCCACCCAGCCTCCCCTCTGCATCAAAGCCTAACTTAAAGAGGACAATTGTTCTAGTGTAGAGGCTGGAAGGAATAGAAGTAACTCATACCTGCCCCCTCCTATTATAGTACCATGGAAGCCCGCCAAACACATGAGCCAGTGACGGAGGCACCATGGTGCACAGAAGAACAACTGCTTAGAGAAGCTTCTGGGCCAATCAGCGCAGGCACAGAACCCCATTGGTGTGAGTGACAGATTCCATCTCAAAGAACCAAGGTTACAAGTAAGTAACCCTAGTTTATCACCAACATTTTTCTCTGTCTCTCATTTACAGAAAGAGGAGGAACTATTTTAATAAAATATATCTTATTTGTACCTGTATACTTTGATATACGCAAGTAGTTGCTATCATGAGTCAGAACGTCTTTTGAATTATGCAGTTGGCACCTCTTTTTTTAAAATGTATATATGATAACCACAATCATTCATTATTGATATGACCCATTGTTGGGCAATTAGGTATTATTGCCCTTTTACTTGCTCTTCACAACAAAATTGTCGAATGCAAGCAGCAAAATGTATTTTAATCATCAAATACAACACAGTGTAAGCATTAAATAAAATAAGAGAACAAAATGTTCCTCCATCAACATTTTCTCGTATAGTGTAGCTGCTCAGGAATGCAAAATCTGTTGAGCGATTGTAAACTTGGGTGTGGTCCTCTGGCTATTTAATACTGGTATCAGTCCATTGAGTCTACTGGGATTCGTGCTAAGGGCTAGTGTTTGGTGTAAAGGGTTGGAGGATCACTCCTCCCACGACAAAACATGTCTTCGTCAATATTTTCTCAATAGATGGTATTGGGTATAGCATACTCTGCTTGGACCAGCTAAAGGCTAGTGTTGGTGCTAAATAGAATGAAGATCGCTCCTCCCATCAGAAAATGTGTCATCTTGTCTATTGAGAAAAAATTGATGGACACCAAGGCTTCAAGCAAGGTGAAAATGTAAACTAAAATGTGATCAACACTGAAAGAGATTGAAGTTACAGATCAATGGTTTTGTGTTTCTGTGCCATAAACTTGAGTGGTATTAACAGTCTTAAGCAATGCCCCCAGTCTTAATCTAAGTGCTTTTCTATATATTACCTCTATCAATAGAATATCGGTTGCACTGACTCAATTGAGAGCGCTTATGGAATTTTAAATAATTGCATTTTTAAATGTCTTAATTTTTGTTTATATCTTTAAAAAAAAAGATGTAATGCGTATTATAGATTTCATTAAATGCTTGAAAATTGATTTCTTAATATGCTCATTATGTTTCTGAGCCTGCTAATTCTTTAAGGAAACGAAGAAAAAATAATGAAACCATGTTACACAGGTACTTAATTTTTTTTATCTGTGGTACTACTCTAGTAATTAATGCCTATTTTATGCAAACTAGACTATATCTCTTACTGGACACATTACTGTCAAGAAAATATTACTTGCCTTAATTATCAGTAATGAAGCAGGGATAAGCTGCTCACTTAGATATAATATATCTAATGACCTTTTCAGCTAGAGGTTGTGATGAAAGGTATCAGTTTCACAAATTATGCCTCATTCAGTTTCTGGCCTTTGTGTAGATTAATGTTTTGAGGATGAGTTTTAAAGTCAGACGTAAATTGTGTTTGGTGTTTAAAATTGATTTAGTGTCTTGCTTTTAGTACATCATTTTCTCTTTTATAAATTAATCCAAGACTCGTTTTTATCTTCAGGTTTTATTATAAAAGTCAGCAGTTAAATCTAGTTTTGTCTTACTGAGTACTGGTTTGTTTGGGTTTTTTACAATAATTTGGGGGAAAGTTCATGTGTGCACAAGAAGAGCTATTAAGATGTTGGGGAAAGCCCAAAGTTTGCCACTGAAAGTTAATTTTTATAAAAGATTTATTTCTGAATAAAGTTTACATCGTCTTGTATTTGTATCTATTTGAATAGATAGAAGCATAACATATATGAACTGTAGTTAAAATGAGTATTATAGTTACAAAAGTATATGTTTCCTATGTTCAGTACTAACAAATACCAATTTCTTCATGGTGACTGATTGTTTTGTTGTGGCATTGATCTCATATGTTCCCAAATAGCCATTGTATGAGGATGGTCAAGAGACAAGCTTTCAAAAAGTACCTGAGAATCTTAGGAGAGCAAGTCCTATTGATTCTAGAGTTTCCATGATAATCAGTGAGGCTTCTGGTCTTAAATCCCTTAGGCACTTTTGAAACATCTCCTCCATTTATGTCAGTAGAGTTATACCAGGCATGAAATCAGCCTGTAGTTTGGAAATGGGTCAGTCACCGAGATGCGATTTGGATTTGGAAGTTTGTGGCTCAGCAGTGTCCAGAAATCCATTGATTCCCCTCCTTTACCCCAGCAAAATATGCTATGTTAGGCAGCATAGCTTGGTACGCTGGAGCGATATGATGGGTTTATATATATATATATATATTTTTAAAGCAACCATAATGATAAGGTTTATCTGGAACTACCCTTTTAGTCAATTCAGAAGGTTGAATCTGAAGTGCTTTCAGTCACAGCATATCTATTGCTGGCAGTCGCATGGACTCTGATAAATAGTTTGTTAAAACTGAATTATTTCTGTGCTGATGTGTGAGGAATAAAAGGTGTATTTTATAGTCAATTTAATCTGGGTCTATAAATGCTATTGGCATTGTTTTTATGGTGTCTGTACAGTGCGGAGTTATGGTTCTTACTGAAAGAAAAACTTTCTGTTATAAAGCGAAATGGAGAAATGACCATTTCAATACATTATTCAGATGTAGCTTGTGCATAAAGTTTCAATGGGAAGTTGGAAGAGTCTGTGTGGTTCTGTTACTAAAATCATTGGTGTAAATAAGTCTGACACTTAAATAATTTATTTTAAATCACTTTAATTCCTAATCTATTAAGCAGATTTACTTGCAAATTCTCAGATAATTCGGTCTATTTGTGCTCTGATTTGGGGAATGATAGGCTCTATTTTTCTTACATGAATGCAGAGATTCAATTTTTGTATTAAATGCATTGAAACAACACACGTTGATTATAAAATACTAATAGTTTCCATAATAGTGTCCCATCTTCATCATTATACTGTCAAAACACCGTTCAGTAATTCACTAACATCGGCCTCGATGCAAAGTCCACACGCATGCAAACCCAGGGTGCCCCCGGACAGTACCCCACTTGCACTACCAACTGCACTACCACTCTGGAGAAGAGGAAGCAGGGTTGAAGTGGCAGCTGTGGTGGTGGCATAGTCAGGACATGGGGAACTTTCCCACTGTGTGCATGTTCACAATTGTAGTTTTGGTTCGTACTCACACCTTAGATCAGGGCCAATATGACTAACATTTGTTACATGTAGTTCAGTCTTTCATCCTCTTCCTAGAAGAGAATTGCATGTACAAGGTTAGTGTTTTGTTTCAGTAATCCTGTTTTAACTCTTTCCCCTCCCCCCATACTGTTAATTGGTATTTTATTATTTGTTTTAAAATGTACACATGGCTATGTGTTTGTACTTGAGAAGGCACTTTGCATTTAGAGTAAAAGATAGTGTGGCCTGTGGTGACGTTCAATATCTGTGGGAGTATCTTGTACAGTGTGGAGCCAGCCCCTAAAGTGCTTCTCTCTCTTGCACAACTTAGCTTTATCTTTCTGGTAGAAAATTCCTTTGTGCCTGAGAAGCAGAGTTGTTCACCACAGTGCTCATCTTAGAACTGTAATCAGTCCTTCAGATTTTGTGATCATTTGGCTGCTCACCATCTGCAAAATAAGGATTGCAACATTGATCATGAGTCAGTGTACTATGGGAGAGTTGAAAATGGGTGTTCACCAGGTGGGTTTCCACCTGCCTGTTTGTTAGGCATTCACCCCACAGGTCACATGACTTCCACCAACCAGCCCACAGCTCCCACTCACGGTGGGGTCTCAGAGAATGTGGAGCCCACCATGTCAATTAGGTTGCATACAGGCCTTCT
This sequence comes from Sphenodon punctatus, assembly GCA_003113815.1. Classification (NCBI taxonomy): domain Eukaryota; kingdom Metazoa; phylum Chordata; class Lepidosauria; order Sphenodontia; family Sphenodontidae; genus Sphenodon; species Sphenodon punctatus. The sequence continues at coordinate 1,246,396 of QEPC01008061.1, read as the reverse complement.
CGCATACAGGTCCTCAAGCATCTTAGAGTCACACGCAGAAATCCTAGAGAAATTCTAGATCCTTCTTGGTGCTGCCTGTGGCGACTATCCACAAGCGCATGAAATACATATTGGGGGCTGCTCATTTATTAGGCTGATGCTAATCATGTGAGAGGGGGCAGAGTGGCGTCTGCACGGACCGAATCCAGATTCCCACAGGCTGTCATCTTGTTGTTTTTGCCCAGTTGGCTGGATTAAGGGCAGTGTGGGGAATTCATCTGGAAAACTAGGAGTAAGGAAGGGAAGAGACGTGCACTCAGCAGGTCAAGCTGTAGTATAATGGTAATAATGGGGCCTCAATAGCCTGGAGCAATTTGGTTAGCTAGATAGATCCCACAAAATTTGGATCACAATTAGGAGAGGACAAAATTTGGGATTTTATAGTGTTAACAAACATGACACTATCCACTCAAAAGTGACTGTGTGGTGTCACATTTATAAGGGGCAGGCTTTTGCCAGTGCAGAAGCCACTACGTAGGAGGGAGAACCAAGAAGGGAGAACAGCCCTGGAACTTTCTCCAGAACTTGGGCAAAGGCTCTAGGTTCATGCTTCCTCTAGGTACCAGGGACAGTATTATTTTGACAGATTATGTTCCTGTGTTTTAGACGAGGTTGTCTCTCTGATGCATGTATTATTTAGGTATGCGTATTATGAGGATATAAGGATCTGTTGGGTTGCTTCTACTTTTGAAATGAAACCCTTTTGTACTGAATCTCAGAAGGTGATTAGTTTGTTAGCAACAAAAGATCCGATGGTTATGAAAAACATGGCATTATTTTTTTCTTTTTGTGACTTCTAAAATAAAATCTGTACTTAGTAGTATGGACTAAGTTGGAATGTAAGATTTTAGCTGAACGGATTAGGCTGGAATTGTCTATTGTTGGCTGTTTTATTTTAGATTGTTGTATATGTTTTTATATTGTAGTTTATATTTCTTTTGTGAAGGCGAATAGCTGTAATAAATTAGCTATGACTTTGACTTCCTCCCTGCTACACCCAGCAGCAGCAAAGCAGTTTCTGAAAAGTAGTCAACCTTTTACGGGCAGGAGAGGAATTTTTCCAGCATTGGCAGATTGGCCTTGGTGCTGTAGATTTTTTTTTTAACCTCCTCCATTGTAACACAGGATACCCAGAGGGCTTATGTTGATACAATTTGATTGCAGTGTTTTAATTCTCTTCTTCATTGCAACTTTTGGCAGGTGTTTAGTAGGGATGTGCGAACGCGGTTCGGATGTTCAGGGTTCAGCCCGAACTCAGCCAGTTCGGACCGCCAAACAAAACGGCCGAACAGAACGCCAAACCCCCGAACACTTCGGCCGCATTCAGGCGCGAAAAAACCTGGGTGGCAGGCCCAGGTAGGGGTCAGCTGAGGAGGGGTGGAGAGAAGCTTGAACTAGCAGCCAACCTGCCCAATCACCATCCCTCTTTTCCTCAGACCACTGGCTTCGCAGTCTGCGATTGGCCACGGGCTAGGCTGCACAGAGCCAATGGGGCTTGTGGTAAGGTGGGCGCAGCAAGTAACAAAAGTCATTGCCCTCCCCCCCACTTCCATATCATTCTGAGCTAGCCACAGTTCCTGTCAGCAGGTGTTTTCAAAACTTTCCCTCTCCCAGCAGTTTGTGTTCCCAATCTATTGCCATCCTCCTCCTATTTCACCCATTTCCACACATTTACCTCCATTGTTTCATTTATTTAGATTAGATTAGATAGATTTAGGTGTTATACCCGGCATCAAGAAGCAGCCACTCCAGCCCCAGGTCCCACCATCAGGGTTCTGGGGGCANCCCAGGACCCACCATCAGGGTTCTGGGGCCATCATTCTGCTCACGGGGAGCTGTCATTCCACGACATCAAGAAGTAGCCACTCCAGCCCCAGGACCCACCCTCAGGGTTCTGGGGCCTATGTTACAGGCAGGGAGGGCTCTCCATCAATGTCATCCAGAAGCTGCCACTCCAGCCCCAGGACCCACCATCAGGGTTTTTAAAATTTTATTTTATTTAAAATTTCTATCCTGCCCCTCCTGCCCACAGGGCAGCCAAGGGCAGCGAACAACAAAGATAAAACAGTAAAACAATAAAACAATTATTGTTTTACAACAAGCAGCCACCGAAAAAGATCTGACATCGGTGGCCACCCACCTCGTCCGGAGAACCTCCAAAAAGGCTCCCCCGGACGATCTCAGAGGGCACACAGGCACATGGGGAGTGAGGCAGTCCCGCAGATAAGCGGGGCCCAGGCCGTGAAGGGCTTTAAAGGTTAGAAACAGCACCTTGAACTTAGCCCGGTGCTTTATAGGCAGCCAGTGCAGAGCCCGGAGCACAGATGTCATGTGCCCCCTGCGGCCTGCCCCCATAAGGAGACTGGTGCATTTTGCACCAGCTGCAGCCTCTGGACCAACTTCTCAGGCAGCCCCACGTAGAGCACCTTGCAGTAATCCAGGCTCAAGGTGATGAAGACATGGTTGACAGTGGCGAGATCAGAGTCTGAGAGATATGGCCAAAGCTGCCGGACAAGATGTAACCGCTGAAACGCACTCCCCACCACAGCTACAAGCTGAGCTGTGAATCGGGAGCACACCCAGACTCCGCACTTGAGAGACCATGGGAGGGCAAGCCCCCCCCCAACAAGAGGAGATTCAACCACCCCCAGGCCCCCCAAGCCCTCGCCCACCAACATCACCTCCGTCTTGGCAGGATTCAATTGCAGATGGCTCAACTTCATCCAAGCCCCCACAGCTGACAGGCACTGGGAAAATAAGGAGACTGCATGGCCTGGGTTGATGGAAAAAAAGAGGTAGAGCTGAGTGTCATCAGCATAGTGATGATGCTGCATGCCCTGAAACCCTCTCATGATCTCCCCTAATGGCTGCGTATAGATGCTAAACAAGAGGGGGGACAAAATGGCATCCTGCGGGACTCCACACATGAGGTCCCAGGGAGAAGACGTACACTTCCCTAAGACCACCCGGTGAGTTCTCCTGGCCAGGAACGAACTAAACCAGTCCAAGACCGTTCCGTCAATCCCAGCACGGTTCCGCAGGTGAGTCACCAACACCTCATGGTCGACTGTGTCGAATGCAGCCGAAAGGTCTAGCAGGACGGGTAAGGTCTGACGACCCTGGTCCAATGCCAGATGCAGGTCATCAACCAAGGCCACCATTGCAGTCTCCATACCATACCCAGGCCAAAAATCAGACTGAGAGGGGTCAAGGAAACTGGTGCAGTCCAGTTGTTATTGGAGCTCCTGTGCCACAACCCGTTCAATAGCCTTCCCTAAAAAGGGGAGGTTAGAGACCGGCCGATAACTGACAGGAGCATCAGCGTCAAGAGATGGGTTCTTGAGCAGGGGCCTAACCACAGCCTCCTTCAGGCAATCAGGCACCCTGCCCTCCCAAAGGGAGGCACTAACCACCCCAGCCAGCAACGGCCGTAACGTCTCCTGGCTGACTTTCACCAACCAGAACGGGCATGGATCTTGTTTACAAGTAGTGGCACGAACAGATCCCAACAAGGACTCCACATCGGGAAGGGACACCATCTGAAACCAATCCCACAAAACAGGACAGGACATCCATAGCCTCAAGGTGAACCTCTGCAATAACTGTAGTACCGAAAACGTAGCGGACACGAGTGGTCTTATCTATTCAATAAACTGGTCACAGCGATCACTGGATTGCTCCAGGTCCAGGTGGAGGCAGACAGGGCTGACCAAGCCTTTCACCACCCGGAAAAGCTCCACTGGACGTGACTTTGCAGATGCAATGAAGGCAGCAAAGAAGCAGTTGGCTGCCCTTAATCCAGCCAACTGCTTCTTTGCTGCCCTCACCGCCACAGCATAGACCTTTAAGCTGCTCTTTATGCTGTGATCGATCATACTCGTCACGAGTCCAGCACCACCATTACTCTAACCACCTACTTTCCCACTTCAAACACTGCAGGCCCTCAGTAAATCAAGGAGACCTGCAGGAGACTCAGGAGGCCAGCCCATGAATGGGTTCTGGGGCCTACGTTCCAGGCAGCGAGGGTTGCCGTACTACTGCATCCAGAAGCTGCCACTCTAGTCCCAGGACTCACCATCAGGGCTCTGGGACCGTCATTCTCCTCACAGAGAGCCATCATTCCACTGCATCAAGTAACAACCGCTCCAGCCCCAGGACCCACCATCAGGGTTCTGAGGCCTGTATTACAGGCAGGGAGGGCTGTCCATCCACGTCATCAAGAGCTGACGTCATCAAGGTCCATGGGCCGCTGCAGGACGTGGAGGACGGCGTGGCTTTCAACTGAAAGCCATGCGCATGTTGGGGGAAATGATTGTACTCGATGGGCAGCCCTTCTCGGTGGTCAGGGACATTGGGTTTTGGCACCTGATTGGCATCCTGGCCCCCCAATTTAAGCTGCCCTCACACACCACCCTGAGTCAGGCTGCCACCGATGCGTGGCAGCCTGCAACACCCGGCCACGTAGGGGTGCCAGCCACCAAGCCCTGGCCAGGTCTCTGCTGCTGCTCCACCGATGCCTGGCAGCCTGCAACGCCTAGCCATGATGATGACTAGAACTGGGGAATCCAGCATAGAGCGTGCAGAACTGGAAGCCTACCAGTGTGTCTGTTTAAGATATTAAACAACCCAAACCTCTGCTAGGCCTACCCTTCACTTCAGATGCGGTAACGTCCATACCCATCCAAGTCAAATTGCCCCGCATGCCACGTTTCTTGGAGCAAAATAATGTCAAAGGATCTAATGAAACAACCAAAATCATTATCCATTAATTTGGTTTTCCAACCCAAAATGTTCCGAGAAACTATAGAGATAAAAGGCTTCCTAAGGGGGCCTGCCCATCATTCCTCCACTTCATCTGTGGTTGCAAAACCCAATTGGTTTGAGGGGAGATCAAATTCCTCCATCCCCAATATTGAGGGAGAGAGAGGAGATGCAGGCAAAGGATCCATCTTAACTGGACATAATCCTGAAGGATCAGAACCAATATTACCCAGCACTGTGCATGACCACTTTCCTATGCCAAAGCACCCGGGGAAGTGATCGCATGCTGTATTTTTTGTGAAACAACTTCTTTTACTTTCTCTGTTACTAAGACCACTTCCCTTTGAGAATGGTACCCTTCTAAATAAATAGTCATTGCAGGCTGCCAGGCATCGATGAAGCCGCAGCAGAGGCCCAGCCCTGACTTGGTGGAGCCACGGTGAAACCGCGACAGAGGCCCGGACCGATCCTACTCGCCAGATCTCAACCAACTCTTCTGCAGATTGGTCAAGTAGATGACCACTTACCTGTGCCAAAGTACCCAGGGAAGTGATTGCATGCTGTATTTTTTGTGAAACAACTTCTTTTACCTTCTCTGTTACTAAGACCACTTCCCCTTGAGAATGGTACCCTTCTAAATAAATAGTCATCGCAGGCTGGTGGCCTGCACCCCTACTTGGACGGGCATTGCAGGCTGGCATCAGTGGAGCCGTGGCAGAGGCCCGGACCGATCCTACATACCAGATCTCAACCAACTCTTCTGCAGATTGGTCAAGTAGCCTTACTCAGTGGTGATTCACGTAGCCAGCCAGCCATCGCCTGCCATGATGGCAACTAGAAGTGGAGAACCCAGCATAGAGTGAGCAGAACTGGAGGCCTGCCAGCCTGCAATGCCCAGCAAAGTAGGGGTGCCAGCCACCAAGCCCGGGCTGGGCCTCTGCCGCTCCTCCACCGATGCCAGCCTGCAATGCCCGTCCAAGTAGGGGTGCAGGCCACCAGGCCCTGGCCAGGCCTCTACCATTGCTCCACCAATGCCATCCTGCAATGCCCCGGCTCCTATGGGTGCCAGCCACCAAGCCCCAAGCCTTCCCGGATGCTACTGCCGCTGGTCTCTGCCTGCAGGCCATGACAACACACGCAACCCCGCTTTGGACACCGGCAGGCACTACCTGGCTGGGCATTGCAGGCTGCCAGGCATTGATGGAGCAGCAACAAAGGCCCGTCCAGGGCTTGGTGGCTGGCACCCCTACTTGGACCGGCATTGCCGGCTGGCAGGCCTCCAGTTCTACTTGCTCTATGCTGGGTTATCCAGTTCTAGTCACCATCACAGCTGAGTGACAGGGCTACAGTAGTGCCTGCCAGTGCCCAAAGCGGGTTTGTGCGTGTTGTCATGGCCTGCAGGCAGAGACGGGAAACCCAGCAGAACATCTGCTTTCAGCAGCCTTTGGGTGGGCAGCAGCGTTGCTCATTTGTAGGACAGGACAGGAGTCAAGAGACCCCAGTTCTAATTCCTGGTTTGGAAGTCCTTTGATCTCTCTGCATTTCAGCTTTATAATAATAATAATAATAATAAATCTTTTATTGTACTAGCCAATTGGTTATGACAAAATCGTAAAAACAATATAATACAATAAATACATCTCATCAAAAATCTTTGATTAACAAATCAAACAAATCTAACACACCACCAAATCAAGTTTCTCCTTCTCCCTCAATAAGGAAGGATCAGGAGAAGAAAGACTACCCAAAGACCCCCTCCATCCCATATAATATATGGATCTTCTGCGACAGAGTTATCATTGTTTACTCAACTTTTCTGATTAGATAAACAAAAAAGGCCACTTCCTGTGTGAACTTTATATTTCTATCACCTAAGAGATAGATCATTTGTCTTAGCTCTGAAGCCTCTCTAGGCCACTTAGTGTGATGGTATAGTCTTTCCTGCTGTGTCTTATATTGAGGACAAATAAGTAGGACATATAAAAGATCTTCCACCATGTGGTCACACCATGGGCATAACCTATCATCAGCTTGAACGCCCTTCACCCTATCTTCCGTAACAGCAGAACATAACGTTTAAAATCGCATTGCTGTAAAAGCAATTTTATGATAATATGCGTTTTAGCTTTCCCAGTTCTAAATCAGAGGGCTACCATTCTGGGAGCTCACAGAAGAAAGAACCTGTATGGGAACTAGGCTTGTGGTACGCAGTTCTAATTGCTGTTGTGAATCCAGCCGCTTTGCAGAGTAAAGAAGAGGACTCTTAAATGCTTCCCCTTCTTCAGAAGAACTTAGGCTCGGTGCTTGGCCCCCGGGGGTGCCCACCTAATTCCCGTTGTGGCATGGTTGACCATCTGAGACCCACCGATGCCTGCCAGCCTGCAATGCCCAGCCAGCTATCGGTGCCAGCCACGTCTGTTGTGCTGCCGTGGCCCGCGATGGTGCGACCTGGTTCCGGCCCGTGGTCCCGTTCCCGGCACGTCTGTTTGGGTCGTTTTTCAACCCCCACGCGTGGTTGCGCTGCTCACCCCCCCTGGTAGTTCACTGTGGTGAACCGGCTGCCCGTAACGTCTGAAAATACCCATTGTCTATTATTATTTTTCTTTGTTTACTTAATTTATATGATGGTGACCTTATATAGTTTTTAAAGGCACTGTACTGATAATATTTAATGCTCATTTTGAGACTCCAGAAACACAGTATGATGGTATACAATCATATATTTAACATAAGTCAATTAACTTCTTCTAATGTACTTTTCTGACTAAGTATTTATGGAGCCCCTACACACCATAGCATCATAATGTCCAATACCATCGATCATTGCACACATTCAGAAGGAACACAGTGACACAGCAAGGTAGTGTGGAACTGTGTGTTCCTCATAAGTATTAGCAGGATTATAAAAATCCACTCACCTTTTCACCTCTGGTGAGTACACTTTTGGAAATGGCAAGTAGGTTAGAGGTACAGAGGGCAGTAGTGGAAATGGAAACTGAGGCTCCAGGCCATCTGTTTTCGGCAATCCTACAACATTAGCACAGTCTACTCTCTCTTATGTTGAGAGTAGCTAGAGATGGAGTGGAGGCAGCACCCAGAAAAAGAGGAAGTCATTCTCCTCTTCTCTCTCCTCTCTCCTCCAAACAGAAATACAGAATGGTGCCACTGGAGGAGGAAAGGGAAAAGATGTGCTGCTGCTGGCAGTGTTTCACCCCATTCTCATTTAGGTTTAAATACTGGCAGTGGCAGGAGCTGCTGCCACTTAGTCCCTAGGCTCCATGTTGCTTGGGCAGGCTGGCTGGAAAGGGATGAAGATGAGGGAGAAGATAGTATGTGCACTGTAAGGGACTGATGTTCTGTCTGTGCATCTAGGCATGCACTGTGAGGGACAGAAGCTGTGGTGTATGTATGAAGAGCGATGGTACTCTAAGAAGATCAAGTTCTCTGTATGTACTGGTGGGGAGGTGTTGTGAGGGACTGAATTCTTGTTTATGTTGAGAAGGAGTACTACTATAGATGAATTGTGTGTGTTGTATGTCACATTTGTGGAAGCTGTGTGAGAGTGTGTGTGTGCATGCCCGTGAGATTCATGCTTCATTCTGTGACTGGTATGTTTGCACATGTGGTGTTGTGGAGCAGACGGGTATAGTTATGAAGGATTGTTGTGTGGGGTTGTGTGGGGGTTTCTGGAATACGTGCATGCAGATGTATGTGCAGGGTGGTAATTGTGTGGGCACATTGGGATTGTTTGTGTTGCTGACAGGAGAAATGGATGGCCTGTGTAGATGGATAGATGAGTAAGTGTGAGAGAGGGACTTCACACATTACTAACGTGTGGATTCTCATCATAGCAGTTTTGAAGATGGGGGTTGGAGGTGCTGGTGGAAGTCCTCCCTCCCTCTTCAAAGTGATCCCCCCGGGTGCTTGCGGGACCTGGGGGTTGGCCCCCACCGGACCGGACCGGACCGTGACCCTTGCCCGGGTGGGTGCTGCCGGAGCGTCGCTGGACCTGCAGAGGGGCTCCACCGGACCCGGCTGCCCTGCATGTGCCCCCCTATGACTGTGGGGCCCCCTTCCTCCTCCTGGACCCTCTCCGCCAGGCTCGCTGTGCATTGGGGGCCCCCATCGTGCCTTGTTCCGGGGGTCCGCCCCCCCCTCCGAGACTGCCTCTGTTCCTGTGGGGGCGCCTCTTTGGACTGGGGTGGTGTGGGGGTGGGGGTTGCTGCTGCCTGTGCCTTGCCCCTTGGTGGTGCCCCCCCTAGTCCCTCCCGTTGTTCCTCGTGCTGTGTTCCGGGCGCCCCTGCCCCCCCTTCCCGACCTTTCCCTGGTGTGTGTGTGTGTGTGTGTGCCCGGGCGTGTGGCCGTGCATTGTGTCCCGCTGCGGGTCCGCTGTGTGTGCCGGCTGTCAGCCTGTTCTCGCTTTTCCCCCCTCCCTTCCCGTTTCCCTTGTGTGGGCGTTCCCTTGTGTGCCTTGTGGCTTCATTTGCCCTCAGGCGGCCATGTCTGTGTCCCGCCCCTGTGATCACGGTGCCGCTGCGCCTCCTGACCGAAGAGGTGCACCTGGCCGCCCGCTTGCGCTATGCCATGGCCCTGACGGCCCCCATGCGCCTCCGGGGCCAACACGCCCGCAGGAGAGCCCGTGCC
>QEPC01008061.1:1196487-1226839 GCA_003113815.1 Sphenodon punctatus | reverse complement strand
ACACACACACACACACACACACACACACACAGAGTGGCCTGAGGCAGCCTAAAGTAGCAACACCTGTATATGTGACAGGCTGCCATGGAAACCAAGTGACCACAGCTGCCTGAAGCAAAGCAGTTTACCAGGAGAACCTTTTACACATAAACGTTCTGGGAGAAGTTCTACGCAGAAGTTCAAAGAGCCAGATGTTTAAGATCTGGGTGAGTGATTTAGACACACAGAAAGTTCAGGATGTAACAGCAAACATGCAGGATAAATGTGTGTGTAAAGACACCTAATGTCACAGTCAGTGCCAGACTTGGTCAGAGCAACAGTCCATCCAGCCCAGCATCCTGTCTCCAATAGTGTCACAGTCAGTGCCAGACGGGGTCAGAGCAACGGTCCATCCAGCCCAGCATCCTGTCTCTGACCGTGTCAAAGTCAGTGCCAGACTGGGTCAGATCAATGGTCCATCCAGCCCAGGATCCTGTCTCTGACAGTGTCACAGTCAGTGCCGAACTGGATCAGAGCAATGGTCCATCCAGCCCAGCGTCCTGTCTCTTACAGTGTCACAGTCAGTGCCAGACTGGGTCAGATCAATGGTCCATCCAGCCCAGCATCCTGTCTCTGATAGCAGCCAATCTCAGTCACTTGGGAGAAGTATCCAACAGGTCATAATGGAGCGATCCATTCCCTGTTGTTCACTCCCAGCCCCAGTCAGAGGTCATGTTCCCTCTGCGGCAGACTCTCCCCGCTCCGGCAGCGGCCAGATGCAGCTCCTTCCAGTCAATCCCTCCCCCACATGGGCCCTGATCCGCTTCGCACGGGGTAGCAATAGGAACTCGCCTGCGGCGCCCAGACCCCGCAGGGAAAAGCACCTCCTTGACACCCCCAGCCCCTCCTTCGGACCCTGGACTTCAGATCTGGTTTTCCTTCCCTTCCTGGGTGAGGAGGAAGACCCTGTGCTTTGGCCCCAGGGCTGAGTGCAAACACTTTTCCTATTGGTTGCACGGTGGAGGGAGTTCCTCTCCTGCCTCAGTTTGGGGGTTCAAACAAAATGTGCATTTTAGACTGTGTTTTCTTCCATCTGATGTTAACCCTGGGAACTCCTTGCTGCTGGGTTGTGCCAGTGTTTTCCTGTGCTTGGGGTGTATACGTTATTCATTTTAAGATTGATGTGCATTTTAGACAGTGTTTTCTTCCATCTGATGTTAACCCTGGGAACTCCTTGCTGCTTGGTTATGCCCTGGCTCCGCCCACCGTTGCCCTGGCTCCGCCCACCATTGCCCTGGCTCTGCCCACCATTGCCCTGGCTCCGCCCACCGGCTCACTGGCCTTACTGCCCCTCCAAACTAAAAAGCCACCAGCCGCCCCTGGATGAACCTCCACAGACTTAAGGCTGCCCAGCACCCTATGCCCCCAGTCGTCAATAATGGTACCTGTCAATAACAGTACCGCTGCCCTAGCACTCGCCTTCAACAGCCACAACAGACTCAGGTCAGAATCGCAGGTGGTGGGTCTCAACGATCCCAACAACTCACAGATCCCCTCATCATTAACTATATCAAAGTCATTCAGGAGAATACAGTTCCTCAGGACTCCACAGCTTTCCACAGCAACAGGCCTAGTGTTGGAGGCAGCTAGCAGGAGCTGGCTCACAGGATGGGTCCCTGCAGGAGCATGGCACACCAGGGGTAAGTGCTTGAGAGATCGAGGCCCCTACAGATGAGTATTTGCAGGAACGTGGCACACTGGGGGTAAGCCTTTGAAGGATCTGGGCCCGCAAGGTGTGAGTACATACCTGAGACTACACAAAGTCAGGCCAGGAAGCTGGTTTGGACAGAGGGATTGAGCTGGTCGTATACTGAAGACATTGCAGGGACTGAGTCCAGTAGGTCAATTCGGAGGACAGAAGAGAGCAAGGGTGGAGCAGACAAGGAGGAACTGAGAAGGAGATGCAGAATGGCTAAGTGAGGGCAGAATGAGCAAGTGTAGCCACTGAGAGGCATTGAGCTGCTCTGAGGAGCCCTTGGCTCTGTCTGGGTGTTATAGCCAGCAGGGAGTCATCCCAGCCAATAGGAGGGCAGCTATCCGCAGCGAGCCACAGCAGGCCCAACTGAGTCTGTTCATCACTAATAGCAAGGCCCAGCTGGTACAAAGTGAGAGTGAGCTGCAGTATTAGGCTGCATTCACATGAGCCTTTTTTCTTGGCTATCTAATTACCTGTGCAAGAGTACTGTTGGACTTTATCAACCTTCACACGTGCTACCAAATCCCCCCCCCCCCCCATTAAATCTTGCCACATAGGGGATACCCTATGAGCTGCTAATGATCCCATCATTCTCAGCAGCTGAGAATTGGGTGCAATTCAGAAGTGTCTTCTCTCGCATTTTCAATTTCTTGCGGGAGAAATCAATTGTACCTTTATCTCTTATTGCATGTTCCTTTGGATTTGAATTTTGTCTCAAGTGCTGCTGCGCCAACAATCAGGCTAGCAATCACAGCTAACGGTGCTGCAAGGCTGTCCCATCTCTCTCAGTGAGGCTGGCAGACTTATCTGGTGTCAGTTTCACTCCCCCACTTTAAATTTTGCCATCTAACAATGGGGTCATTCTCTATGAGAGTGGAGGGGTGAAAGTGAGAATCCTGAGTAGTGCACAGGAGGGACTTAGCTCGATTATTAAACCTCAGTTTTTAGTTTGTCAGTTGCAGGTGATTTACAACTTGCTCAAGCAGATCTTGCAAGCTAATTCATTTACACAAGTAATAAAAATGCAGAGGAAGCTGTTTAAGTCAGGTTTTTCGTCTCTTATGAATGCAGCCTTAGAAGGAGGGGGACCCTGACAGCAAGGCCCAGCTGGTGTAAGGTGAGAGTAAAGTGGAAGGCCAGAGGGAGGGGAACCCTGGCATCTAGCGAGTCCCACTCAGAGTCCCTATATCTTCTCTGCAAAGAACATAACAAACTTTTCATGGTGCTCTACTGAAAAAAATGTTGACAAGTCGGGGCAATCTAAACTCTCACCAGGCTGCACGCAACCTGAAACAATTGTTACTGTCTATTCTTTGCATTGTCTACATCCGAGGACAAGTACAATGGCTTGACCTCAGTGATAGCTCTTCTTTATGCCCACATAAACTCTCTGAACAACTGGAGATTGGCCTCCAGACAGCTCCCCAGCCATCTCCTTTCCAGTCTATGCTCCCGCCTATGTCCATCAGATCACTGTTATACCACAGATGTCTTGTAACTGTTGAGACAGCTAGGATTCGGCAAGGAGTCAGGTAATCGAGGGGCCCCCCTCCAACATCTAAAAGTAGCCGCTGGTGAATCTGTTGATCCCCTGGTTGAAATGGGCAAACAGATGAACTCTAGCACTCAAAATGAGACTGCTGAAATCCTGTGGATTTAGTAGTCTCCATGGCCATAAAACAATAGAACAGCTGCTGTACTGTCGGTTGGATAGAATAACACCCACAGTGGAATGCATGAAGTTATGGTCAGACCACTCAACAGAGGTGACCCAAACATCCAAAACCTCAAAACCTACCTTGAAGATGAGGTCAAGCAAAGTGCTTCCTGGCCTGACTCTGTGTAGTCCCAGGTATGTACTCATACTTGTGAGTCCCTGTGGGTGCTCTCCTGGATGCTCTGGGTGAAACCCAGGGATGTTGTAGCATCCAGGAACTCTAATGCTGCCATCGTGCACATTGAAGTCCCCCAAGCATCTTGGGCCACAACACCAGCTCTAGGAACTCAGCCCCAAATCACCCCATATTGCCTGGGGGGTCTGTATACCAGCAGGACCATACATTTTGGTTCTGACCCAGTGGCATAGGGCATGGCCAGGCACTCAAATGTGTTCACCTCCAAGGTGGGCCACCTCGTGCATTGCAGATGGGATAAAAAAATCAAAGACACCTCCCAGTGCCACTTTGTTATGCATGAGGCTGGTGGATCACTAAGATCCCTGGCAAGACCAGCCATGTCAAAACAGGACCTGCAGCACCATTCAGTCAGTTTTCAGTGATACATGACAGGTCCAGGTGACACTCCGTGATAGAATCACACAGAGACATGCTTAGAAATATTTCAGCAGTAATTGTTTCCCTTTTACCTAAAAACAAAAACAGCAGATATTCATTGGGAAAATTACAAATTAATAAAAAGGACAGGATGCAGATGGTGAAATAATGGGAGCAGATTCAACAAATACTTAATACCGTACATAAGTACGGAAGAGGAAAATATTAAAATAAGCCAAAACTGATTGTATAGTCATAGTCTAGTTGGCCTCAAAATCAATAAAACATTGATATAACACAGTACAGGTAAAGACAACTAAGTCAGATCATGAACTAAAAATGTATCCTTGGCTTTAAGGAGACTGTAGGGCTTATCTGTGGATCAATAGCAAACGACTTTAAAGAATGTATGATGTGAAATCTTTCATAACTGTTAGTTTTTCACATAGAAATGAGACATGTTTAAGAACTCACAGTCCTGTTAGCGAGGGAAGTATTTTGGGAACAAATCAGATGTGTGTGCAGCAATAGTGTAAGAAAGAAGTCACCATTTTAAAGGAAGGTCATGATTTTGTATACAATGCCCTTCTCATCCTACTGGACATACATAGTATGTGATTTTACATATGCTACAAAGTAGAAAAATGAACTTTCAGCTTCTCAAAACATACAAATACCTACCTTCCTTTGTGAGAATGCTGAGGCTAACTGTGATCATGGCATGAGAAAACCATATCCATTAAAAATATTGCCATTAGGGACCCATGTTCACTATGTTTGCCCAATTGGCAGCAATGGGGGCAACATCGTGAAACAGGTACTTAGCCATTATTGGTGATAAAAGCAAGATACCCAACCTTTCAACCTGTTTGACTCAAATGACAGCTGCAAAACATGCTATTTTAGATTTCATTTCTTTGTATATCTTAGGTAATACAGTTTCAAAGAGGGAAGCTCAAAAATTTGCTCAAGATCAACCATAAGATGTAAATTTAGATTACTTGTAGTTCTGAGAAACATCCTTGCAAACGAGGATAACAGCTTCCAAAATCTCACCCGGTTTTGGATCTCAGCATTCTGAGGGCATGCAACACTTTGATTCATACTTTTCTAGTGAAAATCAAGGGTATCTACTGGAATAAATTATTTTCTCAAAAAGAACTTAACCATTCCTTTTCCATAACAAAATAATGAAACCATGATATTACAGAATAATATTGTAATTCAGTATAGATCTGCAGTGGACTAGAGTGGTTTAAAGTGACTGAAACCTTTGATTTCTTCAGTAGTTACTGTCAACAAGTCATCCATGTAGTTAGAAAGGTTGCATTTTACTATAAGAAAACTAAATTTTACATCAAAAAATCCAAAATTGTGGGTGAAGGAAAAATGGGGTGTTTGTTCTGATAATACTTTGCATAGACTATGAAATAATAAGTCAAAGAAGCTAACTACATAGTTGTACTCTTGGTGTTTTTAAATGAGTGCTGAAGGAGAGGGGGTCCATGGCCACTGAGTGGTGCAACCCATGAAAGCAACATGTGTGGGGTGCGCTTTAAACGAGTGTCTCCCAGTATGGCTGCCCCATCCACAGAGGGGGCCACTCCAGATTTTTCAGGAGTGCTCCATGCGTGGCCATGAGATATGCATGCACTGTGTGGGTCATGGGAATGCACTAACCCCACACACCTCTGTCGCACGAGCAGTTGGACGCGTGGACGGTGGGGGGGGCCATACCATGTGTGAACGCGTCTCGTTTAAAAGCACCCTTTGTCAGCTTATTTACTACTTCCTGAAGCAGTGAAATTTAAGTAAAGTAGCTCAGTACATTGGCAGGCTATTCCCTTTACCAAAGCATCTAAACGTTCAGATTATCATCTCTGTTGCCTGCTGTAGACAATGATGATCTTTGTGATTATTTGTACTCAAACCGTCTATCAAAGTGAATGGTTTTCATTTCATTTCTCATTTCCCCAATGCAATAACTATTCAGCTCTTCTGCCAGTAGGCTTGTCTGCTCCAGCATGTGTGGTGGTCAGCCTGTTGCCAGGTGTTTTTTAATCCATTAGAAAAGGAGTGGGAATCCCATTGTTTTCTTCTTGGTTTTCTTCTTGTGCGTCTCTGAAGGCCTGTAGTGTTGCATTTTCCCACTGAGTCAGGACATGGCTGGTTCCACTTTGTAACCCAGAAGTGACATCCTGGTCAAAATAATTAATTTCTAGAAAATGTATCTGATGCCTTGATTTTTCATTATTACTACTAATGATGGATTGAAATATTAGTAGACAAAATTGGCTCCAGAA
This sequence comes from Sphenodon punctatus, assembly GCA_003113815.1. Taxonomy (NCBI): domain Eukaryota; kingdom Metazoa; phylum Chordata; class Lepidosauria; order Sphenodontia; family Sphenodontidae; genus Sphenodon; species Sphenodon punctatus. The sequence goes on along the minus strand of QEPC01008061.1, from coordinate 1,220,528 downwards.
TGAGGAAACGGAAAAAATGTAATATGGTCCCCCTGTCCCTGTCGTATATATTGTTGTTTTTCTTGTTTGTTATTAATGCCAAGAAGGCTCAACCATAATCAGGGCCCCATTGTACTAAGTACTATAGTCTATATACACATAGTAAAAGAATATTTGCCATGAACAGCTTTCAGCCTAGAGACAGCACAACCACAGAGTAGAAGACAGTGGTTGTTAACCTCACTCCATTAAAGTCAATTGGAGATTTGTCATTGACTTCAGTGGAGAAAGATTGCATGCATGATATATTATTCCTGTTCTACAGATGGAATATTGAGGCACAGAGTGTGACTTTGGCAAAGACTACATTTTATGTGACAAAGAACTGAACACAAATCTCTTCAGTTCAAGTTTGGTCCTTTAAACATAAGACTGGTTTCTTTCCAGCTGTACTGGCTTGGTACAACTCTGGAATTCTCTCTCTACTCCTTTTATCTCAGTTGTCCAAGTCCATTCATACACCATGCAGCTCAAGTTTCTTCTATTTGAAATGTTATTTATTTGTGTATATCAATTGACAAAGCAGAGTTAGTCATTTTTTAAAGTTGACACTGGTATTCTTTTATTTCAGTTAGAGAAGGTAAAGCGATATCTTGAATTTTTATGTTGATAACTTACCTTCCTTTTTCAGCAGTTAAAATATTGTATTTTGTTAGTGAAGCCTAAAAATGAAACATTTTCCTTCATTGGTGCCATATTAATGGTACCCTGATAATTGCATACACTTAAAAAAAATTAAGTTAGAAAGGGTATTGGTTAAATATTTTAAATAAACGTTTATCATATTGTTCTGAATGATGTCAGATAAAAATTTTATATTTAAAAGATTTTACTTAGAATTTAATCTTTGAAAATATTAATAACAGCTTACAGCAGGTAGGCTATAAAATAACACTGTATGCTGTCTATTTAGTTTCTGGTTGAAAAAGCACAGCAGTACTTTAGTTCATTACCTTTGAAAAAAACAGTAACAAGATAATACAGCTGCCTCTGATTAAGATGTAAATTCTTTCTAATTAGAATGTAAATTCTTACATTTAAATGAAGACATCAATTGTCAGGATGCCATATGATATCTTATTCCACCTTGCCTGAATGAAGCCCTCACTGTTCATCTATGGCACTAAAATAGTTTTGCAATCCCTTTGTTCTCTGATTTTTGTAATATTCTCTCTTCATGTTCCCTTTTCACATTGCTTTTGTTTGTTTTCCCCCTTGCATCTGATATTGTTGTGTCTTGGGATTTTGCAGAAATTTGGAATGAAAATTGAGTTCAGTCAGTGCCAGTATTTGCTTGTGCCTCAATTACTTCTGCTGAATTTTCCTCAATGCAAATCAGGCAGGTTGCATAAAGTGGTGCATGTATTTGAAATAATTAATTTTCCGTAAAATGATGGATCAAGTCCAATCAACCTTCATGAAATCTAAATAAAAGAATAGAGAATTAGAAAGTAATTAACATTTTCTGTTGCTAATACTTTATTATGCATTATAAGGTAGCAATAATAAGTTTTACTGTTGAGTCTAACTTTTTCTTTATCAAATGTTACAATAACCTTTCACCACAATCAACTTAATAGAAATGCACTCCAGGAATTTCATTTCAGAAAAAAATCATGTTGGGCTTATAACAATAGCTGAGCAAATATGTTTAAGTTCAAAAATTACAAGATAATCAGCAATGAGTTTAAAAACGGACACATTAAGCCTTTTATGACTTTGCATATAAACAATAACACAAACAGAAAATAAGGTATGTTACTGCTACCAATCGAATTCAGTGTTCTAATCTGCTTTCATATTAAACCAGGATCTAGCAAAAGATATAAAGCTTATCCACTGAGTACCTATCAGCTAAACATTTTCCGCCTCTTAAAGTTGTTTTAGGCAAAGGTGGATAAATTAGGAAAGATTTTAAATGTTCTGGCAAACTCATGTCTTTGTTGAAAAGCATAACTGTTAACTGTATAGTCCAGCAAAGGTATTCTTTTTCATTTGGGCTTTTTTCTGTTTTAGACTGTAAATTCAATCTCTTTATAGTGATTCATGTCCATGAATTGCATTTTAGATGAGGTTTGACATATGTAATGAATCCTTTGTAAAATAAACACGCAAATACTAGCGTAAAAAACATATGGTGTCTTTTCCATGATCCGACATATGTGGCTATACAGCTAATACTGCCACTGTGTTATATCCTGGAAAGTGTAAATCTGGACAAATAGTCAGATGATTGTGTGACATCAAAGTTATTTCTTTATCCTCCTCCCTCCCCCTTTCGGTTGGGGTCCCCCAAGGCTCTGTCCTTGGCCCTCTCCTCTTCTCTATTTACACCCTGTCCCTTGGTAAAATTATTGCTTCCCATGGATTCCAATATCATCTCTATGCTGATGACACCTAACTCTATCTTTCTACCCCCTCGCTCTCCTCTTCTGTCCATTCACGCCTCGTCAACTGTCTCTCTGTCTCAGCCTGGATGTCCCGATGTCAACTCAAGCTCAACATGGCCAAGACCGAACTCCACATTTTTCCTCCCTCCTCTTCCTCTCCCTCTCACCTGCCCATCTGTATCGATGGAGTCACCATCCACCCGGTTCTCCAAGCCCGTAGCTTGGGCTTCATCTTTGACATGCACCTCTCTTTTAAACCTTACATTGACTCAGTTGCCAAATCCTGCCAATTCGCCCTCCATAACATTGCTCAGATCTGCCCCTTTCTCTCTACCTCATCGGCCAAAACCCTTGTTCGTGCCATGGTTATCTCTCACCTCGATTACTGCAACCTCCTCCTTGCTAGCCTCCCTCGCTTTCACCTGTCCCTCCTTATCGCAATCCAAAACTCCGCTGCCAAGGTCATTCACTCTGCCCGTCGCTTCAACCATGTGCAGCCTCTCCTCTTCTCTCTTCACTGGCTCCCCCTTCCTGAACGTATCCTGTTTAAACTCCTGGTTTTCACGTTCAAATCACTACATGACCAAGCTCCCCCTTACCTCTGGGACCTAATCTCTCTACGCACTCCTGCACGCGCTCTCCGATCTTCCTCTGTCCCCTCCCTCACTCTCCCTCGTTTCTCCTGCTCACCTAATCGCCTTCGACCCTTCTCCCTTGCCGCCCCCCATGCCTGGAATGCCCTCCCTGCCCACATCCACCTTGCCCCCTCCCTCCGCTCCTTCAAATCCCTCCTCAAAACCCACGTGTTCCTTGCTGCCTTTCCCAATCCCTGCTAGACATTCCCATATACCTACTGTCTGCCCGCCTCTGCAGACTGCTGCAACCTGACTGTAACCAAGCCAAGCACACGCACCTGAGGCTTCGCACCTTCTTGAATGTTCGTTAGTCATCTCCCCTGTCTCTCCCACTGTCCCCTCTCCCTGTCTCCCTCTCCTTGTCTTTTAGATTGTAAGCCACAGGCTATTTCTGTTCTGTACAGCACCAGGTCACACGACTGGCGCTATATAAATGATTATAATAATAATAATAATTAATTAATAATTTAGGACTCACATACCAGTAACATGTATTTCTTTCCCATATTAAGCTGAAGATAAGAGCAGAAGATGCTTGACAGCTAATTTTAAAAACTGGGTTTAGTAGAAGTTACTGTCAGCTATCGACATAGGAGGGTGGGGGGATTGGGCTGCACAAGGAGCCGGCTTAGGGGATATCCCCTGTCTTGCCCCCCATGGAAGGGGTCCCCCACCACAAACTTTGCTGAAGAGAAGGGGGGAAGCACGGAGGAAAGGGGCCCTGGTCGCGGCAGACGTGGTCATGCCCCCATGCACAGAGAGCACGGCCTCAGGTGCAGCTCTGACCAAGCCCTCTGTGCGCATGCGCCCGGGCTTGGAGGCAAAGGGGGACGCCATGTCAGCCTCAGCCCCGCCCAGGCGCTCAGAGCGCCTGTGCCAGCGTCAGTGAAACAGTTAAAAGGCTGCTTCCAGCCTCGCTCCTTGCCAGTGATCAGATTGAATGCTCAGAGATTGGCCCCTTGACTTGATTATCTTCTGTATCATGAGCTAACGGTGTGATTATTGTAAGTGTGTGTGTGTGGGTGCAAGGAAGCGAGGGTGGGTGATTGTAGGTTTGTGTGTGGTGTGGGATATCACGTTGGGTGCTTACGACTGGGTGGGTGTGGGTGGGTGTTCCATATACTTGTATTTTATTTATTTATTTAAACTTTTTATACCCCGCCCCTCCTGTCAACAGGCAGCCTGGGGCGGCTAACAAAGTCCATCAATAAAATACAATAAAAACATATATAAAACATCATATACTAGTCATCACATTTAAAAAATGAGGAGATAAAAATCCCTAACATCCCCATCCCCAACCACCCTCACCCTTCTCTCTTGCCAAACGCCTGACGGAACAGCCAGTTCTTACAATTCTTACGAAAAACTGGGAGGTCTGGGACCAGACGGCCTCCACCAGGAGGGAGTTCCAAAAGCGCGGCATGGCCACAGAGAACAACTTTTCCTGCGTAGCCCCCCAGGAAACCCGAGGGACCTCCAACAGGGTGCCCCCAAATGACCATAGAGGCCAGTCCAGAACCCGGGGGGTGAGGCGGTCTCACAAATAGGCAGGGCTCATGTAGGGCTTTATAGGTCAAAACCAACACTTTGAATTGGGCCCGGAAGACTATTGGTAGCCAGTGCAGTGATCGGAGCACCGTTGTAATGTGCTCCCGGTGACCCAGCCCCACCAGGAGCCGGGCCGCCGCATTCTGCACCAACTGCACCTTCCCAGCTGTCACCATAGAGCACATTACAGTAGTCTAACCAAGGGGTGATAAAAGCATGGATGATCGTGGCCAGATCCGGATCCGAATCAAGCGGCCGAAGCTGCCACACCAGATGTAACTGGCGGAAGGCACTCCTCATCACAGCCTCCACCTGGAGATCCAGGCAGAGCTGCGCATCGAGAAGCACCCCCAGGTTCTGCACCTGGGAAGTCAGTGGAGGACAAACATCCCCCCCCAACCGAGGGAGCCATCATTTCCATCGACTTACCCACCAGCATCACCTCCGTCTTGTCAGGATTCAGTCACAGGCCTCATCCAGTCCCCCACAGCTGCCAAACACCGGGTAAGCACCAAGACAGCTGGTCCTGGGTCAGTTGAAAATGAGAGGTACAGTTGGGTGTCATCCGCATACTGATGACACATCACCCTGTACCCCCTGATCACCTCGCCGAGTGGCTGCATGTACGCATTGAACAGGAAAGGGGGCAAGACAGAACCCTGCTATACAGACCATATACAGGCCCTGTATACCTGGGTCCCTCTCCCTGCTGTGTGCCCTGATTCCCTTTTCCCTCTCCCACCATCCCCTGGGACCCTATTTCACCCTATCCGCACTTGTGACACGTCATCCCCCTTCCTTTCCCTGTGGTGCACGGTGTGAGAGTGCTGGGAGCGCAGGTTACATCACCACCTCCCAGTGATGATCTTTGGCTAGGAGGTTTCCTCCACTGCTTCTATAAGACCCTGAGGGAGAATTTCTACTCAGAAGCAGAAGGAGTGGGTGAGCCCCTTCCCTTTCCCTAATTCCCCATTCCCGACAGTATCACCGGCATATCACTTCCTTGAAGTAATGAATGTGGGGGCTGAAGCTGAGGGCATAGCCCCTATAGGACCTCCCATGGAGAAGGCCAGTGTGAGAGAATTGGCCAGGGCAGTGCAGTCCCTGGCCCTAGAATTGAAAGAGCTGCAGGACCGACAGAGAGAGTTACAGGCGACAGGTGTGAATCCCCCCGCACAAGGTGCCAGGAATCTGCCACCCCTTCCTCGTGAACCCAAGGGGCCCAAGCTAGCTAAATTTGGTGGAGAAAGTCGATTGTTTCAGAGTTTCATGGCATTGTGTGAGCTGTCATTTTGAATACAACCCCAGCCTTTTACAACAGATCACCTTAAGGTGGCTTTCTTTATAGGGAATATAGAAGGGTTAGCACTTGCTTGGGCAACCCCCCTCCTGACTAGTAATAGCCCCCTTTTGACTTGACTATGCCGCCTTTAAACGTGAGTTCTCCTTATTCGACTACCCGCGCAGAGTAAAAGACGCCAAGACTGCCATTCTGACTGTTAAACAGGACAAGGGGTCCCTTCTGGATTATGTCACTCGGTTCCAGCAGTTAGCTATCGATGTAGGATGGCCTGATAATGTGTTAAAAGTAATGTACAGGAAAGGTCTTAGTGAAGAATTAAAGAATCAACTATTCTACACTGCCATCCCTGCTACATAGAGGGAGTTAGTAAACCTCACGCCCCAAATAGACGAGCGACTTTTGGAACAACATAGGGAGAGGAGACAAGAAGGAGCGCATGGGTCTGCAGGCCGCTTCCTACCTGCTCCTCCAGTCCGCATGGAGTCCAACAGAGCAGATGTGGAACCCATGCAACTGGGAGCATCCAGAGAACCGATCTCCGTGGAAGAAAGAAATAGAAGACGGACCTCTCTCATGTGTTTCTACTGTGGTGAATCAACGCATTATGCCCACATTTGTCCCGTTACCCCCTCACACCGAGAGTTGGGGAACGCCAGGCCTCGGGACAATCAGGGGGCATCTCGATAGGTCATACCTTTCCCCTACATACCGCGTGTGTTACACCATCCCAGTTGCCTGTTCCAGTTGGACATATCCGCACCCCTAAAGTCCTGTATTTAACCCCGCACCGAAGTATAACTCTGTGGGCTTTGGTTGACTCGGGCTCTGAAGGAATATGTAGATGACAACCTACAACGGGGGTTCATTTGACATTCCTCTTCCCCTGCTGGAGCTCCTTTGTTTTTTGTCCCAAAGAAGGACAGCCGTCTGTTGCTCCATGGGTAGGTGTGGGTGGAGATGGGTGTTGGCCGGGAGCAAACACTCACCAACAGCCACCGAAAGTGGCGTTTACACAGACGCCCCCACCCATCTCCACCCAGGGAAATACTCCCCACCCACGGGCCAACACCTATCTCCACCCAGAGGAACTGGGTGGAGGCATCATGTGTGCACAGGGCTCATGGTGATTGACTGCAGTGGTGCCCTGCAACATGTATAATAAAATGTAACACCCATTTTATGGGTGTTAGAGTATCTGTGTAAAAAGGGCCATACTTGATATCTTTGTAGTTGCTTATCTCGGTGACATCTTGATTTTTTCCTCCACAGAAATGGAGCATGTGCAGCATGTTTATATGGTATTGGAATGGTTGCGAATTAACCAGCTGTATTGTAAATGGGAGAAATGTGTGTTTCATGTCTCATCTATAGAATTCTTGGGATTCGTCATTACGCCTCATTACATTCGGATGGACTCCAAGAAGGTAATGGCTATACAGGAATGGCCTCCCCCGCAGTCCATCAAGGCCCTGCAGCGGTTCCTAGGGAGTGCCAACTGTTATAGACAGTATATCCTAGAATATGCCCTGATTACGGTGTCCTTGACTCAACTGTTAAAGAAAGGGCACACATATAAGTGGGATAAAGAGAAGCAAGTGGCATTTGACCAGTTAAAACGAGCCTTTATGCAAGCCCCCATTCTCCAACACCCCGACTTCGAAAAATCCTTTATAGTTGAGACAGATGCCTCAGACACTGCTATAGGAGCAGTGCTGCTCCAACCCACAGGAATAGACGACCGCCACTTGCCCTGTGCCTTTTACTCTCGGCAACTTACAGGACCGAAGAGGAATTACATGGTGGATAGAGAATTGCTAGCCATTAAAGTCATCTTTGAGTCTTGGCAGCATTACCTTGAGGGAGCTCACAATCCGGTAACCGTAATAACGGATCAAAAAAACATAGTGTATTTACAAACTGCATATGTAGCCAATGCTAGGCACGTTCATTGGGCATTGTTTTTTGCCCAGTTTTGTTTTCAGGTTCAATATCAACCTGGCCACCAAAACATTCTTGCGGATGCCCTATCCCGCTGCCGAGAACACGGCACTCCCCAGGTGAACAGAGGTACGTTTCTATTGGATCAAAAGGTATTTGCAGCTACATGTACGTCCCTTTCACAATTTCAGCAGTTATCTCATAAAGATGCAGCAGTAGCCAAGAATCCCCTTTTCACGCCACAACAGGGGCTGTACTACCACCGAAGTAAAATAGTTGTACCAAAAGAGGGATGCAAGTCAATTCTGTGGACTCACCATGATTCCCCATTGGTAGGACACCTGGGAGAGAGGCAAACGTTAGAACTCATCCAACAGCACTACTGGTGGGCCTTTATGGCCCAGGACATTAATCAGTATGTACCGGGATGTAGGATTTGTGCAAGCACTAAGGTCCCCCGAAGGAGGCCTCAGAGGTTACTTCAAATTGCCCCAACACCACAAGGCCCATGGCAACGTATAGGCCTGGACTTCATTGTAGAGTTACCTAAATCCCAGTCCTATGATGCACTCTTAGTGGTCGTAGACCACTTCACAAAACTAGGGTATTTTATCCCCTGCCAGGGTCTTCCATCCGCCCAGAAAACGGCCCTCCTTGTCCTACAACATATAGTCAGGCTACATGACCTCCCTATAGATATCGTGACTGATAGAGGTACGCAGTTCATTCATATCCTGCTTCTGAAAGGCCTTGTTCACCATATTACAGGTACGATTGAGCCCCACCACTGCATACCATCCCCAAGTGAATGGACAAGTGGAGAGTGTGAACCAAACACTAGAGCAATATTTACAGTGCTACGTTGATTATCTCCAAGATGATTGGTTCCACCTCCTTCCAGTAGCGGAATTTGAATACAATAATGCGATAAATGCATCCCTAGGCTCTTTGCCATTCTATGTCACATACAGATACCATCCGCACTTATGTTTTCCGGAATTAACCCCTGTCTCTGTTCCTGCAACCAGAGCTCTAGTGCGCCAATTACAGGAAGCTCACGCACATGCTCGCACCATGCTTACAACAGCTTGGCAAAAATACAAAGAATACGCTGATCGAAAACGACATTCAGCGCCTACGTTCCAAGTTGGAGACCTGGTCTGGGTTGACTGCAGACATTACCCATCCCTTCGACCATCTCCCAAGCTCGACGTGCACTACATGGGCCCGTTTCCTATTCTCAAGAAGGTAAATGATGTAACCTTCAAAGTGCAATTACCCACAGATCTTCGAATACACCCGACCTTTCACGTTTCCTTACTTAAGGCAGAGCATCCTCCCCATTATTCATCAGCTCCCCTGCCTCCTGTGATTATTGCAGAAGACACCGATAATCCTGAATATGAGGTACGGGTCATATTAGATTCACGAATCCGCAGAGGTCGACTATACTACCTCCTAGATTGGAAGGGACACGACCCTGCCGATCGCTCTTGGAAACCTGCTACTAACGTCCGCACCCCCTCTTAATATGGCGATTTCATGCTTCTTACCCAACCAAGCCAGGGCCATCTCCCTCTCGTCGGCAGCGGCCTTAGAGGGAGGGTACTGTCAGGTATCAACATAGGAGGGTGGGGGTATGGGGCTCCACAAGGAGCCGCCTTAGGGGGTATCCCCTGTCTTGCCCCCCCCCCATGGAAGGGATCCCTCGCCACAAACTCCACTGAGGAGAAGGGGGGAAGCATGGAGGAAAGGGGCCCTGGTCGCAGCAGACATGGCCACGCCCCCATGCACAGAGAGCACGTCCTCAGGCGCAGCTCTGACCAAGCCCTCTGAACGCATGTGCGCAGGCTCGGAGGTACAGGGTGATGCCATGTCAGCCCCAACCCCACCCAGGCGCTCAGAGCACCTGCGCCAGCATCAGGGAAACAGTTAAAAGGCTGTTTCCAGCCTTACTCCTTGCCGGTGATCGGATTGAATGCTGAGAGACTGGTCCCTTGACTTGATTATCTTCTGTATCGTGAGCTAACTGTGTGATTATTATGAGAGCGTGTGTGTGGGTGTAAGGGCGTTTGTAGACGAGACAAAAAAGGCGGCTGATCTTTTGATCAGCCGCCTTTGTTTGCGCTCGTCTAATTGCCTAGCCAGGGTCTTACCCCGCGTCGGAGGGGGCAGGCGATCCTGCCCCCTCCGAGGCGGATTCCCGAAGTGCAGGCTTTACGCCGCACTTCCGGGTTCCGTGGGCGAGTGTGCATGCGCGGAAGGGCGCGCATGCGCACTCGCACTCTGCGCCGTGTCTGAACATCAGACACGGCAGACAGTGAAGGCGGGGGAAGAGATGCTGGCGCAGGACGATCCCGCTTTTCAGCGGGACGTCTATAAACGCCCTAAGGAAGCGAGGGTGGGTGAAGGCAGCTAATTGTAGGTTTGTGTGTAGTGTGGGATATCACGTTGGGTGCTTGTGACTGGGTGGTTGTGAGTGTGTGTTCCATATACCTGTATACCTCGGTCCCTTTCCCTGCTGTGTTCCCTGATTCCCTTTTCCCTCTCCCACCATCCCTTGGGACCCTATTTCCCCCTATCTGCACTTGTGACACGTTATCCTCCTTCCTTTCCCTGTGGTGCACGGTGTGAGAGTGCTGGGAGCACAGATTACATCACCACCTCCCAGTGATGATCTTTGGCTAGGAGGTTTCCTCCACCGCCACTGTAAGACCCTGAGAGAGAATTTCTACTCAGAAGCCGTCTGTGTGCAGAAGGAGTGGGTGAGTCCCTTTCCCTAATCCCCCATTCCCAACAGTTACTGGCATATCAGTAGTCTGTTAGCTTTGGTGTTTTTCATAGTTAACGTCATTCACTGTTAACATTAGTGTTGTTATAGTTCTTGCCATAAAATTTTCATTAATGGTAGTGCAGCATTTTTCTTGAATTGAATTGTAGCAGGTGTCACTTTATTAACAAACACAAAAAACTGAAGTTGTTTGAGAGAACATCATAAAAGCTATTTAATGTTAGACTTTCTGAAGTACTCACAAATGGAAATACACTATAAATTAGGATAACATGTCTTATCAGAAGCATTTACGCTTTTATTCCCTTTTTACCCACCATATAAGGTTTGATTTTTAAAAAGAACCCTCAATAACTGTGATATAGTCATAACAGTTGCATTAGAAAGGGAAATGCCAATTAGGTTGTTACTATTACAAATTAAGAATATATAAACTATGTTTGAGAATTTCAAATGCAATAATTCTGCTCTGTAATATTAAATGGTGCTTATCAAAATGGGTCCTACCAGTCCTACCACTTGTATGAGTAAATTCACTTATGTCTGTTTAGATATGTAAAATTAATCATGTACTTAATTGTCTATTGGAGTGGAGTCAAAATAATTGTTAACTCATACGTTTATACCACATTTTGAAAGTACAGTATGTTTCCCTGAGAGAACAATTGTTTTTTTCCCCAATTGGTGGAAGAAAATCAGTACATAAGGCATGCTGTCACACATCAGCAGCATAGTTTAGGAGAACTATACCAAAATGCAGCATGTATACGATCTCAACATCATACCGTAAAGTGTATGGAACTCCTTTCTAATAGGAATGGGAAGATCTGTATCAGATTAATACAGTTTTCCCAATTTTGGGGTGAATTGGGAGAATAGTATTACTATTGACCAATTTGATGATGGGGTATCCGATGTCCCCATTGGTGCCTGCCACCGCAGCAGCGCTGCTCAGGCAGGATTCAAGGGGAAGCAGAGCTGGGGGTAGAGGGGCCGTGCAGAGGTGGGGAGGGGAGTAGAGGGGCTGTGCAGGGGTGGGGACGAGGGTAGTTTGCTTGCTTTTTTTTTCTAGGCTCCATTGACCCATGGCACCTGGCACGGCTTTCTCAGGTCCACCAAGGGAAGAAATTAACCAAGAAATAGCACCATGCATGTGCAAAATGGCCATCATGGCTGTTCTGCACATGCATGGCCATTTTCCAAAATAGCCATTTTCCAAAATAGCCATGTCGGCCATTTTACACGTGCAGTGCTTTTTTGGGTTAATTACTTCCCGGCGCAGCCCTGAGAAGGCAGCTCCAGGCACCGCAGGTCACCGGAGCCTAGAGAAAAAAGGTAACTAAGTAAACTACCCACCCTCCCCACCCCTTCTACCCCTAACTCTGCCTCCCCTGAACCCGTGCCCAGCACTTGGGCCAGGTAGGGGTCCTAGAGAGGCAGAGTTTGGGGCAAACATATGGATTAAGACTATATTGCTCAGAATTGATACCAATTCAGATTAATACAATTTGAATCTTAATTTAATATGGGTAGGTCTGATACTGAACCGATAACGATTTCCCATCCCTGTCTTCGAACACATCCCGTTTTGAAAGAAATAATACTGGAATCGTACATTAATGTGGCCATTATTTTCATTTGAATATTCTGTCACATTTTTTAGAGTTACATGTTTTAAGATAGTGTATGTTTTCCTCATACTCTTTTTTCTTAACGATATAGCAGTACAGCAGTGGCATTATTCTACATTTTATAGCACCTCCCTTTGAGGAGATTTAAATGCTTTACATATACATTTACAATATTATACACGTGGATCACTTTGTCTACAACAAAAATACATCCAGAGCTGGAACGGGATGCAGAGCTGTTTAGCCAAAAACAATACTAAACCATTTAAAGTTCAAGTGAAACAAATTCATTACTCCCATTCTCTTTGCCCTGCACAGATCACATTAAGGAAGTGGAAAACAATCGGCATTCACCAGGTTGGCACAGAGCCAGTGTTCCAAACACCTGCTGTCATCCCCATCTCCTGTCTTGGTGCTGATGGGAAGAGGGAGCTTGACTGCTTATCTCCAACTGTCAGATTATCCCATGGTCCCTGTTGATAGCTGCCATAAAGCTTAGAACTGTTTGGAGACTAGGGTGGAGCTAAACACCTTACCAGGAAGCCATAATTGCCGCAATGGTAGTTCTCCTGTCTGCTGCAGGCAGGACCCAGGCTTCAGACAAAGCAAAGCAGCCGCCTGTGGCTCTGCACTTTGTGAGGTCTCCTTGCCCATGTTTGTGCAGCCCTGTGCTGTACAAGGCCCTCAACCACTGCCCACATTCCCACCCTACTCCTTCCAACTGTTGTGCTCTGGGGGGATGGAAGGAGCGCAGCATATTATTTATTTATTAAAATGTATACCCCACCCTTACCCGAAGGGTCGGGGCAGCTTACAGAATAGCAGATTAGGAGATGGCTGGTTGCCCTGCTTTCTTCATTTTCCTCACTCCATCATGGGGGAGATAGGATGAACAGGGTTCTCCAGGCCGTATCTGATGGGACATTCTGCACTACATGTGTCCAGTGAGTGCATCCCTGTCCAGTATGGTTGCCTACAGCCCAACAAGGCCAAAGGCCAGCCTACTGCAGTAGTTTCTCTGCCCAAATATAGTATTATTGCAGAATGCATTTTAGAAAGCTGTAGAACTGGATGATTAAGCTATACATCTGTGTCATAATTGGACAGTATACTGGGACTAACTTTAGTCTAATATTTCCATTCTTGTGTTAGGAATAGAATAGAATTGGATTTTTATTTAATAAAAGTGGCCCCAATCTTTTTATGTCTCCCCTGAATAGTAGTGTTTTCACAACATGGATCTATCTAACACTATGCTAGTCAAATCTAATTCAGAAGAAAGACTGTCACCTATTGTAGTTAGCTGCTGCAAGAAGTGGTGTATGTAGCTAGGTATTCCATCCACTATTGACATTCAACCCATGGCTTGTGAGATCTTTCAGAAACATAACACAAGTTGGTATGGCTGCAGGTCAGTTAAATTGCAAAAGCTTGTTGGGTCAGTTGTCATTGTATATAGTAAAGAAATCAAAACATGTCATAGTAATTGGGAACCATTTGCCCTTCAATCCAGGGAGGTGAGGCTTAGATAGAGCAAGACAATCTTTTATTAGTCGTTGAACAGAGGAACAATGGTAAAATTGGCAGGAGAATTGTATCAGACAGGATTCTCTGAATCTGTCCACTTTATCAAAAAGAACTTGTGATTATGGGTAAGAATGTCAGTTTAGCCTTTGAATGTACACTAGATTTATCAGAGAAAGCAGAGACCTACAAAACTAAACACTACAGATGCCAAAGACCTCACTTAGTATTACCTTATATCTGGTGTTTGAGATAGTCACCCTTCAAAATGAACAATACCTTTTTCTTCCTATAGCCACAGCAAGTAAATATGTGTATTTCCTTTTTTTCTAAAATGAGAAATACTGCATGGTGAGATGACATTCAGTATTAATTTCTTTTGAAAATTAAGAGGTGGGGCAAGAACTAGAATTATTATTATTTATTATTATTATTTTATTTATTTTGTTTTATTTTATTTTATTTCTGCAGCATCCCTCTGCCAGATAGTACTTGGAGTGCTTTACAATATTTAAAATACAATAAAACAATATGAGAGCAATCCAATGGGCTGCGTATGCTGCCCACTGGCGCCGTGCTCTGACCAGATCGCGTGCGCAGCACAGCCGCTCAGGGCTGTGCTGCGCACATGGCACATATGAGCACGTGCATTCTGGCCAAGCACCATGCGGGGCGGGGCGGCGTACATAAGCCATTGGATTGCTCCCTATATATAAAATCAATTTAAAAGAGGAAGGTAATAAGGGGAGGGAAAATGCATGAGGGGGGAACCAGCAGTGGGTCCTCTAAAAGCACCTAGAAAACAAAAAAATGTCAGGTGTTTTTTTGAAGATCAGGAGGAAGGTACTACAGGTGCTTACCCACATTACGTGGCCTGACACATCTCCCGGTGTGGAATCTCCCGGCTGGAAAATCTTACACTGATCTCTGCATGTGGGCACGGGGGTAAAAACATCATCAGCCAGGTCCTGCGGCATTTTTTCTTATGAATGTCAGGGCTGGATTTTGACCCGGTCATTTCTAAGAAAAAATGCTGCAGAACCTGGCTGATTACTTTTTTACCTCTGTGCCCATGTGCAGGGATCAGCATAAGATTCCCAGCTGGGAGATTCCATTCCAGGAGACTCGCTGAGCAGGTAACCTGGGTAAACAGCCTAGGATGAACATCTGGGAGGAGTGAGTTCCACACTGAGGGGCCTGCCATAGCAAAGGCCTGATCGCGTGCCGACGTAAGGCACAATGGCAGAATTCCCAAACAGCAGGTGGCATTTGAGTACAGCTAGCCAGTAGGGTGAGGTTCCAAGAGTAGGTCTCAAATATAGACAGAGCCCATGCCATTCAGGATCTTAAAAACCAATAGTGCAATTTTAAATTCAATCTGCCACTCTACAAGCATCCAACACAGAATGCAGGGTGGGTGTAATATGATCATGGCTGCCCAAACCAGTAGGTAGTCGCACTGCTGCATTCTGAACAAACTTTAAGGAATGAAACAGCACTGCTGGAAGCCCATATAAGAGGGAATTACAAAACTCAAGCCTCATGGTCACTAGGGCATGGGACACTGGTCAAGGTCAGCCTGGAATAAGTACAAGTGTAGCTTATGCAAATTGTGCAGCTGGAAAAATCTGAACCATGTCAGATACCTGTGTTTTCATGGACAGAGCATGGTCAAAAATTATGCCCAGGTTCCTTACCTGGCCCACAACCTCCACCCGGACCGCAGCAACATGCAGGGCCTCAAGGGAGGAGAAGGCATCCTCGTATCTGCCGCCCCTCCCCCCCAGCATCACATCAGTCTTCCTCAGGTTGAGCCCAAGATAGTTCTAAGGCATCCAGTTGACTATGTCATTCGGACATTCCTCCAGGGCAGAGGCCAAACTGACAGGGCTCACAGGGCAAGAGATCTTTATTTTATTTTATTTATTTTTAAAATGTATACCTCGCCCCTCTTGCCACAGGCAACTGGGACGGCTAACAACATCAACAATAAACACAATAAAATATCATAAAATGTAATAAAACATCAATACAAAAGGAAAGAATAAAAACCACCCCCCTCCCTCCCCAACCCCCACCTCCTACCCACCCCTCACCCCCCTCCCTCGCCAAATGCCTGACAGAACAGCCAGGTCTTATAACTCCTTCGGAAACCTGAGAGGTCCGGGGCCAGACGGGCCCCCACCAGGAGAGAGTTCCAAAGACACAGTACGGCCACCAAGAATGCCCTACCCTGTGTGGCCCCCTGGAAAACCCAGGGGACCTCAAATGTGGCACCCCCGGATGACCGCAGGGGCAGGTCTAGGAGCCGGGGAGTGAGGTGATCTCGCAAATAGACAGGGCCCAGACCATGTAAGGCTTTATAGGTCAAAATCAACACTTTGAATAGAGCCCGGAAGACTATTGGCAACCAGTGCAGAGACTGGAGCACAGGTGTAATGTGCTCCCGGTGGCCCGGTCCCACTAAGAGCTGGGATGCTGCATTCTGCACCAGCTGCAGCTTCCGAGCCGTCACCATACGTAGCTACCATCACCTGCGTCTTGTCAGGATTCAATCACAGTCAGTTAGCTCTCATCCAATCCTCCACAGCTGCCAAACACCGGGTAAGCACTGAGACAGCCAGGCCTGGACCTGTTGAAAATGAGAGATACAGTTGGGTGTCATCCACATACTGATGACACCTCACCCCGAACCTTCTAATCACCTCTCCGAGCGACTGCATATACACGTTGAACAGGAGAGGGAACAAAATGGAACCCTGCAGAACCCCACACGAGAGGTCTCGTTAAGATGAAAAACAATCACCAAGCACCACCCGCTGAGTTCTTCCGGTCAGGAATGAGCGGAACCATTCGAGAACAGCCCCGCACTGTCCTGCAGGTGCGTCACCAACATCTCATGGTCAACGGTATCAAATGCTGCCGAAATATCTAACAGGCTCAATAAGGGTGATCAGCCATGATCCTTCTCACGGCGGAGACCATCTACGAAAGCCACAAGTGCAGTCTCAGTGCCATAACCCAGATGAAAGCCAGACTGAAAGGGATCAAGATAACCGACATGCTCAAGATGCTCCTGGAGCTGTCGGGCCACTACCCATTCAATAACCTTCCTTAAAAAGGGAAGGTTAGAGACAGGCCGATAGCTGGCAGGGGAGTCAACATCAAGCGATGGTTTCTGAGCAGAGGCCGCACCACCGCCTCCTTGAGGCAGCTCGGCACCCCGTCCAGCAACTGCCCCATAACTCCATTGTCTCTCGGCAGCTCTTAACTAGCCAGAACGGGCACGGATCTAATTCACAAGAGGTGGCCCAAACCTCTGTGTATCATCAACATGAGCATACTGATGGTACTCAATCCCGTGCTTAGCCATAACATCCCCAAGGTGTTGCATGTATGCATTGAACAACATGGGCGATAGGACAGAGCCTTGGGGGATGACACATAACCATCCATCCCACCTATTGACTCCACTCTTCTAGGTATGACTCAAACCACAGACTGACAGTTCTGGTCACACCGGTGACATCCCTCAGCTGCTGAAGCAGCAGCCCATGGTCTTCTGTATCGAATGCTGCCTTTATTTATATTACAGTTTTACCTCGTCCTTCTCCACAGACTCAAGGCGGCTAACAACATTAAAAATGTAAAATATATTAAAATCCCCTAAGATCCCAACATCATCCCACCTGCCCCACCCCCACCACCTATCAATCCCTCTCGCCAACCCACTCTATCCACTCCTACCCAGCCCTATTCCCACCTGCTAAATGCCTGGCCAAACAAAAAGGTTTTACATCTCCTCCAGAAGATGAACAGGCTCAGACTTAGTCAGACCTCCAAGGGGAGGGAGTTCCATAATTGTGAGGCAGCAACCAAGAACTCCCTCCTGCATTCCCTTGTAACAACTTCACAGGCAGTTGCCTCTCACATGAGGGCACCATCAGCCATCCTCAGAGGCTGCAACAGGACATAGGGCAAGAGGCAGTCTTTCAGATATCTGGGGCCCAAGCCATTTAGGGTTTTATAGGTTAAAACCAGCACCTTGAATTGTGCCCAGAAAGCTATTGGTAGCCAGTACAGACTCTGGAGCACCGCATAATATGCTCCCAGTGACCCGTCCCCATCAGAAGGCGGGCCGCCGCATTCTGCACCAACTGCAGCTTCTGAACAGTCTTTGAGGGCAGCCCCCATGTAGAGCACATTGCAGTAGCCTATCCTTGAGGTTACAAAGACATGGATGATGGTGTCCAGATCCAAATCTGATAGACAAGGTCTCAACTTTCTCACCAAATGAAGTTTGTAAAAAGCGCTGCTGGCCACCGCCGCAACCTGACAGTCCAGGCGCAGCAGCATTAGGGCCAAATGGCCAGCTGTCCTTGATCCAAGATCAGCAACAGATTATTCAACACCCTGACAAGTGCTGTGTCTACCCCGTAGGAAGCTTGGAACCCAAACTAGAATTTCCCCAGAATGTCATTGGAGTCCAAATGCTGCTGCAGCTGTATGCCACAGCCTTCTCAATAATCTTCCCTAAAAAGGGAGGTTAGAGACCAAGCAGCAATTGGCAAGCACTCCAGCATCAAGCGATCATTTCTTGAGAAGGGGGCGAACCTCTGCACACTTATGGATGGTCAACAGCCTCCCCTCCATGAAGGAGACATTAACAGTGCTTGTCAATAATGATACAACCGTCCCAGCACTCACCTTCAACAACCAGGACGGGCACAAGTCAGAGCTGCAGGTAGAGGGCATCAATGATACCAACAGCACATGGATCTCGTGGTCAATAACCCTGTTGAAGTCAGTCAGGGGAATACAGTTCTGCAGTTCACATCAAAGTGCCAGGTACACTGCTGGCGCTATATTATTATTATTATTATTATTATTTACAAACATTTATATAGCGCCAGCAGTGTACATGGCACTTTACAAAGTAATAAAATAGACACGGTCCCTGCCCCTAGGGCTTACAATCTAAGCGACAGGAGCTGGGGGAGAGACATAGGAAGGGGAACAGAGGGAGAGACAAGGGGTCTAACATTCATGAAGATGCGAGGTCTCAAGTGCACGTACTTGGCTTGGTTACGATGAGAATGACAGCAGGCAGGTCCATGTGGCAAGGATAAGGGTAAACAGATCGTAGGTATAGGAATAGTGGCTCAGCAGGATAAAGAGTCAGACAGAGCAGAGCGGAAGAGGTGAGTTTTAAGGAGAGATTTGAAGGTATGAAGGGTGGGGGCAAGGCGGATGTGGACAGGGAGGGAGTTCCAGGCATGGGGGGCAGCAAGTGAGAAGGGACAGAGGAGGAGCGAAGTGCACGGGCTGGAGTATGGAGGGCAATAAGTGCAGAGAGGTAGGGGGCAGCGAGGTTGTGAAGAGCTTTATAGGTGAAGACTAGGAGCTTGTGCAGGATTCGTTCAGGAAGGGGAAGCCAGTGAAGCGAAGAGAGGAGGGGCTGCACATGGTCGAAGCGATGGGCGAGGTAGATGACCCTGGCAGCAGAATTTTGGACAGAGATGAGGGGAGAAAGGTGAGACCGGGGAAGGCCAGTGAGAAGGAGGTTACAGTAATCGAGGCGAGAGATGAGCAGAGCATGAACAAGAGTTTTGGCAGACGAGACAGAGAGAAAAGGGCGAATCTTAGCAATGTTATGGAGGGAGAAGCGACAGGATTTAGCAACAGAGTCAATGTAGGGTTTAAAAGAAAGGGCTGAGTCAAAGATGAAGCCTAGGCTACGGGCTTGGGGGACAGGCAGGATGGTGACTCCATCAATAGTTATTGACAGTGAGGAAGGAGAGGAAGGATGAGGGGGGAAGATAAGGAGTTCAGTTTTAGCCATGTTGAGTTTGAGTTGACGTTGAGACATCCAGGTAGAGATGTCAGAGAGACAGTTGATGAGACGAGCTTGAACAGAGGGAGAGAGAGGAGTAGAGAGATAGAGTTGAGTGTCATCAGCATAGAGGTGGTATTGGAAGCCATGGGAGGCAATGAGTTTGCCTAAGGATGAGGTATAGATCGAGAAGAGGAGAGGGCCAAGAACAGAGCCTTGAGGAACACCAACTGAGAGGGGGAAGGAGGTGGAGTTGGAGAGAGTCACATTAAAGGAGCGGTCAGAGAGGTAGGAGGAGAACCAGTTATGGACAGAGCCACAAAAGCCAAGGGAGTGAAGCTATATAAATGTTTGTTAATAATAATAATAATAAAAGGAGTTGAGGGCCCCCTCTAACATCTGAAACTACTTCCAGCATCAGTGAGCCTGTCAACCCCTTGGTGGGAAAGGGCAGGAAGGTGAGTTATAGCACTTGTAATGAGGCTGCTGAAATCCACTGGGTTCACCAGTCTCCATTGCTGTAAAACAGTGGACTAACTGCCAGATAGATAGAGAAGCACCCATACTTAAATGCATACAGTAATGGTCAAAACACCCAACAGGGGTGACCCAAACATCCAAAACCTTCAGACTGACTCAAAGGCAAGGTCACGTGCTCGTCTGACTCTCACCCTATCAACTAATATTTTTAAAGCAGATCTGGTACAATTAAGGAAGCATACTTAGTATATGAGTAAGTCATAGAAAAATAAGTTTTGATGTTTCTTTTGGACTTCTTTGTCTTCTTTTGCATAACATGAACATTAGCCTAAGCAGTACATATATTATTACTTGAATATGATACTGAAACAAACCTGCTTAAATTAGATCCGTGCCCATCCTGGCTGGTGAAGGTCAGCTGGGAGACATTAGGGCCGCTGCTGGCGGGGGTGGCCAATGCTTCCCTTAGGGAGGGCAGAGTGCCGAGCTGGTGATGTGGTCCAGGTTTCGTCCGGGGTTTGGCACGGAGACTGCACTTGTGGCCTTGATCAATGACCTAAGCTGTGAATTAGATCAGGGCAGATCATCTATTTTGATTTTGTTGGATCAATGCCATAACCTGGACGGAAGCCAAACTGAAAGGGATCAAGGTAACCAACACGGTCAAGATGCTCCTGTAGCTGCTGGGCCACCACCCATTCAATAACCTTCCCTAAAAAGGGAAGGTTAGAGACTGGCCGCTAGCTGGCCAGGGAGTCAACACTCAAAGATAGTTTCTTGAGCAGAGGCCGCATCACCGGCTCAGCGCTCTGCCCTCCCTAAGGGAGGCATTGACCACCCCCGCCAGCAAAGGCCCTAATGTCTCCCGGCTGGCCTTTACCAGCCAGGATGGGCATGGATCTAATTCACAATAGGTGACCCGCATTGTCCCAAGGACCTCCGCCATGTCAGCGGGCGACACGCACTGAAACTGATCCCACAAATACTGACATGACAGGGCTTCCTCTACCACTACCTGTCACAACTGCAGCATCGAGGTCGTGATGAATCTGAGTGATTTTATCTGCAAAAAAGTCAGCAAACATGTCACAGTGGGCACTGGAAGATTCCAGTTCCAGGCAGAGAGAAGCCGGACTGACCAGCTGCTGCACCACCCAGAAAAGCTCCGCTGGACGTGACTTTGCAGATGCGATGAGGGCAGCAAAGAATTCTTTCTTTGCTGCCCGCACCGCCACAGAATACGCTCTTAAACTAGCTTTATGCCGCAATCGGTCGGCTTCAGTGCGAGTTTGATGCCACCGTTGCCCCAACCACCATCCATCTTGCTTCATCCGGCGCAGGTCCTCCGTGAACCACGGTGACCCCCGCCATTGGCATTCCGGAAGCGGATGCCTAGGGGCCATTCAGTGAATGACCTCAGTCAAATAGCTGTTTCAAAAAGCAATGAGGCCATCGACTGAACGGTTATTGAGATCAGGAGGAAATTCCCCTAGAGCATTCAGGAACCTTTCTGGTTCCATAAGTCTCCGGGGATGGACCCAGTGAACTGGTCCTACACCTTTCCGGGGGCTGACATGCACCAGGAGCCTAATCTGGAGGAGGTAATGATCCATCCATGACAGGGGTAACGTCACATCTCCCACCACCAGATCCCTCACCTCAAGGCCTGTGCAGAATATCAGGTCATGGGTATGGCCCCCCTCGTGTGTCGGGTCCCTAACCATCTGAGACAGTCCCATGATTGTCATGGCGTCCATTAATTCACGGTCTGCTCCCCCAAGACTGACGTCAGCGTGGATATTGAAGTCCCCCAGGACCAAGGTCCTCGGGGACCACAAGACCACCTCTGACACCAGTTCTGCTAGAGCATGTAGGGATGTTGCCGTACAGGTAGGTGTACGGTGTATCAGCAACAGCCCTAATCTGTCTCCGAAGATCATGTAAGACCTGGTTGTTCAGTCGGGTCTTCAGGGAGGGGGGTTGGGAGGGTATTTTTATTGCCTTAGCATTTAGCCTTTTTAGTCATTTTAATATCATCATCCTTTGTTTTATGTATTTTATTGTATTTTTATATGTTGGTGCCGCTCCGAGCTGCCATTGTACAGGAGAATGCGGGGTAAAAATTTAATTAATAAATAAATAATCCATAAACTCTGGGTGTTGCCATATGTAACGATACACATGCATTCAGCCAGCAACACATGATGATAGTGATGACATCATTGAATTTGCATTGCCTGTTGTGCACAGATTCCCAGGATGATATCTCTTGGTGCAATGTGCCACATTTTGACTAACTGCATTATGGTCCTCTTGTTTGGTGTGGAATGCATCCCTGCCTTCCATCAACACTGAATTATGGGATAAGAGAACTAAGAGGAGTTTATGGGGGAGCCACTCCCTATTCTCCAAGGAGTCTAAAAGTGTCAATTCTGCCCTGTTACTATCGTATCTAAGGCCACTTGCCCACGTTACTGGGGCCAGCAATTCTCCCAGCGGGAAATCTCCAATCCGGGAAACTTATGCCGAGCTCTGCACATGGGCATGGGGCTAAAAGCGTCATCAGCTTTGTCCAGTGACTTTTTCTGCTACGAACATCAGCAGATGTTCCAGCCCTGACATTCGGAGGGAAAGAAGTTGTTGAATGCAGCTGACGACCCACACCCACATGTAGAGCTCAACGTAAGTTTCCCAGCCAGGAGAATTGCTGGTCCCATCCAGCCCTCGAGCCCCTGTCCGTTTGGAGTTGTCATTGCACGATGTAATAAAATACTCTCTTCCTCCTCCATGCCTTCTCCCCTGCGTGCCTAAACTTACCACACCCCACACTCTTTTTTGCCAGTACCTCATGAACATTCCAATTCTCCAGTCCCCCTCATCCTTTCCCTCTGCATCAGCATTACCGTACAGAGTAAACATGTTTGCAAAAATGAATCTGGATACTTCACCTGAATTACAGGCACATCCGTTTCAGTGATACAATTTGGTTAAAGGCAAAGCACTTTATAGAGATGTGATTCAGTTAAATGCAAAGCATGATACACTGATACAAGTCAAGGGAAAACACATTACAGCCAAACAAATCTTGTATCGTACAAATGGGAAGAGCTTTGGCTTCAGGTCTTCATGCCATCCCTTCCCGTAGTCTTGTTAGATCATTTGGCTTCATCCCTGCCTTGGCTAATATTAACAACACAGGTGCTAGAGCTCTGAAGAGGATGTGACTTGCAACCAAACAGGTTAGAGAAGCCCATGAACTCATGGGTATAAATTGAATTAGCACTCAGGGGAAGGGAGAGGGGCGGAGAGCAAGAATGCTGAAGACAGGACAAGCAGCTTGGAGCTCCAGAAAGAAACAGCAGTGGAAACCCTGAGCATGGACCGTGGAAGATACCCGAGTGACTCAGCAGTTTCACAGGCCTACCAGCAAGTCTCTCAGGGGGGAGCCATCCTGCTATCACTCCAGAAGGGGCTTATGTATAAGGACTGCATGGACTGTGCTGGGTCCTTTGATAAGCTGGACAACTACCCTATACTGGTGGACTGAGCTGACTATTGGGGAGGCGGAAGATAGACATCCAAACAGATACAGAGATTATATAAGTATGGACCATATACTTCAAAGATATGGATATTTGCCCAGTACTAAGGGACAGTATAATAGTGTGGCCTAACAGACGCATGAGAGCAGTGTCTGTGGTGGGTCCTGGCTATTTCCCAGACAGCAGCTTACTGACACCTCCCAAGAGGGCAGTGTGAGAGGACCCGGCCACAGTGACACATTCAATGGAGGGGGTTAGAGTAGGGGGGCTGGGAGCCAGAACTCCTGGGTTCCCTGGGAGGGGAGTGGGGGGCTAGTGGGTTAGAGCAGGGGGGTGATGGGAGCCAGCCAGGGCTCCCGGGTTCACTGGGAGGGGAGTGGGGGG
>QEPC01008061.1:1184274-1195661 GCA_003113815.1 Sphenodon punctatus | reverse complement strand
GGTTTATAAATTATTTATTTTAAGCTTGATGTGCATGTAGACTGTGTTTTCTTCCATCCGATGTTAACCCTGCGAACTCCTTGCTGCTGGGTTTTGCCAGTATTATGCCAGTGTTTTGGGTGTTTCCCTGTGTTTTTGGTTTATAAACTATTTATTTTAAGCTTGATGTGCATGTAGACTGTGTTTTGTTCCATCCGATGTTAGCCCTGGGGACTCCTTGCTGCTGGGTTATGCCAGTGTTTTGCCAGTGTTTTGGGTGTTTCCCTGTGTTTGGGGTTTATAAATTATTTATTTTAAGCTTGATGTGCATGTAGACTGTTTTCTTTCATCTAATGTTAACCCTGGGAACTCTTTTCTGCTGGGTTATGCCATGCCACTGGCCTACCGTCCCCCTGGCTCCGCCCCTAGGCCCGTTGGCCTTACTGCCCCAGTGCCCCTCCAACATCAAAACCCACCAGCTGCCCCTGCCCCCAACCCTGGTTCCAAATGAAGCAGCCTCTGAATTGCCCGGAGTGGGGGAGGGGAGCAGAGATGAAAGTTTGCACACAAGGAGACAGACCCATGACGCACACCCATGGTCTGGACCCCTCCTCTTCTTGAGTCACACCCCCACCCACAGCTTTTATGTGGACCTCAGAGCTTGTACTAATTTTAAACGTGACCTCCCGAAGAGAAAACATTTCCCACCCCTGGAATAAGATTGTCATTGACTGACCCTGGCCACCCCATCCAAGAGCTGGAGAAAAGAGTGTGTGTGGCTCCAGCAAAGCAAGGCTTAAGGAGCTCCTTGCTCCCTCCAGCTCAAAGGTTAGTGTTGCAAAAGGATTTTATTCTCAAGAAAAGGATTAAAGGATTTCATTTACAATAAAGTATTTATAATTAAAGAGTTTTACTTACAATAAAGAAGTTGTGCAAATGTAAACAATTGTACTTGGACAGAATGAAGATGAAAATACATGTTCTCTATTGAGCGCACTCCCCTCCCAGAGAATCCAGGAGTCTTGGCTCCCAGCCCCCCTACTCTAACCCACTAGCCCCAACTCCGCTCCCAGGGAAACGAGGAGTACTGGCTCCCAGCCCCACCACCACCACCACCACTCTAGCCCACTATCCCCTGCTCTCCCAGAGATTCCAGAAATCCTGGCTCCCAGCCCAACCCTTCTCTCGCCCACTAGTCCTCACTCCCCTCCCAGAGAATACAGGAGTCCTGGCTCCCAGCCCCCTGCTCTCACCCACCAGCCCCCACTCCTTTCCAGAGAACCTAGGACTTCTGACTCCCATTCCCACTACTCTAACCTACTTACCCCCACTCCCCTCTCAGAGAACTCCACCACCTCAGTTTGAAGACGCTGTCTGGGACTAGGCCTCTCCTTTAATATCTCCGCTTCCACAGGATCTAAACACTCTGTTCTTTCTGGTGAAATGTTTGGGGATCCCCTGGATCAGATTGCACCATCAACTCCTCCCCCAGCTGCCATTTTGAGAGTGTTATGTCATCAACATTAATTCCTCATAACCTTTTTTGGGGTGGAGGGATAGAGACTCCCTGATTGCTGGTGCCATGTCGGGGAAGTTCCCTCTACGTATCCCAACCATCGGTTTGTCTGTGGGTGGTCATTTTCTGGGTGCTGGGAAATATGGGGGGTTTGGCCCCTATCTCGCCGTGGGGGCGGGGTTCCAATTGCAGCATAAAAAGCATATTTGGGGTTGGGAGACTTTCCTCTATCACATCCTGATGATGTTCTTCCCCTCACCCCCTGTGTTCCCCCTGATTTTTAAAATGGCTGCCACTTCACATCCTGCTTCTCCTTTACTGTTTTCTGGAGAGTCAGAAAAAAATCAAACATGTATTTTGGGGGGTCCCAAAGGGTGCTGCTCTAAACTGTGTTTCCAGATCTTTGTGATCTGCTTGCTATTTGTCACAATTTGGCACTGAATCTCAGCCTCTCAGAGACTGCCTGTATAGTTATTGTTTTCAAACGGTGAATTTCTCTCCATTTCTTTCTAAAATGCTGTGGCTGTGATGGTGATGAAGAAAGCTTTCTTCTCCGCAGTTCTAGTGTCTGCGAAGTCTCGTCCGTGGAGCTGTTCCATGGTGTTGAGAGGCCTGGTTACTCCGGTCTGCCTCTGCCAGGAAATGGAGTCATGTAATGCCCACTGTGACTTTTTTATTAATTACTTTGCAGTCAAAATTGCTCGTATTCAGCATGACTTGGGTGTTGCCATTTTGCCTGTATCATCAGAGTTTGAAGTTATGAATGCTCAGTCTTGTCCTGTTTGTTTGGATCAGTTTTAATTGGTATCTCACACTGATGTGGGAGAGGTGCATGGGATGGTGAGGGCAACCAGTTGTGAACTAGATCCTTGCTCATCCTGATGGGTGAAAGCCAGCCGGGAGATGCTGGGGCCTCCCTTTGGGAGGGTGGGGTGCCGGACATTCTTAAAATAGCAGTTGTCTGACCCCTGCTTAAGAAGCCATTTTTGGACGCTGACTTCCCAGCCAGCTATTGGCCGATCTCTAACCTTCCCTTTTTAGGGAAGGTTATTGAGCAAATGGTTGTTCAATAGCTCCAGGCTTATCTCAATATCATCAGATTCCTGGACCTGTTCCAGTAGGACTTTCGCTCTGGGTATGTCACAGAGACTGCACTTGTGGCCTTGGTCAGTGGCCTGCACCTAGAGATTGACAAGGAGAATTTAGCCCTGTTGATCCTGTTAGATCTTTCGGTGGCCTTTAATACAGGTGGCCTTTAATTCATGAGGTGGTGTTGACATGACTGCAGGTGATGGGCGATTGCTCATCGTCCTCTCAGGACTTCCCCCATGGAGTTCCACACGGTTCCATTCTGTCTCCCCTCTTGTTCAATGTATATATGAGGCCACTGGGTGAGGTAATTTGGAGATTTGGGGTCAAGTGCCATCAGTATGCTGATGACACCCAGCTCTACCTCTCTTTTTCATCTGACCCAGGCCCTGTAGTCTCTGTGCTTACCAGTTGCTTGACTGCTATTGGGGACTGGATGAGGGTGAGCTGATTGAAGTTGAATCCAGACAAGCCTGAGGTGGTGATGGTTGGCTGTCCTTGTGGGCTAGAGGGATTGGGACTCCTCTTATTGATGGAATCAAGCCCCTTCTGGTTAATCAGGTTTGCAGCCTCTGGAGTGCTTCTGAACACTTTGCTGCACCTGGATTGTCAGGTTGTGGCAGTGGCCAGGAGTGCATTTCACCAACTCTATCTGGTGAGTAGGCTGCGGCCTTTTCTTTCTGATTCGGGTCTAGCCACTGTCATCCATGCTTTCAGCACCTTGAGGCTAGATTACTGCAACCCATTCTACGTGGGGCTACCCTTGATGACTGTTCAGAAGCTGCAGCTGTTGGGAGTCTTTCAGTCTCTCTGCTGCCTGCACACGCTTCCGTGCTCTGGTGGTTCTCTTCTGTGGTTGCCTCTGACTTTACCTGCTTTCCCAGAGACTGCAAGAGCCAAACAATGGTGAGAACTCCCATCCCACCCCTGCCCTTCCGCCATCCCACCAGCTGGGGTCTAAAGCCCCTCTCACACTATTCCTCACTGCACATGACAGCACCTTATTCCTCATTGGGCATGTGCAACATTATGGAGACTTGCATTGACTTTATGGTTTTTCCTAAATTTAAAACCACAGGATGGATTTTTAAAATTCAAAAACCAGAATCCCCAAGAAAATGCTCTTAATTACATAACAGTAACACCAATGCAATCTTTCAACATTAAGTATGGCTGCCCCCTAAAAGCATCTGAAACCAGAAGTAAACACATTTTTTCCTCCCAGTTTTAACTGCTATAACTTTTTTGCTTTTACCTGATTTGCATGAAGTTTGGACAGTTGTACCCTCATACCCAAGCAACCCTGTCTGCTATCTTTCAGACAAATAGGATAAATGGTGCCAGTTTTATAAGCAATAGAATGTTTGTGCTTTATAATGGAGACTGTGCTGGCCTTAATTATGGGAGCAGCTATCTCTGCTCCCATAATCCCACAAGTGTACACATTTTCACATGGTATGTGCAAAGTATTTAAAGTAGTTGTAGCCTATACGTAGAGAGATTTTGCTGTATTTTAAATCTGTAATAATTTAATTGTTCAGCAATAAATGAACAGCCATAATATCATGGTAGTTCTCTCATACAACACTCAAGCTAATTCTAGCAGAAGCTTACTCAAAATACAAATTAATGGAAAGATGTGTTTGAGAATTCTTTTAAAGAAAGGCTAACATATATTATTCATTATTTTTTCCTAGAGATATTAACCTCACTTCCTGCATGTATTGTGTTTAAATTTCTGAGCTTGTGTAAGGTATCGCTTTTCTTTGAATTGTATTCCTTTTTAACTAGTAACTTTAGTAATAATTTGTATTGGGATAGCACCTAAAGGTTCAAGTTCTACTGTGCTGGTCACCAGAAATATAACACATAAGCTGAGAAGTAGAATCTCTTGAGTTTTGCTGCTTTCAAGTCAAAATAGGGGCATTATTCTTCTGACACGTTTGTACTGCATTAAACTTCCCAACAGATAATTCACTCAAGACTCCCATGCTCTGGGCATCACCTACAGCAAGAGGTAAGGTCAAAGTATTCTGCATGAAAATGAAACCTGCTCTCTTTGCCAAAGCTGCTTGTTTTACAGTAATGATGGCAGTGCAGGCGTTTTCTGAGCCCTAATACTGATACATACATACATACATACCTCTCAACCCCTGGACTTGGCAAAGAGGGGCAGCAAGACTCAGAAAGAAGGACGCCATTTGCATATGCTAATTTGCATTCAGTTATGTAAATTTGCACTCTGACATAGACAGAATTTGACTCTGAGAAAAATCGTCAAAATTTATTTGAAAAAAAAAGGTACATTAACATTACAGAAAGTTATTTATGCACTCTCCGAAGGGAAAGCAAAGATTTCACAACAGCCCCCAGAAATCCAAGGGGAGAAAGTTCACATCACAACAGCCGCAAATCCAGGAAGAGAGTTCACAACAGTGGCCTGAGCAGTGAGCCCCCAAAGTCGAAGGGGAGAGAGTTCAAAACACAACAATCTCAAAGTCCCCGGCCTGGGAGAGAGTTCACAACAGCACTTAAAAACCTCATAAAATTTATTTTAAAATTCTGCAAGGAATGGATCCGGAAGCCTCAAAAATTGCAACCCAACTTTTAAAATATTCCGTTCTGCTGCTGCTCATTGTGCCCAGAAGATCTCTCTTCACACAGGTGCGGAGATCTGGGCAAGTGTGGAGATGGGTGGGCTACTTAGCTCCCAAATTTGCTCAGTCAGCAGGTTTCCTGATGTATTGCTGCTCAGCGTCTCAGTCTCAGTAGCTCCAATTCCAGGGGCTTCTTCACAGAGGAATCACAGCTCCTTCAAACAACAGTAACTCAGGTCACAACACACTATTACTGAGCCTGACAGTGATCTTCATTGTACTTCATAGTGGCTTTTTTTGCCAGTTCCAGCAGTTCGTTGGGCTGCTGCTGTATTTCAAAGAACTGGTGATCTTTATTCATCTTTATAGAAATGAGTGAAGCTAGGGTTTTTACGCTGAGGCTTTGTCTCAGCTCTGTTTTCACTTTCCTGACTGTGCTGAAAGCACATTCAGGCTCAGCATTTGAATGTTGCAAACACAAGACACCCTTTATCAGTCTTTTCAGTAGCTTTATGTCTTGATCACTTGTATGTAGCCTTCGAAACACAGCACCCCAGAATCTTGCTACCTGTACTGGCTCTTTCTGAAGATCATGTTTATCTTCCAGACGGTAAATGGAAAACTAGTCAAGCAGCTGACCTCTTTCTGCAACCGTGTTTGCAATGCTCAAAGTGGCTGCCAGGTCAGACACCAGTTTAGATTATATCTGCAGCTTTGATGTGGGGTCAAGAATCATTGCTGCGTTTTTTAACAGTTGATATTGCAAGGAAAGCGTTTTAATAATTTTTGCCAGTACTGCACTATAAAACAAAGCAGCTTTTTTGTGTATGTTCATTTCAGCAGCAGTGCCACCGATGGGCATCTTCATGCAAAACATCAACTTCTGGACCTACACGTAGCCCATCCAGAAAGTTTTCTTCACAATCCAAAACTTTGCAGTCGTGTTGCCTGACAAGTTTCACCGCAGCTTCTGGCTTCAACAGCCTTGCAGAAAACAGTTTTATGATCCCATGGAGGTCATTGTGCAGGGTCAGCATCTGAGTCTCTTGAGACTGCAACTTCACATTGAATTGACAGAAAGGCTCAAGTGCGTATTTCAAGAAGAGAAATATTGCCCTCAGTTCTTCCTTCTGTAGCCACTGACAAATGAGTTCTACTGGCTGGCTGAGATTCTTCCAAAGACAAAATTTTAAAATATGACATTAGTGCATCCCACATATCCACTGTCTGTTTTATCACCTTATGCAAGCTTAGTCACCTTGTGGGAACATGCTTTATTATTTTTAAGGGTTCTATATCAATTAAAAGGGCATATTCTTTTAGTAGCCGCTGTCTCTTGAAACTTGAGGAAAAATGACAGTAGATATCAGAAATAAGCTCCTCAACAAGAAGTGAAAGACATTTGATTCCAGATTTACTGCAAAGATCTGTTGTATGGCAGAGACATCCCATGTTTACAAGATTGGGCCTGATTTGTTTTAGCCTGGACAAAACAGAATTGTTCTTTCCAATCATTGAAGGTGCATTGTCAGATGAATAAGCAACAAGGTTCTCAACTGGTATATTGAATTTCCTGAAAGAGTCCATAAGACAGTCAAAAATTGCTTGTCCAGCCAGAAGTACATTCTAGCATGTCCAAAAACCTAATCACGTTTTTCTGAATGCCCTCATCCAAGTAGCCAGCTAAAATTGCCAAACGTTTTGTGTCACCCATATTTGTGCTCTGGTCTAAGTAAACACAGAATGGGACCTCCTGGCACACCTTGGCAACATTATTTTGATAACTTGGCCCTAAAACATCTCGAGCAATGCAGCTGGCCTTTGTAGCACCATAGCTCATTTTATTTACAACTTCTGGATCCTTGCAGAATTTTTTAATAAATTTGATGAGGTTTTCTCCACATGAAAATGATGCATTATTCTTTGCCAGCATTGAAACAAATGCAACTTCTGCCTCTGTAACTTTGGAGGTGCTTGCTGTGCTGAAGAAGTCATTCATTTTCTTACCAGAGGCTTGACATTGTTTTTCTGTCTTTTCATGACATACCAAATCATTATGTCCTCCATGAATCACAGTGAATTCACATGCACAGACGTTGCAGAAGGTAAATACTTGTCCATGCCGACTTGAAGTGACCCATGGAGATTCTTTCTGCCAGATGCTCTGGAATGAAGAATACCTCTTTTGCTTCCCTGGTGGTGGTGGTGTGGTACTACCAGGATCATCTTCAACAGCTGTGGCTTGTCTTTTCTCTCCTGCAGCAGGTGCAGATGCAGCAGCAGTACTTTCTTCATTCATTTCACTAAAAAGCAATATCATAATCTGGCTGACAAGGAAGGAACTTTGGGGAAAGCGCTACACCTCGTCCAACTAAGACAGAGTTCTTTGGCCTTGAACATAGGGCAAGGATCCAAATTACAGCAGGGAGCTGCAGCGGACAAGATGCCACCCAGCATGGATTCACACAGTGCTGACTTCAAGCAGAAAGGTCAATCAAATATCCTCGAGGAAGTCTGACGACAGAAAATCTGGAATCCCGGGGGCGGCGTGAAGGCGGACCCAGCAGCGGCGTGTACATCGGCTTGAAACGACTGACTGGCTGAGGCTTCACGGCACAGGCCTGCTGCAGGACATCCGCGCTGAGTTATACCATCCCTTAAGCAATAGCATTAGTGGGAGACCCTGAGTAGAGTCAACGGGCCGGTGGGAATGTGTAGAGCTACCGGTTGGGTACTGACGGCGTGTGGACGTCTCCTCTTCCCGCTGTGGTCCAGTTGAGTTGAGCAGACGTAGCTGCATGGCAGGCAAGGGAGTTACTAAGAAGAAGAAGGGGCAGGTGACTGCGTGATTTGGTGCAGCCCCCACCTACTCAACGGTCCTTAGATACTTTCCATTTTCTTCACTCCTAGCAGCGGCCCACAGTAGGGGAGGGTGAAGCACTTGCTTTGCCTGCCCCTCTTTCAATTGACTCCCCGGGTTGCTCTAGTTTTGTGGAGTTGCCTGTGGGTTCAGGGTGCCCAGACCCCGAATTGGCATGCTTGGACCCTTTTTTGTCTCAGAGTCCTACGGCGGGGGGTGTAGATGGTGACCCCTCTTATGTGTTGCCAAACCCTAAGGGCCTTGGCCATGAACTACTTACTAACTATCGCTCCTTGCTACAGCGTTTAACGGACCAATTGTTGGATAAGTTTGGGGAGATTATTAACCTGTTACAGGGCCAACAAGAACAATTGCAGAATATTGCGAAGGATTTGTCGACCCTTAAATCTACAAGCATGGGGGTTCCATCAGTGACGAGTGCTAGTGCCTCTTGCTTGCAATTGCAGGATATGCCATCTACTCATGGATGTGGCCCTAATAAAGATCAGGGCTTGGGATGTAATTCTAAAGTTCAGCCAGAGTTGTCTCCTAAGTTGCCTGTATGCCCAATCAGACTGGTTCCTGTAGTAGGGGCTGTCGCTTTTAGAGTACAGCCCCTGCCAAATGGAGTTTTTCCTTCTTGGACTTCCAAGATGGCAGTGGCTCACCATTTAGAACAGATTATGGGATAGGTTCTTCCTGGGGCTATTGGATCACTCCAATTGTTCCCTTCCTGTAGGTTTGTTCAGAGATTTATTGTGCACTTTAGGATGCCCTTCTTTGCTTCTAGTGTTCTCGCTCAGGCTTATCACTTATCTACATGGGGGGTGCATATGGGGGTGCATGTGGGGGAAGATTTTAAAGATCTGGTCATTTGCCCTCTTGCTATTCACACAGCCAGTAGACAGTTAGGATCTGCAGCTTCTGCCACTGGGCCTGTGAGAGCTGACTCAGGTTTGGAGGAGAACCAGCTGGGATCGACCCCACCCACTCCTTCTATCCAGGCGAGGTTACAGAACCTTGCACAGGGGATTGAGAGAGGAAGGGGACTTCTGTCTGATATTTTGACAGGAGTGAGTACAGAGGTTCCTGCTCTTTCCCCTGGGGTGAAGTCTTTTGCTATAAGCCCTGGAGCGTCACCCCAGGTTCATGGGCCTTCGATTACTGATGTCTCTTTATTGCCTGGGTCATCATACTGTTCGACCAGGAAAACCAGTCAGTCATCTGTGACAATAGCTCCTTCCCTCCCCCATATTTCCCAAGTTCAGATGGTGGAGGATGGGATTGGAGCACACTGAGATATTCCACATCAGTCTCTGGTACGGGGTCGGTTGGCTTCGCTTTGTGTTTGGAACATCGCAGGTTGGTGTTCCCGGATACAGGATGAGTCATTTGTCCTGTTCCTAAGGGACTTTGATGTTATTTTTTTGGTTGAAACTTGGGAGTGCAGAACCTATTGAATTAGCTGGGTTCCAGTCTTTTGGGGTGGCAGCTGTGTCCTATACAGGGCGTGGCTATTTATGTGGGGGAATTGGGTGTCTTGTGTCCATTAGCTTGGGGTTTGGGCTGCTTGAGACTATTTTATTGCCCCCTATTGCAGTTGCTGTGGTAGGGAGGCTCGCCCCAAAATTATATATTTTTATCCCAGCTTATGTCCCGCCTGTTAATGCTGCTAGTTTCCGACAAAACTTTTGGTCCCAGCTGGAGGAGTTTATTCAGGCCCTTCAGGGTAAATACCCCACTGCGTTTGTCATCCTTGCGGGTGATTTAAATGCCCGACTGGGTGCTAGTGCGGAGGTGCTATTGGCCCACTGTCCCTCATTATGTCCTGTAAGATATTGCATCGATGCTCCAAGGATAAAGTTATCAATGCATCGGGTATCCAGTGGGCTTCACTTATTTCCAACACTAACCTGCAAGTGTTAAATGGGGCTTTTCCTGGGGACCTTGATGGAGAATTTACTTTTGTATTCCATCAAGGGAGAAGTGTGGTCGATTATGTGGCAGTTTCCCCCAACCTGATCCCTCAGTTAAGTAATTTCTCTGTGGGCCAAGAAATGGACAGTGATCACCTTCCTTTGTTGTTGGTGATGAATCGGGATGCAGTTAGGGCTAGCATGGGTAGTGGGGATAGCTCGTCTGGGGAGAGCCCTGGGTCGGTTAGGCGACCCTGGATTAACGAGCTAAATGAGGCTTTGGGGATAGTTTTATATTCCCCTTATTGTCTGGAAATGAGGAGGGCAGTTATCTGCCCCACAGCCCAGACAGATGGGATGGGGGTTTATGCTGAGTTTATGGCTCTACTAAAGCCCAATTTGGTCCAACTTTCGGATCAATCTGGTGTGTTCGGGAGAAGAACGGGTAAAGGGGCTCCCTGGTTTGATAAAGAGTGTAGGAGGTTGAAGAGTAGGTTGGCACTCATTTACAAAACATATAGGAGAGGGCTGACGGCTGAGTTGCCATATGATTTCCATAAGCTCAAGGAAGAGTATCGTCAGCTAATTAAACTCAAGAAGGCAGCCCACAAAGTCAAATTATGGGACTCCCTGATTAAAGCTGCCAGGGAGAAAGATGCCAGAGGCTTCTGGCGGATCCTTAATGGGTCCCTTGGTAACCCCCATAAGACGTGGTCCTTGCCTGTTTCGGGCGGGGACTGGGTGCTGCATTTCCAAGCCCTTTTCCCAGAGCAACCAACTATGGTGGCAACGGCATTGGAATTGCAGGATCTTCCTCCTTGGCCCCTGGTGACAGAGTTGGAGGTGGCAGCGCTTATCCAGTTCCTTAAGACTGGCAAGGCCCCTGGCTTTGATTTTATTCCATCCGACCTCCTTAAGAATTATGCGGACTGGTGGGTTTCTTTTCTGGCCTCTCTGTTTACCCAGTTGGATTTGACAGGTGTCTTTCCTGTGGGCTGGGGCAGGGCTGTAATCGTGCCTATATACAAAGGTGGACTGAGGACCATGCCAGGTAACTATAGGCCCATTAGCTTACTGAGTACCCTGGCCAGACTTTATGCCAAACATTTGCTACTATTGCTTAATGGGTGGATATCAGAGGATCATATTTTGTATCAAGAGCAGGCTGGCTTTCGGGCAGACAGGTCAACTTTGGACCACTGCCTGGTGCTTTACCATCTGGCTGGAAAATATGTTAATTCCAATACTAAATTGTATTGTGCATTTGTTGATCTGAAGGCTGCCTTCGATTCGGTGGACAGGGAGCTTTTGTGGGACAAATTGGCTACCCTGTCCATTGATAGAAGGCTCCTTATTCTTATTCGCCTTCTGCATGCGGATTCCAGTCTGGCTGTTAGACTTTCTCACCAGGGACATCTGACAGATTGGCT
>QEPC01008061.1:1156936-1180846 GCA_003113815.1 Sphenodon punctatus | reverse complement strand
TATTCCATTGATTTCAATGGGGACACAGTGCCCCATTGAAATCAATGAAATAAAACCGGTACCGGATACCGGATTTAATCCGAGAATCCGGTTCTTTTGAGAACCGGAAAACCGGTAAATCCGGTATCCGGTAATTGCCCCGGGGTCCCACCTCTACTACATAGGTAAGGAGGAGCAAGCTTTGTCTCTGTCAAGCCAGAAGGAGGGGGAAACAAACAATGCCGCTGGGGCAGCTTTTCTCTAAAGCCTGGCCTCAGCCCCTGCACTCAACCAGCTGCGCTGTTTCCGGCACCACAAAGCTATCATGCAGGAAGCCAGGGGCATTGCCACACAGCTGCGCAGTGCACTCACATGTGACTCTGCCTCCACAAGCAACCGCTGCTCCTCCACTCCAGCGTCCTCCATGCAGGCTGCCTACAGGGGGGCACTGCAGAGGGCAGGACACTCAGAGGCAGATGTGGACTCAGGAGAGGCTCAGAGCAGGCTGAGCCATCAGGAAATTCGAGACATTTAAAGCTCTGGGTGGGGCAGACGGAACAGCAGCTAAAGATAGCTGTGTTCAATGGTGTCCCGCCCAATCCGGGACAGTTGAGAGGTATGGATACATACAGAAACACACAGACAACATCCTTATCTCCTTTGCCCATAGTTGATCTTTGGGAGGTCATGTCCTCAATTTGAAAGAGGCTTCTTGAAAATAAGAATGTTTGTGGCCCTCTATTTGGTCTTCAGTTTAAAAAAACAGGCACTAAAATATTTATAAGATTCTTAGCAGATGTTTTCTCTACCTTGTGAGCAGGGTATTGAATGGTAGCACTTTTAAAAATCTAATTTTTTTTTTAAGTTCAACACAGAAGATGTTGGAAACAAGGGCCTCCGAAACTCTCCAGGATTGTTTTGTGCCCTTTACTTTTGGATAGTTTTTTACACTTCAGTTTACCACTTTAGGTTGCCTAATTTAAGGGCTTCATAACAATCTAACTATGGTATCAATATTAGTAGTAGTAGTCATCGTTATATAGCGTTAGCATCGTACTTGACACTGTACAATCCACAGTCAGGGGCAGTCTCTACGCCTAAGGGACTTAAAATCTGAGAGACAAGGGAGGGGGATACGAGGGAGAGGTAGACATCAGGAATGACAAGAGTACATTCATGAGGTTGAGAAATTGCAGGATCACGTGCTTCGCTTACTTACAGGGAATTAGGTTCTGAGTGAGGGGAAAGGATGCAGTATCACACATGACAAGCTAGAGAAGCCCTGACGGAAGAGGTGGGATTTCAAGAGGGATTTGAAAGTTGGGAGGGAGGGAGCAGAGCAAATGTATCCAGAGAAGGAGTTCTAGGCATGAGGGGCAGCAAGAGAGAATGGGCAAAGACATTTAGAGGAGCAAGGGGTTCACAAGCAGGTGAGGGCGGGGGCAGAGGAGGAGCAAAGTTCCCAGCCAGGAGTGTGGCGAGATACAAGTGAGGAGAGATATGGAGGAGCAAGGTCATGAAGAGCCTTGAAGGTGAAGACCAGGAGCTTGTGCTGAATGCATTCACGTAGAGGGAGCCAGTGCAGGGCGGAGAGGAGGGGCTGAATGTGGTCAAAGAGATGGGCAAGTTGGATGATTTTTGCTGTAGAGTGTTGAATGGAGATGAGGGAGGCCAGATCAGATCAAGGGAGGCCAGTAAGGAGGAAGCTGCAGTAGTGCAAGAGATGACTAGAGCATGGACTAGGTTTTTTTCAGGAGCAACAGTAAGGCAAGGCCGGATTTTTAAAATATTGTACAGAGCAAAGTGACAGGATTTAGCAACAGCCTGGATCTGAGGCTTAAAGGAGAGGTAGGAGTTGAAGATGAATTTCAGGCCACGGGTCTGAGGAACTGGCTGGACGGTGACTCCCTGGATGGAAATTGAGAGGGAAGTAGGAAGGGAGCTCCTTTCGGGGGAAAGATGAGTTCAGTCTTGGCCATATTAAGCTTGAGTTGTTGATGAGACGTCCAGGCAGAGATGTCAGCAAGATGGTCAGCAATACGAGTCTCGATGGAGGAGGAGAGCGTGGGAGTGGAGAGTAAGAGTTGTGTGTCATCAGCATACAGGTGATATTGGAAGCCGTGGGTTTCAATGAGTTTACCCAGAGAAAGAATGTAAAGGGAGAAAAGAAGGGGGCCCAAGACAGAGCCTTGGGGAACTCCCACAGAGAAGGGAAGTGACATATAGGAGGTACCAGCAAGAGAAACATTGAAGGAGCAGTTTGAGAGATATGAAGAGAACCAGTCGAGAACAGTGTCCCGGAAATCAAGGAAGCATAAAGAATCCAGGAGAAGGCCATGATTGACAGTGTTAAAGGCGGCAGAAAGATTGACGAGGACTAGAACATAGTAGAAGCCCTTAGACTTAGCTAAGAGAAGGTAATTGGTTATTTAGACAAGGGCAGTCTCAGCTGAGTGGAGGGAGTCAAGGGAGGAATTTGAAGAGAGGAAGTCCACACAGCATGTGTAGACAGCCCACTCCAGGAGCTTGGAAGCGAAGGGTAGGAGCGAAATGGTGCAATAGCTGGAAGGGTCAGAGGAGTCAAGAGTAGACTTCTTAAGCATAGGGGAGACAGTAGTGTGTTTTGAAGACCAATGGAAATGGCCCATTAGAGAGGGAGAGACTGATATGCAGCAGAGAAGGTGCAGTGGTGAGGGTATGTTAGGCGATGAGATGGGATGGGGTCAAGGGGGCAAGTGGAAGGGTTGGATGAAAAGAGGAGGGAGGTGACCTCATCAAGAGAAGCTGGGGAGAAGGGGAAGAGAAGAGAGGCAGGAGGGGAAACATCAGGGAATGAGGTGGAGGAGGGAGAGGATTGAGAAGTGATTGCAAGGTGGAATTTATCAGTCTTGTTGAAGAAGTGGAGAAGATCCTGTGTGGGGAGTGAGGAAGGTTAGGGGTAGGACATGGAGGCTTCAGGAGGGAAGCAGATGTGGAGAAGAGACATTGTGGGTTGCAGGAGTGGGATTCAATGAACGTGGTGTAATAGCAGTCTTTGGCAAGGGAAAGGGCATCATGAAACCCAGAGAGTGCAAACTTGAAGTGGAGAAAGTCAGCGAATTCATGAGACTTCCACCAGAGGTGCTCGGCAACTTGAGAGCAGGATATGAGGTGGCAGATGGTAGCGGTGAGCCAGGGACATGGGTTTATGTGATGGATAGGATGGCAGGAGAGGGGAGCATGGGAGTTAAGTGTGGAAGAAAGGGATGAGTTGAAGATTGAGACAGCAGAGTCTAGGCAGGTGGTAGAGGCGACAGATGAGAGATGGGGAGAGGGAGGAAGCAAAGTCAAGAGGGCAATGGATTGAATGTAACGGAAAGAGTGAGAGGTTGAGGAGGCAGGTGGGGGCATGGAACAAAGCAAGGTGATGGTTAGAGACAGGAAGGGCATCAAAGGAGAAATCAGAGAGAGAGAGAGCAGTTTTTAGATAATATTAGGTCAAGGGAGTGGCTGTCACATTGCATCAGGGCATCAGTCCAGAGGCAAAGGTCAAATGTAGAGGTCAGAGAGAGGAAGTGGGAAGCAGCAGGGTCAGAGGGGGTGTCCACGTGGATAGGCAGGGACCGCGTCTAATTCTATGTTCTGTACAGCACCAGGTCGTACGACTGGCGCTTTATAAATGTCTAATAATAATAATAATAATAATAATATTGAAGTCTCCAAGAAAGAGGGTGGAAATATTATCATCAGAAAGAAAGTAGGTAAGTCATGCATCAAAATCGGAGAGAAAAGAGGAGGGAGAGCCTAGATGACAGCCGCACGCAGCTGGAGGGGCAAGTAGAGCTGAACACAGTGGGCCTCAAAGGAAAAGGAGTGAGAGGGAGGGGTAGCAAGGGGTTGGAACTGGCAAGATGTGGCAAGAAGCAGGCCAACACCCCCACCATAACCTTCAGAATGTTGCGTGTGGATGAAGGTGAGTCCACCAAGAGCGAGGGCAGCAGGAGTGGTAGTGTTACAGGGAAGAATCCAGGTTTCAGTAAGGGCAAGGAGATGGAGATATCGGGAGAGGAAGAAGTCATGGATGAAAGGCGCTTTATGGATGGAAGAGTGGCAGTTCCACAGGGCACAAGAGAAAGACAGTTGAGATAAGGGGAGACAAGGAATGGGGATTAGGTTTGGGGAGAGGGGTCAGTGGTCTCTAAATATAATACTTATTTAGTAGAAATATAGTCTGCTTTTACATGAGACGGTGTCTCCCATGATTTTCTTGTTCCCACAATCTTCCCATGATCTTAAAATTGCGTGGTTTATTTTCTGGGCACCCTTCTCACAAGATGAATCTCCCACAATTTTTTTCTTATGCATTTCATTAATCGCTGGATTTACCCTTCTCACGAGTGCTGATTTTGCCCAACAGACTGGGGTTGAAATCCACAAGTTAGCAGCAGGTTGAAATTAACAAGCCCACCACAGAGCTGGATGAAATTAACAAGACAGCAGCAGAGCGAGATGAAATTCACAAGACAGGTGAAATTAAGCCCATTTCTGGCGCAATTTCACTCGTGGATTACAGGACTCAAAATCCAGCCCTTTAATCCATGAATGAAATTCTGCCAGAAATGGGCTAAAGCTCCACGCGCACACGCAGAGCTTCCTGCGATTCCCTATGGAGTGATTTTTGTTCCTGCCAGTCCCTCCCCCCACCCATCTCATGTGCAAGTGGGCTAACTATCCGGGAATGAACCATGGCTTCTTCCTGCTAGTTCCCACGTCTGCTATCCCATGGTTGTAATATCAACAGGTATTCTAATGTTCCCAATTTTGTGCAACCATAACACCCATCACTGAAAGAGTAGGATTTCAGAGCCTGGTAATGTGCGAGGCGAGCACTCAAGGTATAACTTGGGGGACAAATGTGGAGTAGTGCATTCAGACATGCAGTTAACCAGCAGGAGCAAATTGCATTCCTACAGTTAGCATCTTGTGTGAAAGCAACCATAGTTGCACTCCAAAAGAATCCCACTAGAAATAACTGTCTCTGGTTTCCTGACGCGTGGGTTGAAACTTCCTGTGTTTTTCACTGTCTGCTCAGTTCCCGATGGGATTAGCACCTGTGTTAGCAGTTAGGCTGAGTACACATCCCATTGCTGTGAATGGGACTAATACATTTGAACCGTTCTCTGCACGGGAAATGATAGTTGTACTGTGCATGTTATCCTGCCCTTCCAAAGAACTGCTAGTCTTAATTCTTCCCACAGATTGATATTCTTCCACTATCCATGTGACTTCTGTTTCTCTCTGTACCACAGAGGTGTTGGTGTTTAAATGACAGCTGGCAACAAGTAAAGTTGGCTGCTGATCTGTTCTGGTTAAGCACTTTCATTTCCAAATATATAACCAGGTTTTGTTTTCTGTGTTTTGTTTTTTTGTATGGTTGAATGCCATCCTTGGAAAGATGTGCATTTGAACTAGTATCCAAAAAATGGCTTGCCTTTGGCATTCATGAGTAAATTCTGTGGCTTTTGTTTCAAGGCTTTGACATGTCATCAAGTGTAAATCTACTATAATGCCAAAATCCCTCTTGATACAGGATGCCAATCAGTAGCTTTTGATCTTGAAAAGGATAGTGAATAATTTGCCCTGTGGATATTCCACAGATACCATATTTGGCAAAGAGAGGGGAATCCCATAACCATTTTAAAAATTCAAATCAGAGTACTGAACCAGTTTGCCTTCCCAGATACTGTTGGTAGTCTGGTACATTTCTCTCTGTTTCAAATGGTTATTCGAGACACAGATTAATTTTCTTGTTTGAGATGAGTAGAAAAAATATGAAATCTTTGACTTTCTTTACTGTGTTATCTTAATTTATTACCAGAACTCAGTGTACCGAAGCATGTGTATACAGTCTTGAATCTGTAATCGGTTTTTTATTATAACTATTTCCATACATTGTGTTGTTTTTCTCTGTTTAGTAAGGCTTACATTTAAAAGTTCAGTCTCACTTTGGGGGGGGACAGTCTGAAGAACCCACATTTTTACACCACAGTTAATTGTAAGCACAGAGAGAGAAAAAGAATATCTGTGTGTGTGTATGCTCATGTGGATTTCAGGTTGCTGAAAGTGTTAGTAGCATGTGTTAGTATCTTTGATAGGAGTAAGTTAATAGATGTTTACCAGTGCTGACAAGTTTTCTTTGCAATTTTAATTGCACATATGGATTATTTACTCATAGTTTTCAGCTATAAGAGTCACACTTTCAAAAGTGCTTAAGCCCTGAACCGTATTTTCAAAACACCTAAACACAAGTTTTAAATCTGGCTAGGTAGGTGACTAAATGGAAAGTGCTTGAGTGCTTTTTAAAATCTGGCCATAAATTTTTTTGTTTGGATTCTTTTATTTTCCATCTAAGGAAGTGTATGCAAAGGGCATATGCTAAGGTAGTTCATGGTCTCCAGGAACAGCATTGCTACTAAAAACAGTTCTAGTGAACGGTTGCTGGGCAATCAGCAGCACAGTAAACTGGGCTCCCTAGACTTTCACTTACTTAACCTGATTAATGATTTAGTCAGCCATAAAATACAGGGTATTTGTGTTTTAAATGGAATACATAATGCACTGCAGGGGAAGTATAATATTTATCTGATTGTGTAAGATTATTCTCAGCGTCATCTTCCTTATTGTAAGAACTTTGAAATATAAAAACTGTTTATA
Source organism: Sphenodon punctatus (assembly GCA_003113815.1). Lineage (NCBI taxonomy): Eukaryota > Metazoa > Chordata > Lepidosauria > Sphenodontia > Sphenodontidae > Sphenodon > Sphenodon punctatus. The sequence continues at coordinate 1,174,174 of QEPC01008061.1, read as the reverse complement.
AACTGAATTAAAACTGAAATTTTCTAACAGAATGAGATGAAAGGCTAGAATGGAACTATGTTCTTAAGCAGGTACAAGTCAACCTTCATGATTCTCAATCACCAAAAAGCTAGCTTGAACATAACTACTGCTTCCTTAGTACAGAGATTAAATTTGTAATAGTTTCATAATTGGGTGAAGCATTTTTGTGACATATTTTTCAGAGAAGTTCAGTATGTGCAGTACCTATATTCTCTATTTCCACATGCAAAACCTGTATTTTGTATTCCCAAAGTACTAACAATCCACTCCAACTGTCATGGAAGTCAGTAGGACTCTTAATTAATTTCAGTGGAAGCTGAATCAGGCCCTGAGAGAGGCAATCAGATTCTGCTCACAAATGCTAAACAATAATGTTATGCTGAATTGCAATTACATTTCCTTTTCCTAGTTCCTTTGGTTTACATTAGTTCAATCCTGTTGTGTTCTTTCATTTATATTCGTGTTTCTCCACAAAACTGAAGAAATACACCAAAATAGTTCTTCAGTCTTCCAGTTAAAGAAATATTGTCCCTTTTTAAACGAGCCACAGCTGGGGGGGACAGTCCGTGAGTGTGCCACTGTGGAGGCGGTGCAGGGGGCAGATGCACATGGGCACATACCCATCCCCCCCATGCATGCCCCCACACAGAGCAACCTTCATTTTCACCAGTTGCTCCTTGCGGGAGTGATGGGCGGAGGTCCATATTACTCCCACCCACCACTGCTTTTAAATGTGTGGGCATGAGTGGGTGCATCTCATGTAAAAAGGGCCATAGAAATAATAACTGAAAATGTCCTAAACAGATTTCCATAAAACGCATTGAAAGATAATGGAAACCCCAAATGCATATACAAGAATTGTCGTTAATATGTCTGTGTAAATTCTCCTACAAAAGTATGAAAGTGACATTCATTCATGATGTCAGAAGAATGTTGTTTCTACACTTGTGGTTTAACACATGTACTATCTTCTTTTATGATTTGTTCTATCTTAGGGCTATTTCAAATTTAATCTATTCATGGGGATCTATTATGCATTCAAATATAGTTTCACAGCATGTAGCTCACGGGACAATCAAAATGCCTCTTCTTTGGCTATTCAAGACCATTGAAAGGTTCTAAATCATTAGAATATAATCCATTTTTATTTTCAAGTTAAGACTAGAACTCTTAAAATTAACTTCTTCTTGTATTCATTACTACTTTGGGGCTAAGGTTTAGCTTTCCTACTGCAATGCATAGATGCATTAATACTATGCAGGAAAGTCCCTCACCCACTGAAGGCAAAGAGACCTGTTATCATAACTGAGAACTATGTAAATTATCCCTTTCTATTATTCTACACTTCTGTCAATCTCTTATTTATTTTTCTAACATCTAAAGTAAGTTGGTGTGGAGTACAATTTTATACCATACTTCCAAAAAATATGCGTAATCTTGTTGACAGAACTTGACATAAACTAGGTAGGTTTGCCCAAGGTTCTCCCATCAGCCCCACCCCTTCATCTGGACACAACTTGCCAAATTTGTGGCCATCCTTCCAAGTTGAGAGTTTTAATATGACACCCCTCACCCAAGCATGCAGCCCTTAATGAGGGCCCAGTGACCTACCACCACTCTTTAAGCTGTGGAGAGCTGAACGGCACAAACCATACTTATTATATCGTTAGACAGAATCTACAGAAAGAATTTCCTTTCTGGCTTCCCCGACTTATTACCCTTATTTCTGTACCAGAACCTGTCAGCAAGAATGCCTGACTGGATGGGCAGCATGGCTTAATTCCAGCCCCTTTTTGATCTGTTCATAATCCCAGCCCTTGAATGGTCAAACTATATTCAGAAAGAGAGCATCCCGATTGCCTTGTGTAGCATGGCAGTAGGTGGTGGCCAGGAACCACCACTGTCCACTGATGCCAGAGGATGTGGGGGCCATCTGAAAACTGCTGGCGTCTTCTCCATGAACAGCTACAGTGTGTCTGACATGGGCTGGTGGGCGAACTACACATAACAACACTGCTGATTAGTATGTATGTACAAGGAAATAAAATTCAGGACATTTTTCTATTTTTCAGTATAGAGGATTTTTGAAAAGTAGTAACAGCAATGAAAACTGAAAATAAATATTTAACCATAGCTAACCTTTTTTTTTTTTTGTTATGCCTTGAAAAAAAGCATAGATCGTTGAAAATTCAAATTATTTGCATTGATTTACAAAGCTTCCATGTAAAAGTGAGCTTTTCCTGATAGTGAGCCTGACACAGTCTGTAAAATGTCCTTGTTTAAGAGAAATAATCTAAATCAGATGTATTTATTTATTTTATGCCAGCTTTTTTATACCACCCCCTCCTTCCTACAGGCAGCTTGGGGTGGTGAACAATAAAATTATATAAAATATAAAAATATAGAACAACATATACAAAAATACCGATAAAAGCTCGACTACGGACCCACTAAAAAGACCATGTACATAAAACTAATAACACTCCCCCCTCACCAAAAGCCTGGTGAAATAACCAGGTTTTACACTGTCGACGGAAGGAGGGAAGATCCAAAGAGCAACAGATCTCTACCGGGAGGGAGTTCCATAACCATAGTGTGGCCACCGAGAATGCCCTTTCAAACATGGCCCCCTGGGAAACCCAGGGGACCTCCAAGCGGGCGTCCCTGGCCAACCACAGGGGCCGATCCAGGACACGAGGGGTGAGGTGGTCCCACAGGTAAGTGGGGCCCTAGCTGTGTAGGACTTGAAAGGTAATAACCAACACCTTGAATCGGACCTGGAAGACTAGGCAGCCACTGCAGAGAACGGAGCACCGGTGTTATATGTTCCCGGCAACCTGCGCCCACCAGAAGACGGGCCGCTGCATTCTGCACCAGCTGCAGTCTCCAGGTCATTACCAAGGGTAGCCCCACGTAGAGTGCGTTGCAGTAGTCCAAGTGTGAGGTGATGAATGCATGGATGATAGTGGCAAGATTGGAGCCCGAGATATACGGCCAAAGACTTCAGACCAGATGTAATTTACCAAATGCACTCCTCACCACAGCCGCCACGTGGTCATCCAGGCAGAACTGTGAATCTCAGAGGACTCACAGGCTCTGATCCTGAGAGACAAGGGAGGGATGGGCCCCATCAATGATGGGGGCTACCACTCCCTCACCCTTCCCTACTAACATCACCTCCATCTTGTCGGAATTGAGCTCCAGACGGCTCGCCCTCATCCAGTCCTCACCACACCAGATACCAGGCAAGCACCGAGACTGCTGGGCCTGGGTCAGATGAAAACGAGAGGTATAGTTGAGTGTCATCCGCATATTGATGGCACTGAACTCCAAACCCTCTCACGATCTTACCCAAGGTTTAATGTGAAGAATAGCAAAAACATTTGAGAGTTTAGAATCAGTATAACTTCAGTAATTTTCCCAAAAGGAAAGTACAATTATCTTTGATAATTCAGGTGGGAAGCATAATTTCTCAACAGAACATACTCTCATTCTGACTTCATAATTCCTTTCCATTTTACAGAAATTCATGCTGTCCTTAGATTTTGTTATGACTGTTTCGAAGGCTTCTCCCAGCCTAAAGGAGGAGGGCTGTCTTGCTATCATTTCACAGCTCCCATTATTCATAATCTGAATACTTATTTGGCTAGCAACTGCAGAACTCCTGTGAGTTTTATCCCAAGAAAATCCCACCCTGGCCACAGTTGTAGGCACATTCCCCTCTCCTATATGCTGTTTGGGAAGAAGGTGGTACAGGATGCATCTGCAGTGGATCTCCCAAGAAATTCTGCTATATTTTAGGCATATGATATTTCGTAAATCAGATGTAAATTGGTATTACAGTGTATGCCAATGATGGTTTTTTTCATTTGAGTTGAACAATTTATTCCTAATATTATTCCTGCAATTGAATCATTTAGATAATGATGCCTTTGATGTCTTAATAATAGGTACTGTTGTTAGCTGACTCTTACACAAGCACTTATATGGGGATAAATATTCTTAGTACGCATTATGAGTAATGTTGAAACGTTAGTCATACCATTGTTCCTTAGGTCCAGTTACAAAAAGGAACATTTGGACTACTAATGTATACTTTGTAGTTTGTTAGTACTGCTGTTGTTAGTGTCTTAAATATTTGCAATATCCCCTCCCCCAACAACTGCCTCCCCCCACAACTGTTTGTCCCACTCCCTCCACGTTGGTGATGGGGCAAGGGTGCTGCTAGCTGAGGAGCAAGAGGATGGGGGTTGCTAGGCAACCCAGTTCTTTGGCACAAAGGAAGTTCCATGAGATGGACCTTCCTGAGCACCATTTTGAGGCAGACCGGCTTCCCCTGTAGTTTGCAAGGTGGGAAGGGGCGCCGTTAGGAACCACAAGCAATAGCTTGCATCTGGCAAACTTGGGAGGCAGTGGAGGAGCCTCCGGTGCTTCACCAGATGGGACCCAGCCTCTGACAATCAGCTGCTTGGAGGCCCCTCTCAGCACCCAAAAGCTGTTTAGCAGCACACACGCTGCTCCTAGGCTGTGGAGGCTATGTAGCTGACCTGGCCTTGAACAGGAGGCTGAGAGGGGACATCAGCACAGCAGGGGAGGGGGGAATGAGGCAAGGGCTGGCGGTATCCTCCCTCCCCCTCTCTTACACAACACTCAGGGAAGCTGGACTCCAAGTGGGGACCCTTCTCCAAGTGGGAACCCAAGGTCTCAGGCAACGTCTAGAGGTGGGGCTGTTGGAGTGCCTTCCTCCCCCTTAATTTTGTTGTTGGGGACTGAGTGGTGGGGTCTTTAGCAACCCCCCTCCTCCCTGTGTTTGGGTTGGGCAGGGACTGACCAGGCAGCAGGACAAGGAAACTATGGCTCATAAGGCTACCCCCAAGAGGACACCCCCAAGCATGTAACCCGAGAGATTGTGACCAGCCAGCTACCCCTGGCCCCAAACCAACCACAGGCAGGGGTGGGGAGGCTATTCTTCTCTCCCTGCAAGAGAGAATGGAGGGATGGTACCATAGAATGCCCCCAATGGCTGTAGTGGTCAAAAGTGCCCCACGTGCGGGCACCTTGCCACCAATTAACTATCACCCAACCCAACAGTAGGCCTCTGGTGACCTTGAAGGAGATGAGCTGGAGAGCGACTCCAGAGAACCTTCTAGTTGTTACAGTGATGTAGCCCCCAACCCTCATCATCCCCAGGGGTGGGGGGACCCAACCATCAGAGAATGAAATGATCACTGGGTCGTTGTCCAGGACGGAGTCGATGGAGAAACATGTGGAGGGATTTATACAAAGGGCACACCTAAGTGACCATGAGGAACCTGAATGGGTCAACCAGGGAGCAGCCAGCTCCATCCAGGGTGAGTATCAGTCAAGTTGTGATTGTGCATGTAAAGGGAAGCGGGCAATGCTCAGATGCTAGCAGAGCAGGGACCCCTCACCTCCCTCACCCCCAGCTGTGGACATTCCAAATCCTAGTATCTCCATTAGAACGGGCAGTGGGTTCCTTGGCCCCCTCAAGGCAGGCAGAGCCATGCCCACCACCCCACACCAATGTACGTGCGGACCCAAGGTCCACAAGTTGGGGGGTGTTGCACATCTGCTCAGGTGTGGTGAGGGGCTCCATGCTGCCAAGGGCACTTCTCCAAATCAGGGACAACGTAAGAACATAAGTCGTGCCATACTGGGTCAGACCAATGGTCCATCTAGCCCAGCACCTGTCTCCAACAGTGGCCAATCTCGGTCGCTTGAAAGAAGTACCCAGCAGGTCACAATGGGGCGATCCATTCCCTGCTGTTCACTCCCAGCTCACAATTCCCTAAACTTACCTGACTAATAGCTGCTAATGGACTTATCCTCCCAAACTTGTCCAACGTTTTATTAAACCCAGCTATACGACTGGCCTTGACCACATAGTCCGGCAACAAATTCCATGAGTGAAAAAATACTTTCATATATTTAAAATCTGCTACCGGTTAGTTTCATGGAGTGTCCCCTAGTTCTAGTACTATTTGATAGGGTAAATAACAGTTCCCTATTAACTAGTTCCACACCACTCATGATTTTATAAACTTTTATCATCTCTGTTGTCTGTTCTCCAAGCTGAAGACCACAACCTATCCAGTCTCTCTTCATGGGGGAACCGTTCCATAACCCTTATCATTTTTTTTGCCCTTCTCTGTACCTTTTCCACTTCTACTACATCCTTTTTGAGATGGGGCAACCTATTCACAATATTCAAGGTTCAGTCACACTATAGATGTATATAGTGGCATGATATTTTCAGTTTTATTCTTTATCCCCTTACGAATAATTCCTAAAGTTCTGTTTGCTTTTTTGACGGCTGTCACACACTGAGATGAGGATTTCAATGTATTGTCCACAATGGGTGTTTTCAGACGTGATGGGGCGGCTTCGCCCCGTCCCGAAAACAACCCAGAGATTCCCCGCCGGGATCACCCAGGCACGGCAAACAGACGTGCCGGGGATCCCGGTGGGGAATCAGGGAGGGGGCGGGGCTGCGCGGCGCAACGTGCGGCCGCACGGCCCTGCCCCCGCCACGCTCCCTCGCCGCCCGCCCTCTGGGGAGGCGGGCGGGCGGCGAGGCCAATGCTGCCGCAGCGTCTGGCCGAGTTCACCACGGCCCGGAATCCCGCTGGGGATTCCGGGCCGTGATAGCCAACCAGACGCTACTTTTTATTGATGCCCACCTGGAATCACTTTCACCACGCTTCCGGGGATTCTTGCACCGGGAGCCCGGGAAGCGTGGTTGAAATTGACCCCATGTGGGTATTCAGTGTGGTGAACATCTGGCGTCCGCCGAACAGACGTGCAGGGCACAGTGACCACAGGTCGCTTGAAAGACCATTCACTGTGGTTCACTGTGATCTCGTCATGTCTGAAAATACCCAATGACTTCAAGGTTCTTTTCCTGAGTGGTAACTCCTAATTTAGAACCCAGCATTGTGAGCATAAAGTTTGGATTATTTTTCCCTGTGTGCATCACTTTGCAATTGTCATCATTAAATTTCATCTGCCATTTAGATGCCCAGTCTCTCAAGATCCCCCTGCAGTTCTTTACAGTCCACTCATATTTTAACTACCTTGAATAACTTGGTGTCGTCTGCAAACGTGATCACTAGGGATGGGCAAACGCGGTTCGGAGTTCGACCGAACTCGACCAGTTCGGTCGACTGAACCAAACTTCCAAACCGAACTTGATTTTCGAACCGAACCAAACCAAATTTCTGAACTCGGTTCTGTTCGCCCATCCCTATAAGATAATATTCCATTTAGTTCAATGGGGTTTGAATTTCCGAACTCAGTTCGGGAGTTCGGACCAAACTTGAATAGTTCGTTTGACCGAACCGAACTTCCGAACCGAACTCGATTTTCGAACCAGACCGAATTTCCGAACTCGGTTCTGTTCACCCATCCCTATTGATCACCTTACTCCCCTTTCCAGATCATTAATTAATACATTAAACAACACTGGACCCAGTACAGGTGTCTGGTGCACTCCACTATTCTCCCCATTCTGAAAACTGACCTTTAGTCCTACTCTTTGCTTCCTGTCCTTTAGCCACTTACCAATTCACAATAAGACACTGCCTCCTATCCCATGACTTTTTAATTTCCTCCAGTCTCTCTCATGAAGGACCTTATCAAACGCTTTCTGAAAATCCAGATACACTTTACTGACCTGCTTCCCCTGATCCACATGCTTATTCACACCCTCAAGAAATTGCAATAAATTAGTGGGGCATGTTTTCCATTTGCTAAATCCAAGGTGACTTTTCCCCATTAAGCCATGTTTATCATTATGCCCTGTAATTCTGTTTTTAATAATAGTTCCCACCATTTTCCCCGGCACAGATGTTAGGCGCATTGGTCTGTAGTTTTCAGAATCACCGCTGGAGCCCTTTTTAAATATCGGCGTTTCATTCGCTACTCTCCAGACCTCGGGTACAGTGGCAGATTTTAGCGATACGTTACAAATTACCAGTAGTAGGTCTGCAATTTCATATTTTAGATAGGGAGGAACCCCTGCTGTTAGCTGGCGAATATGCAGATATATCAGCTCCCTCAGGGTACACCTGCTTCAATCCACACAGGAAAAGTCTGGAGTGGAGTGTATATTGACGTCTTTGTGCTCATATTCATTGACCCAATCCCCTATCCAAATAATTGGGTGATAAGAAAACAAGGGAACATTTCAAGCACCCAAAAGTCAAGTAGAATTGGGCCAACTGGACTGCAGTGTACAGTCTTTCACGGTGTGATGCTCCAGATGCACCAAGAACAGGGGGATCTGCCCTGGTGAAATATTTTGATATAGTGCGAAGGGCTCTTGATGCTGGAAGCCCAGGGGTGTCGCTACACTACCATGAGGCAGTCCAGCAGCAGACAGCTATTAACCCCAATCTGAAATGGGATGCCCTTACACCAGATCTGGGGTTAGAATGTGTGGAATAAATCCACACAACCTTGGAGGCCTTGACCTTGAACTGATAAAGGGGTTTACAGGCCTGCTACCTGGACACATGGCAGATGTTGCAACTGACATTCCTGGTGAGTGAGGTCATCATGACTTAAGTATCCACAGGCAGGCCACCCTGACTGGTTGGGCATGGACCAGGTGACCTCCTACAAACCAATCCCAGCTGAGGGGGATAAGACTTTAAAAGTACTGTGATACAGGTAAAAAAAGATACAAACAGGTACTAAAGGGTAAGAGAGTAGAATAAGTCCTTGAGCAAGTTCCAGAGTCCAATTCAATGGATACGTGGACCCTTTTAGGATTTGCGTCTGTCCAAAATGCTCTTGTTCAGGCAGACAAACTAGTTGCTGGTAACTTACAATTTTCTCTACGTTTTGAGAATGATGTCGAAAACCACGGCGGGCCCAGTCCCTAATTTCGATCTGGCAGAAGTCCAGATGTTGCAGAGGTCAGATCAAGAGAGAGAGAAAAGGGGCAGTCTCGGTCTCTTTTAAAGTCCTATCCCCCTTGGCTGGGATTGGTTCGTAGGAGATCATCTGGTTCATGCCCAACCAGTCAGGATGGGCTGGGCTGCCTGCGGATACCTGGGGATGTTTGCCAAGGTTGGGAAACTGTGGACCCATATCCTAGAAAGAAGAGTGTGGAAGGGAGGGATGTACCCAGGAAAGGTGAATAAGGCAACATGGAAGGTCAACTGTGAGGTTGACAGATGACCTAGGGGGTGACATCACTGTGCACAGAGAAATTCATTATGCAAGACACAAGCTGATTAGGGATGACTGGTTCACCTGTCAGAGATTGGGATTGACCTCTATTTGGGAGTCCTGAAGTCTAAGCTTGAGGAAGTGTTGGAAGGCAGGTCTGGAGGGGGTGGGGGAACCAGCCAAGCTAAGCTTGATGGTTCCTTGTGGCAAAGATTTTAGAGGTGAGGATGAGGAAAATTGGGGGAAAACACCTTATGAGATGGTAACTAGGGCCAGACACAAGGGTGAGGGGGCAGTCCCGTCTCTGTCTTCCCAGTGGGCTTTGTGGGCAGCCTATCCACCTCAGGATGGTGGCGGTCCAAGGAGATCCAGCATTCTCACACACATTGTTTCTTGTCCCTGCTACAGGACTTTGCCAGATGCCCCCCACCACAAATCAGGCAGATTTGGGATGGAGGGGTAGGGTAGTTCATAAAGTTGTGAGCGGTAGGCTGAAACCTGGTCTGTATCTGAGGCATCCCATGTAAGTTTATTTATTTTCATTATTCATACCTCGCCTCTCCTGCCTAGGCTCTAACCGGCCGCCTCCCCTCTCACTTCAGCCGCCCCAGGTCCTTCGTGAACCACAGTGAACAACCTGCGGTGGTGGAACTCTGGGAGCAGACGCCTAGGAACTACCTGATTAATGGCCTCCGACAGCCAGCTGTTCTAAAAGGCCGCAAGGTCATTGATGGAGCAGCCGTCGAGGTCTACAGGCAAATTCCCCAAAGCATTCCGGGACCCACTCAGTTCCATAAGTCTCTGGGGGTGGACCATCCTAATGGGCCCTCCCCCACAGACAGGTAGATTATTATTATTATTATTATTATTATTATTATTAACAAACATTTATATAGCACCAGCAGTGTACCTGGCACTTTACAAAGTAATAAAATAGACACAGTCCCTGCCCCTAGGGCTTACAATCTGAGAGACAGGAGCTGTGGGAGAGACTTAGGAAGGGGAACAGAGGGAGAGACAAGGGGTCTAACATTCGTGAAGATGCAAGGTCTCAAGTGCATGTACTTGGCTTGGTTACGATGAGAATGACAGCAGGCAGGTCCATGTTGCAAGGATAAGGGTAAACCGATCATAGGTATAGGAATAGTGGCTCAGCAGGATAAAGAGTCAGACAGAGCAGAGCGAAAGAGGTGAGTTTTAAGGAGAGATTTGAAGGTATGAAGGGAGGGGGCAAGGCGGATGTGGACAGGGAGGGAGTTCCAGGCATGGGGGGCAGCAAGTGAGAAGGGACGAAGGCGCTTAGGGGAGCAGGGAAGGCGTGGAAGGGTGAGAGAAGGGACAGAGGAGGAGCGAAGTGCACGGGCTGGAGTATGGAGGGCGATAAGTGCAGAGAGGTAGGGGGGAGCAAGGTTGTGAAGAGCTTTATAGGTGAAGACTAGGAGCTTGTGCAGGATTCGTTCAGGAAGGGGAAGCCAGTGAAGCGAAGAGAGGAGGGGCTGCACATGGTCGAAGCGACTGGCGAGGTAGATGACCCTGGCAGCAGAGTTTTGGACAGAGATGAGGGGAGAAAGGTGAGACCGGGGAAGGCCAGTGAGAAGGAGGTTACAGTAATCGAGGCGAGAGATGACCAGAGCATAAACAAGAGTTTTGGCAGACGAGACAGAGAGAAAAGGGCGAATCTTAGCAATGTTATGGAGGGAGAAGCAACAGGATTTAGGTAGATGTGCTGGGATGCGAGCCTGTAGGAGGTAATGGTTCGACCATGGCAAGGGTGAACACACGACACCCCCAATCATCGGACCTCTTGCCTCAAAGTTGGTGCAAAAAATCAAGTCTGGAGTATGCTCCTCCTTATGCGTCAGGCCCCTCACCACCTAGGACAGCGCCATAGTTGCCATGGCAGCTATGAATTCCTGCTCCTCCCCATGCAATCCAGCCTCAGCGTGGATGTTGAAGTCCCCCAAGACAATAATCTTAGGAAACTTCAAGACCACTTGATGCTAGGAAAACATAATTTAGATGACATTTCTAGAAAAGGATAAGCAAAACCCTATCTTCTCTTAAACATTTTCCCAATTTTATTTGTAGGATGAGTTTGTGAAATGGGCTCCGTGTTCTATAGGTGTGAAGTATAATTTGCCAATGATTAAACCACACTGAACAAAGAAAATAATTTCAAACAATACCAATCTAGATTATTTATCTAATTTATCTAATTTATCTATCTATCTATCTATCTATCTATCTATCTATCTTTGCAACCTTCCAACACCAATACCTGCCTCCCACTTTTTCTCATGCTGCCACACTACCCGAACTAAATACTCTAGTGCTGCCTAATGCAACTACTTCCTCTTCCTTATTGATGGAAAGTTATCATGGTACCATTCTAATATATTGTTTGGGGTTCTTCCTTTCTCTGTGCATCTGGATCAAAGAAGAATTTAAACAAAAAATAAACTAAATTCCTCCACTAGTACATTTATTGTTCTGGACTAACAATTGAACTAAGGATGATAAAACTGTGTTCTGAACTGTTTTTAAGGGTCCTTGTGATTAAGGGCTTGTTCTCATGAGATCTATCTTCCCCCTAACTCAATTTAACCTCGCCTGTGTTACACACAAACACAGGGGTAAAAGTGAAGATTTAAGGGGAGGGGTAATTACCCCTGCAAATAAGTAGGTTTAAATTGGGGAGGGAGGAGGTAGGCTCCTAATTTGGGGGGGGGGGGGGATCACTCTTGTGTAAATTGGTCGGGGAAATTCCCGTTTACATTCCTTTTTTTCAGACTTTCATTGTCCTAGAAAACCTCACTACTTCTTTCTTCCTGTGCATAGATTATGCCACAGTGACTACTGGCTTCTCCCCCCCAGCCTTTACCACTTCCTCCCACTCGAAGTTTCTTGTAAATTTCCAAAAAGTGACATCAAGGAATGGGAGGAGCTATTTCACCTCTGGCTCTCCCTGGGGAAAAGAGAAGTGGAGGAAAGTAGTTACTCTGGAGGAAAACTCTGAAACAAAAGCCCTAATCTGACATGCTCATGAAAACACACCAATAAATGTTTAGAACAGAGGATTAAATGAACCTGAAGCCCACAAACAAGCAGTGGATTAGGCTTTTCTTGAAAAAAATGAAGTTTCCTGATGCTGTGTGCCAGCAAGACAAATTTAGCTTGATCCTGTCCCCTCATGAGTCTCCTCTGATTTAGAAGACAAACAGTGTCCTTTAAACAATATGGAACTTTGGTCACTTGGAACATGCAAGACTGAGCTAGTAATATACCATAGGGAATATGACTGTATTGACAAGAAGGCAGGCAAAATTATCTTTCCTCATCTCTAATGTGATTCTCTGAGATCTGTTAATAAGTGATCAACTGAAACAGCCTTTGATTTTTATATTCTCTGTATTTTATTTGGTAGCACTTTAATCAACAAAAATGTTTACTTCCTCTTTCCCTGTACATTTTCCCAATTCTTTTTCTTGTACAACCTTTGTTACAGTGAGGTGGGATGTAGCCAGCTGGCTGGATTCCAGGAATATTCATTCCAGCCAGTCAATGAGGTTTTGCCATCTTTGGGATAACTCTGTATTCCCTATTCTAGCCCCCCCCCCCCCCCCTTTTCTTGTCTTTTGGTACAATCCTTATTCTCTTTTTTTGTGTGTGAGAGAGACTGGCCCTCTCAGGTTTCCTAGAAACAATGCCCCTTGGTGAGTGGGCCACTAGGCTTTAGCTGATGGTCCGCTCCTCAAAACAGATATGCTCTGGGCTGTCTGCCAGTTACTTCCCACCTCCAGCCTTCTTAACCAGTACACACCACCACCATCACGTCCTCCTCCTGCTGCTATTCTCTGCCTAAGGTAGAAAGTAGCAGTAGAGGGATACATATATCAAAAGGACATAGAAGAGCAATTCACCCACCAGCAAGTTGTTCTAATCAGGACAACTCCCTGTAGGCAAGATTCCCTCTCTCTCCTTCTGACAGAAAAACTTCCAGCACAGTTCCTAGGAATGTTCCACAAAAACAGTACTTAGAATCTGGTCAGTCCACCAGGGGTTAAAGATCTGGGAATTAGCCAGTGCCTAAGGGAGAGTGAGAGAGAAAGAAAGAAAGAAAGAAAGAAAGATTTATACTAAAAAAGCAAACACACCTTTTCTTTTTGTGGTTGAACTTCACCCTGCCGCCATATGTTTCCTACCATAACTATCTAATCTGTGTTTTAGAACAAATAATCTAAATTAATGTGCAAGGGGAAGAGTAAGGATTCTTCTACTCTCAAGTTACTCTGAATTTGTTTGTGTCTGTATTTATATATCGTAAGCTATCTTAAAACAAAAGTGCTAAATAAAATCCAGGAATCAGCAACTTCAATGAGAGTTTTCCCACTTACTTAAGAGGAGCCTGCACTTCATCCAGACATGGTGTTAGTGAAGGTCATTGTAGTAAAAAAAACAACAACAAAAAACACAGGAAGCTCTCTTCCCAGTGTCTATTTGTGCATAAAACGCTGCACCCATACTGTACAAAGCCCTCCTACACCCAAATTATTATTATTATTATTAGCATTAGCATTATTAGCATTTGTATAGCACCAGCAGTGTACCTGGCGCTTTACAGAACAATAAGATAGATGCGGTCCCTGCCTATGGCTTACAATCTAATAGACACGGAGGGGGGAGACAAGGAGCGGGGGCATAGGGAAAGACGGGATAAATAACATTTGAGCGGATGCAAAGTCTCAGGTGCACGTACTTGGCTTGGTTGCAGTTAGGCAGGAGTCTGTGGGGAGGGCAGACAGTAAATATTGAGAGGAAAGTTCTAACAGGCGTCAGGAAAGGCGACGAGGAAGAGGTGGGTTTTGAGGAGGGATTTGAAGGTGCGGAGGGAGGGGGCAAGGCGGATGTGGGCAGGGAGGGAGTTCCAGGCATGGGGGGCAGCAAGGGAGAAGGGACGAAGGCGGTTAGGGGAGCAGGGGAGACGAGGGAGAGCGAGGGAGGGGACAGAGGAGGAGCGGAGAGCGCGTGCAGGAGTGTGTAAGGAGATTAGGGCTGAGAGGTAAGGGGGACCCAGGTTGTGAAGGGTTTTGTAAGTGAATACCAGGAGTTTGTGAAGGATGTGTTGGGGAAGCGGGAGCCAGTGAAGCGAGGAGAGGAGAGGCTGCACGTAGTTGAAGTGACGAGCTGAGTGGATGACCCTAGCAGCAGAGTTTTGGATGGAGATAAGGGGGTACAGGTGAGAGTGGGGAAGGCCAGCAAGGAGGAGGTTGCAGTAGTCAAGGCGAGAGATGACCATGGTGTGAACAAGGGATTTGGCTGAGGAGACTGAGAGAAAGGGGCGAATCCAAGCAATGGTATGGAGGGGAAAGCGACAGGACTTGGCAACTCAATCAATGTAAGGTTTAAAGGACAGGTGAGTGTCGAAAACGAAGCCCAAGCTACGGGCTTGGGGAATGGGCGAGACGGTGACCCCATCAATAAGGATGGACAGGGAAGAGGGAGAGGAAGGGTAGGGAGGAAAGATAAGGAGTTCGGTCTTAGTCATGTTGAGCTTGAGCTGACGTTGGGACATTCCGGTGGAGATATCAGAGAGACAATTGATGAGGCGAGCTTGGACAGAAGGGAAGAGAGGGTGTGGAGAGAGAGAGAGTTGAGTGTCGTCAGCATAGAGGTGATATTGGAAGCCGTGGGAAGCAATGAGTTTGCCAAGGGACAGGGTGTAGATAGAGAAGAGGAGAGGGCCCAGGACAGAACCTTGGGGAACCCCAACCAAGAGGGGGAGGGAGGAGGAGTTGGAATTGGGAAGAGACACATTAAAGGAGCAGTCAGAGAGGTAGGAGGAGAACCAATCAAGGACAGAGCCGCAGAAGCCTAGGGAGAGAAGAGAGTCCAATATGAGTGATTTCTTCCTGGTAAACGTGGGTCCTTTTTACACAAGATGGACCCATGCATTGCATATACAGGTCCACTGCATTTGCATGTGTGGATGCTGCCCGTGTGTGTGTGCTCCTGCAACCCACACATCTCCACCCATCACCCATGCATGGAGCAGCTGGCGAAAAGGCAGGTTGCTCCATGTGTGTAGAGATGGGTGGAGATGAATGTGCACCTGTCTACACCTTCCGCCCCACCCATCACCCCCACAGCAGCGCTCCACCTGCCACACACCAATCTCTTCCCACCCCACCGTGCCCTCCTGTTTTCAATGGGCCAATAGCTTCATCTTCATCTTCCTTGCCAGATCTGGATACTGGAACTTTGCAAACAAATTCTGTGACATCAGCAAGTCTTCAGATGTATTCGTCTGGTGCCATGTTCCTTTGATCTGTCTGGTTTTAAGATCTGGTGCCTTCTTCCTCAGCCTTCCTCTCCTCACCCCTTATGACTACATTCCATGAAGAATACAGTATGTTCCCAAGTAATGTGTCTGATTGCATGAAAAGATGAATATCACCAATTTAGTACAGCATTTCAAAGAATGAAATCTTTTCCCTTCTGCTTGTGATATATTATTATGTACTAGACCTTAAGATTCTTGATCTTTCTATAGCATCCATGTTGCCCTGAGAAATTCTCATCTAAGCTAGTCACTCACCTAGCCTGTCATGTTCCTTAATGCTAAGTTCAACTAGGTATGACTTCCCTCCTCTCTCCTAAGTATGGCTTTCCTTCTCTCTCCAAATGGTCATCACTGCCCTCACATCATTTAGCAGTAGGTTTACATTACACTTCCTCTGAGAAACGCTAGAGATTAAGGAAAAATACATTCTTGCTGAAGTTGATTCCTTGTGAGATACCACACAGATGTTCTCCTTTGACTATTTATTTATTTATTTATTTATTTATTTTATTCCATTTATATGCCGCCCCCTATGACTACAGCAACTCAGAGTGGCTTCCAACATAAAATAAACAATTTATCACAATGTATAAAAAATATAAAAATCTACACAGGTATTTAAAACAATTTTAAAATACCCCCATACAAAAATTTAGCCCACCCTCCCCTCCCCGCCTCTGAAGGCCTGGGAGAACAGCCATGTCTTGCAGGCCCGACAGAAGGCCAGCAGACTCGGGACCAATCGTGCTTCCTCTGGCAGGGAGTTCCACAGCCGGGGCCCAGCCACTGAGAACGCCCTCTCCATTGTAGCCCCCCACTTTACACGGAGGAGCTCCAAGAAGGCACCCCCAATGGGCCGGAGAGTCTGTCCTGAGTCACAGAGGGTGAGGCGGTCCCTGAGGTATTCAGGTCCAAGACCGTACAGGGCCTTATAGATCAACGTCAACATCTTGAACCTGGCTCGGCACATTACAGGCAGCCAGTGCAGCGCACGGGGTACCGGTGTTATGTGCTCTCGTCAGCCCATCCCTGTTAGGAGACAGGCCGCCGCATTCTGCACTAGCTGCAATCTCTGGGCCAGCATCAAGGGAAACCCCACGTAGAGCACGTTACAGTCAGCGGCAGCCCTAGCCTGAGGGCGCCTGGGGCAGTGCCCTGCCCCCGCTGTCCCCCATCCCCCCGGTGCCGCACTGACAGAGCGCTCACTGACTGAGCGCTCTGTCTCTGCGGGCGGCTGAAATTGACATCGGAGCGCCGCACTGCTCTGACTGCTGCAGCTTGGCTTGCAGTCAGAGCAACGCGGTGCTCTGATGTCAATTTCAGCCGCCCGGCAGAGACAGAGCGCTCAGTCAGTGAGCGCTCTGTCTGGAGTCCCAGAAGGGACAAACTTGGACTGAACGCATGCTGGCAGATGAGCATTCAGTCCAAGCGCGCCGCTGGGAAATGAAATTTCCCATGAGTGGCAGCTTTACATTGAGCCCTATGGGCTCAATGCAAAGTCTCACCTGGGCGTTCAGTGGAAGTGCTCGGCGGCAGGATGTGCTGGGGCACGCATGCTTGAACTGACTCCGTTGACCATGCACGCCGCAGCACATCTCGCCGGCAAGTGCCTCCATTGAACACTGAAATGCCTGGTGCCAGTGCCAGTGCCTGCCCTGCCCTGCGTGACAGTGAGTAAACGC
>QEPC01008061.1:1123758-1154950 GCA_003113815.1 Sphenodon punctatus | reverse complement strand
CAGCCACAGCCAGCGCTGAAGCCGCTGGACCACCGCCTCCACCGCCCGGAGCTCAAGGTACGAGACGATCCCTGGGTGGTGAGGGTGATCCCAGGGGTGGGGGGGGGGGGTTAAACCACCCCCCACCCCAGGGATCAGTACAGTACCGGTACACTTACCTGCTGGCTGCTGGTGCTGGCTCTGGGTCACCGGCGGCGGCCCGGAGCCCGCACTAGGGGGACTTAGGGGAAATTTTTGTTGTTTAAATCCAAGCTGGGCAGGGTGGGTGGGGGGGTGTCCCCCCCCTTCCACCCGCACAGCCTGGACTCGGGGAGGGAAAGTGTTTGAGGTGTTTTGGTTTTTTTTACGTTGCGGCCATTCATTTGAATGGCCGCAATGTAAAAAATTCAGTATGGGGGGGAATCCAGTAAACGGGCCGGATTACCAGGTTAATCCGATACTGCCGGTACACCAAAATACCGGTAGTATCGGATACCAGATACCAGGTAGTCCCACCCCTAAATAGACTATGTATGTGGAGTGACTAAAGATTGAGAGCTGAATTCCCCCGGAGTATGAGAGTTGGATCCTGATCCAGTCAAGACTCACCCTGGGCAAGCCCGTCACTGCCATATAGTCCATACCACACAACGCAGCACTGCATTTATACCATATGAAGAATAGTCAAAGGACACACTCGCAAACCGTTAATGCGGAGAACTGGATTTAATTTTTTAGTTCTAGCTATGATTCTGATGATAGTTAGATTTTTATAGCAGCTTAGAGCATTATCTCAGAGGAGTCTACTTTGCCTGTCATCACAGAGGATAGGGTATTTTCTCATATCATGGCCCTGAAACCTGAAAAGGCTCCCGCTATAGATTTTATACTGCCTGAATTATTTAGGGATTTTGCTTCCTGGTGGGCCCCATTTTGGCCAAATTCTTCTCCCTGTATAATCAACGTAGATTCTTCCAGGAATCATTCAACATAGATCTCCCAGGAACTGCCCCCACCAGAAATTCTGCCGATTAAATCTCAGCAGGTTTTGGGATTCATCCTTAGAGTAACCTCAACAAACCTAAGTCTAATTTTTTTGACAATTTATATCCCGCCCTGCAACGCAGGGACATTCAGAAAATCCCACTGGGATAATCTGGAGGCTCTACTCAGTCAGATTGTGAGTACCAACCCTCAGGCTCATTTGATTCTAACGGGAGATTTTAACGCAAGGCTGGGGGCCGATGATTTGACTATTAGTACATTTGTTGATGCAGTACCAGCCGATCCCCTTGGCATCCTTAATCCAAGGAGATCCAAAGATTCCCAGATCAACTCCTCTGGACTGAAACTGGCCAGGTTGATGGCCGCCTTCAATCTATTTGCTTTGAACGGGGCCAGATACGGTGACCCCATGGGGGAACTCACATATCTTGGGCTCCGCGGCTCAAGTGTGGTGGACTACGTGTTAGTCACATCTGATGTTATACCACATTTGTTGGATTTTACAGTGGGACGTGAGCTAGCCAGTGACCACCTGCCTTTGCAGATGGTGTTGGCTGCCTGTTGTCCCACTACTATCAATGTCCAATCCAATAATGTGGGGGGGGTCCCAGCTTGAGCTCCTGAGAGCTCATTGGTGGGATTACTCTCTGGAGGCCAGGTTGACAGCCCATATTAATCAACCTGTGGCTCAGCAGCAAAGGTGCCAACTTCTTGCAGCGGCGGATCCAGAAGAAATATTGAACCATTATAACCAGCTTAGTGCAAATATGTTTCAATATATCCAAGGCCGCACAGGAAGCTCGCAGACGTTTCATTCCAACACTGGGGCTAGATGGTTTGATAAAGAATGTCGGCAAGCCCGTGCAAGAATGAACCGGAGTTATCGCCAATACAGGAAGGCACGGAGCCAAGCCCCTCCAGTAGACTATCTGGCTGCAAGAAGCGCCTATAAACTCCTTTTGAAAGAGAAAAAGAAACAGTATGGTGACCAACAATGGGCAGATTCAGGCCGTGGATAGTAAGAACTCCAGGCAATTTTGGTGTATGGTTAATGCGGCAACCCCAAGGATAGGGAAACAGGTTGGAAGTGTTATATCACCTTCCACCTGGATGGAGCATTTCCGGACCCTGTTTGCAGGGCAACTAGGAAATCCAACTTCATTAGGTAATAACGACTTATTAGATCGTTATCCATGGCCCCCTGTTATTGAGCAGGACATAGAGACAGTATTGGACTCATTTCACAATCATAGAGCCCCAGGACAAGACTACATCCATATAGAGTTTATAAAAGGAAATAAGACATGGTGGCTCCCACTTTTAGCCCATTTGTTTACAGCAATTAACAACTCTGGTATAATCCCCAGACTATGGTCCAGAGCCATAGTTTTCCCTATCTACAAGAAGGGGTGTAGAACAGATCCTGCCAACTATTGGCCAATTAACCTCCTTAGTGTAGTGGGGAAGATCTATGGCAAGATTCTATTGACCAGATTTACGCATTGGACCAGGCAGGAGAGTATTATACACCCGGAGCAAGCAGGCTTCCAGGTAGGTCGGTCCATGATAGAACAATGCAGTCTACTTAGTCATGCGGTGAGCAAATATCGGGCAAGGAGCCACTCCTTTTTTGCGGCTTTTCTAGACCTCCAAGTTGCATTTGATTCAATAGACAGAGAGATTCTGTGGGGGAAGTTAAGGAGATCCACGCTGGACAAGAGGCTGCTCTGGTTAATCCAGACTCTATACAACAATTCTTCCTTGGTGATAAGAGTCGATACCCAGGGACATACAATGGAACCAGTAGACATCCAGAGGGGGGTTAAACAGGGCTGTGTCCTGGCCCCAGCTCTATTCAATTACTTTATAAATGATATAATCCCGGAAAGGTCCAACCCAAGTTACTTTCCCCAAAAAATAGCTGATAGGCCTGTTGGGTGTCTTCTATACGCCGACGATGTCGTGCTTATGTCACGGACTCGAGTGAGCTTACAAAGGCAG
Source organism: Sphenodon punctatus (assembly GCA_003113815.1). Taxonomy (NCBI): domain Eukaryota; kingdom Metazoa; phylum Chordata; class Lepidosauria; order Sphenodontia; family Sphenodontidae; genus Sphenodon; species Sphenodon punctatus. Next base: position 1,151,965 of record QEPC01008061.1, on the reverse strand, counting down.
ATGGTAGCTTTTGCAGAATTCTGCAAGCAAAATAAGTTGGCAATCAACTGCACTAAATCAAAAGTCCTGGTCTTTTCAAATAGGAAGAAACTGTATAGCTGGAATATTGAAGGTCATTCCATTCAGCAAGTATCCTCATTTTGGTACCTGGGAATAATATTCCATAAGTCGGGTAGATGGAGAGAGCATGTAACGAGGGCCATCGAGGCAGCTAGGGGTACATTGCATGTGCTCATCTCCTTTTTTACGCGACAGGGCAGAGACTCCATTACCTCTTCCCTTCAGGCATTCAATAGTAAGGTGGGGGGACAACTGCTATATGGGGCAGAATTGTGGGCCTTCTCAGAGGGTAGAAGACTGGATAGAATTCAAGCCAAATTTCTATCTGCTTTATTAGGTTACCCCTTAGGTACTCCCCATGCCATCTTCAGATTGGAAATGGGGCAGAAAAGATGGTCTTGTAAAGCCTCGGAAGCCGCCTTGAAATATTGGTGGAAGGCTTGCTTTGGTGGCTCCTCAGAGTTGATTCAAGAGATGATGAGGGACCCTTGGATTCAACCCATGATGGTAGAAATCAATTCATATCTGAATTTGATAGGTTTGTCAGTGGAGTATTTGATCCATAAACCTGTAGGATCAATACTAAAGGAGATTTTGATGTAGGTCAGTGACGTTGACAGACAAATAGAGATTGGTGCCATTAACGATTGTCAGCATGTAAGCTCATATCGGCGGTGGTTGCCTGAGCAAGGTCAGATCCCTTACTACTTGAACTCTTCATTAAATATAAGAGCTAAGTGCCTTATCTTTAGAGCCAGGGTGAATTCTCTTCCTTCCAAGGTTTTGGAAGGACGAATTCAAGGGGTTCCTTTTCTTGATAGGTTATTCCCATTTGATGGCTCGGCGGTAGAGACGGTGGCTCACCTCTTTTTCGCTTGTCATTTATATGACAAAATAAGGGAGAAGTATCTTCTATCATTTATGCAAGACAACAGGAATACATCTGAAGACCATCTTTTGACATTACTGCTGTCTAGTAATTCTCCCCAGACCACTAGGAATGTGGCATCCTATCTAGGCCAGGCAATTCAACTTAGGGAAAATTTTCTGAAATTTAGGGCCCCTATAGGGCCTTGAATCCAGAACTCCCAGCCTTCTAGGCTGATGAGGGACTGCCATAGCAGTTATCCCCAGATGAGCTAAGTGGGTGGTCTGGACTTGGATTGGACGTTGTGTAACCATTGGTCAGTCTGTTGTAAACGTTTGTTCCCTTCTCGGGGAGAAGCCAGCGGGTGGTGCTGGGGGATGAGACATCGTGCCCCCGCGCCTTATCATGCGGTGTTCCACAGGGTTCCATTTGTCTTCGTTATTATTTAATGTGTATATCCAGCCCTTGGAGGTTCGGGGTGCGGTGTCACCAATATGCTGATGATATTCAGCTGTACCTCTCCTTTTCAACTGACCCAGACCCTGCTGTCTCGTTGCTATCCCAGTGTTTGGAGGCCGTGGCGGAATGGATGCGGCAGAGCAGGCTGAAGCTCAACCCCGATAAGACGGAGGTGATGTTGGTGGGGAGAGCGAGGAAGGTAGTGGCTCCCCTGATTGGGGGAGTTCGCCCTCCTATACCTCAGCAGGTCCGGAGTCTGGGGGTGATATTGGATGCAGACCTGCGCCTGGAGCGGCAGGGGGAGGCAGTCGCTAAGGCTGCCTTCCACCAGTTGTATCTGGTGCGTAGGCTGCGTCCGTTCGTCTCCGGCCCGGACCTGGCCTCCCTCATCCATGCCTTCATCACCTCACGGCTGGACTACTGCAACACGCTCTATGTGGGGCTTACCTTGTTCCTGATTCGGAGGCTGCAGCTAGTGCAGAATGCAGCAGCTTGTCTCCTCACGGGGCCGGACCGTCGGGAACATATTACACCTGTACTCCAGACTCTGCACTGGCTGTCAATAGTGTGCCGAGCCAGGTTCAAGGTGTTGGTGTTGATTTACAAAGCCCTTTACAGTCTGGGCCCTTCGTACCTCAGGGACCGCCTCGCCCTCCGTGCCCCAGAGCGGCTCCTGTGGTTGGCCGGGGGTGCCTCCTTGGAAGTGCCCTGCGTAAAGCAGGGGGCCACAATGGAGAGGGCATTCTCGGTGGCCGGGCCGCGCCTTTGGAACTCCCTTCCAGAGGAAGCCCGCCTGGCCCCAAACCTATTGTCATTCCGGCGGTGTTGTAAAACCTGGCTGTTCACCCAGGCCTTTGGGGGTGGGAGGGTGGGTTAGGGGTTACGGTTTTTCGCCCCATCCTGTTTTATTGTTTTAAACTTCCGTTGCCTGTTTAAATATTGTTGATTGTTTTTAAGTTGTTTTTATAGTGTTTTTATGTATTATTATATATTATTATGAATTGTTGGAAGCTGCCCCAAGCTGGTTACAGGAGGGTGCGGGGTATAAATCACAAAAATAAATAAAGGCCATGTGCAGCCTTTGTATCCTTTTGGTAAATCCCCTTGAGTATCATTATTCAGTATTACACAATGGCAGGGATTGTCTATTGGATGTAATTTCATGAATACACTAAATGACTACAGCGGCCAAGTGTTGCCGCCACAAACCCCGGGAAGGGTAAGACTTTAATAGGGAGGAGACTGAGATAAGGGTCAAATATAGTTGTCATAAATTTTCGGGAGGATACGGTTCTACATTGCATTATTGTAATATTTTATAAAGTGTTTGTTTTATATAAATTGCTGTTTAATTTTGTTACAGCCTAAGGCCAAGCAAATAAAATTTTACTTACTTACTACATAGATTCTTGCCCCCTCCCTGGAATACTGCTGTCATTGTCCCTGATTTCAAGAAAGGGATAAAAACAGATCCAGCCTGTTATAGGCCAATATGTCTGCTTCCTATTATTGGGCAATTATACTCTCGTGCCCTTTTGGAGGAACTTGGGTAGCGGAAAAACAATTGATAGTCGAAGAACAGACAGGCTTCCGGCAGGGACACTCGGTGATGGATAACTGTTCTGTTTTAAAACATCTTATTGATAAATATGTAACCATAAGAGGAGGTAAGCTGTATATACAGCATTTAGAGACTTTTCTAAGACCTTTGACACCATAGACAGAGCCAAGCTCTGGGGCAAACTAGCTAAGATGGGCATTGACTGCCATTTGCTTGATATGATTGTGCTTTTACATACTAATACTAAGGCTGTTGTGAGGTTAGACAACTGGGGTGGGCATTCTAAACCTTTTCCAATAAAGGCGGGTGTGAGACAGGGTTGTTTTCTGACACACACACCCTTACTTTTTTGTCTTTTTATTAATGACCTGGTTAATTTAATTAATAATGTTGGGCAAACTCTGCCTAAGATCAACAATAGGCCTATAGGCATTATGTCCTTCTACTGTCTCAGACACAGCAAGGTCTCCAGTTATGGCTGGATCACCTACATGGGTACTGTGTTGAAAATAACATGACAGTGAACTGACAGAAGTCTCATATTGTCTGTTTCAGGCACGATAGGAAAAAATATAATTAGACCATGGGGGTATGATTTACCCCAGGTTTTTAAGTGTACTTACCTGGGTATGTGTTTCACCGCCTCAGGTTCCTGGACTATACATAAGAACAGCATGATTGATAAGGCCACCAGTACAGTAGCAGCGATTTTGAGATTATATAGGTCCCTTCAACCTTCAGGTATGAGCACTGCTATCAAAATCTTTAAAGCCAAAGTAGTGCCACAAGTTTTATACGGCTCTGAAATTTGTTTTTCTTGCCATCAAAATATGACTGATATAGTCCATAATCAGTTTATAAGGAGTCTGTTAGTTGTCCCCGCTGTCAAATGCTGCATGCTGAAACTGGTTTGTACCCTCTGTCTGTCTTGGCCATTTATAGGGCTATAAGTTATTGGCGCAGATTATGCCAGATGGACCTATCACGTCTTCCTGCCATGCACTGGGTTGAGCAGACAAATCACGATGGAAGTAAAAAATGCTCATAGCGGACGGAAGTCTCCAACGCACTACGTAGAATAGGCTTTTCACCAGAACGCTGTGTGATGCTTAAACTGAACCAGCTTCTAATTAATATTAGACAAAGACTTTTGGATATATCAGCTGAAGAGGATCTAGGTAAAGTGGCAGAAACTAGAGTTGCTCCTTGGTACCTTAAACTTAAAACACAATTTATGTTGTAACCTTATTTGGATCAACTTTCGTCTTTTATGCTGCGTAGATCACTGACTCTCGCAAGGTTTCAGCTTTTTGAGTCTGCGGTCACTAGAGGTCAAGCAGCTGGGGTTGTTTATGCAGATAGACTCTGCTCTTGTAGTCTGGATGAGATTGACTCACTGGAACACATGTTTACCTGCCCCTACTTAGAAGAATTGAGATTCAGCTGGCTGACTCTTTATGGAGATAAAACCTTTCCTTCACGAGAGCACCAGATCATTTTTCTTTTAACTCCGAAAGCTTTTGAGAATACAAAAGCGGTGGCTCTTTATTTTCTTCTTGCTTTTCGTCTTAGGAAAGCTCTGTTACAATAGTTTTTCTTTATTTGTTTTAAGGCTGTAACTTATCTGTATAAATAATAGTTTTGTTGTTAGAACTTGGGTTTGACATGAACCCTTTATTCTGGCTTCTGTAAAATTTGATGATTTGTGCAATGTTTGTTGTATGTTTTATATTTTAAGTGGTGAACAACCTTAATAGATATTATTGTATCACATTTAGAGCAAGGAAAAGATACACTATGGGGAAATAGCAGTGGATCATCCAAAAACACCCGGAGAAGAAAAAAAGTGTTCAGGTGCTTTTAAAGGTGAGAAAGGAGGAACTGAGGGTGTTTTCAGTCACCCCGTCATGAAAACAATAGATTCATCCCCCGCCGGGATGACCCCATCACGCCCTAACAGACGTGCCGGGGGATCCCGGCGGGGAATCGGGGAGAGGGCGGGGCCGCGGGGCGCAACGTGTGGCCGCACGGCCCCGCCCCCTCCACACACTCCCAGCCGCCCGCCCTCTGGGGAGATGAGCGGCCGCCGCGGCCAATGTGGCCACAGCGCTCGCCCGTTTTGGCCACGGGCCAGAATCCCCGTGGGGATTCCAGGCCGTGACCGCCATCCAGAAGTGACGGCGGGGTTCATCACAGCGGGGAATTGCCTTCGCCACGGGGCGGCTGCCGTTTTGGCTGCTCACGTGGCGAAAGTGATTCCCCGGCATGGTAACATCTGGGGGGAACATCTGTTCCTCCCAACAGACGTTCCGTGATCACAGCCACCACAGGGAATTGACTGTGGTTGACTGTGATCTTGTAACATCTGAAAACACCCTGAGACACGCACATCTAAACACTTTACAAGCACTAAATTCACAAGACATTTAAAATGTTTTAAGAATTGTGTGAAATGATTATTAGACCTGATTGAGACAATAGGCTGAGGAATGCTAGAAGTCCAAGCAGTAAAAATGATTGTGCAGTGTTGTTTGATCACTTTGCCAAGAACACAAAGCTATTTCAACAGTTCCTTTCACTTCCTTGTGTAGTCATGATTAAATTTATTAAGAGAAATGTCCTCTAGTGTTGGAAACATGAGAATTAGTACAAATCTTATGAGGAAGAGAGTTGTTTTGCTTTACCAATTTGACAACAAACAAATGTTATATCCATCGTGGTCAGTTTCAGAAGTAATAGCAACTGCTTCTTGATGAAAAGTGGAAGGGAATGAAGAGGCAACACAAGGAATAAAAAAGTTTTCATTTTGGCAGCAAGAGCAAAATGTAGTGGTGCCTCGCTGAAGATGTGACAAGATTGTTTTAGGCTTTTGTGACTCATTACTCACAGTCTTAAATAAATGTAGCATGTCAAGATGGGGAAATAGTTCCACATAGTTTATTCTGTCAACTTTTTTGAGACAGTTCACATTGTGCTAGGTTAGGTATTTTTCAGGTGGAATAGTCCTACCGACATACTTCCTCTCTCTTGCTTGTTGAGTTTGGGTTATCTATCCAGCAGTTGCTGCAGTTGAACTATTAATATTTATTTAAGGAAGAACAGTGAAGAATAGAAAATAATAATTGTTGGTGTTTAGTATCACTGACTTTCTGAGATAATTCCCTTTCCCCAAAATATTATAGAAAATAAACTACTTCTAACCACAAGTCTGAGTACTTTTGGATCCCTTGCTGCACTGGAACATCAGGTGGTGGCAATGGCCAGGAGCAATTTTCACCAACTTCATCTGGTGAGGAGGCTGTGACCTTTTCTTTCTGACTCAGATCTGGCCACTGTCATCCATGCTTTCATCACTTGAAGGCTAGATTACTGCAACACACTATGTGGGGCCAGTGGCATAGCTACCATGGCGCGGGGGGGGCACATTTGCACCCAAGCCTGCCCTGGGAGGGGGGCCCGTAGGCAGGGCCAGCCCCCCCTACCTACAGCGGCGGTGGTGGCAGCAGGAGAGGCGAGGGAGGCAGGAGGGCGCAGGAGCCAGGCTGGGAAAAGAGCCCTGCACCGGCTCTTTTCCAGCCGCCGCTCCTCCGCACTGCGTCTCCCTCGCCCTTCCTGCTGCCCCACCGCCAGGTGAGAATGCAGCCTAAGTTCTTCTTCTGCCTCCCCTCCCTGGCTCCAGTCCCTATCCCTCACCTGCTTCTGCCTCCTAGTAGCGGCTGCAGCAGCAACAGCAACAGAGTCTGCCCATGTGCTGATCAGAAGGTTGCTACCTTGTAAAGAAGGTTCTTCAAGATGGCTCCTAACATTCTCACAACTGGGTTGTGCATGCTCACCCTATTCAAATAATAGACCACATAATGGTCTCGAGCTCCTCTAGTTAAAAAACACTCTCCCCCTCAGAATGACAGTTCCTTCCAACCGTTTCTAGAAATATAAGAAAAGAATTCCATGCGGGGCTGGAAGGGTGGGTGTTGTGAGAATATTTGGAGCCATCTCAAAGAATTTTGTTTACAAGGTAGCAACCTTCTGTTCTTCTTTGAGTGGCTCCTCACATGCTATTTTTACATGGCTCCGCCGGTGGGGGAGTCCGTGGGTGCGCCAGTGCATGGACAGGGCATGCACACGGCTGCACACACATCCCCACTCACCCACCACTCATCCACACCCACGGAGTAACCGCCGTATCCCCCGGTTGCTCTGTGCTAGGAACCAGTGGGGTGTGTGTGTGAGTGGAGTTGCGTGTTAGGCGTGCATGCATGAACCTCACACAATGGGTGCATGCACCACATTGTTCACACGGGGTTCCCCCACCCATGAACACACAGAAATCTGCGTGTTCATGGGTGGGAGAGGCCCATGTAAAAAGGGCCACATTCTCACAACTGTCTTACTTATACTATCTTAGGTAGAAATTTAGGATGTAAAGCATTATCTATTCTGTCTTGGAAAATAAATCTGCAAATATGGTTCTGAGATTATTATTATGGTTATGAGATTATTGGCTCCTATTTCACTAACTTTTCTTAATGAAGTTATTGCTAACAAGAATACTGTCTTTAAACCCGCACCCCATAACCAGTTCATTTGCCCCCCCCCCCCCGAATCAATTCACGCTGCCCCGGGGGCACAAATTAAATGGTTATGGGTGGGGGCAGCATGAACTGATGATGGGGGCACAAGTGAACTGGTGAATCAGTGTGAATTGATTATATGGGGGCAGGGGCACAAATGAACTGGTTATTGGGTGTGGGCAGCATGAACTGATTATGGGGCACAACTGAACTGGAGAGAGAGATATAGATATAGATATATGTGCGTGCGTGCGTGCGTGCAAGGCAAGGCAGCACCAACAGCAAGAAATAACAGGCCCTGGAGGCCAGACTGGCTAAGCTCACTCCCCTCCTCCAGTAAGGAAGTGGATGTAGTCAATCTCTCTGTGCCTGCCTCACTGCCTGCCCAGCTGCCCCTGCAGTGGAACCACTCCTGGGGAGTGGTGGTAGACGCTCAGCCGGGGAGGTGGGAAGCTTTGGGAGGCCATGCTTTTCTATGGCCACAGTTATAACTCCTAGCCGCTGGATTTTGTATATTTAGAAGCTGTCAGTCAGCAGGCCCCACCCCATCCCTTAAGCTCCACCCACTTTGGGTTTTCGGAGCGCACATGAGGGGCCCATAACTGAGGCTTTAACTCAGGCCCTTCTCAACCTTGCTACGCCCCTGTGTGGGGCTGCCCTTGATAACTGTTCAGAAGCTGCAGCTGGTGCAGAATGCAGCAACTTGGCTCCTTTTGAGGACAAGTCACTGGGAACACATTACACCAGTGCTCCAAAGACTGCACTGGCTACCTGTAGCTTTCCAGGCACAATTCAAGATGCTGGTTTTGATGTTTAAAACCCTAAGTGGTCTGAGTCCCATATATCTGGAAGACTCCTCGTCCTACCATGTTCCGTTGCGCCCCTTACGGTCAGCCGGGAGCATGCTCTTGCACGTTCCATCTGTTACCCTTGTCTGTAGGATTGGGGTGTGCAGGAGGGTGTTCTCAGTAGCTCCAGTTTTATGGAACTCCCTTCCCCAGAAGGTTCACTTGAACCTTAGTCTAAGCATCTTCCTGAGGTAGTGTAAAAAAAAATTATTTGGAAAAGCATTTAGTGGGAGGGGATAGGGGTTTTGGGGTACAGTTGCGGGGGAGAGTAGGAATTTTATGGTATGAATTTTATATATATTTGTATGTGTTTTAATATTGTATGTGTTTTACTATTGTGAGCTGCCCTGAGCCTTTTGGGAAGAGCAGCATGTAAATTTAAATAAATAAATAAATAAAATAAATGTAGATTAAAGAGTTCTCAACTTCCATCAGCTTACTGTTATTGTAGAAGCGCCTTGCCTGTGTTGCACTACTGACATTCATAAAAGCCCAAATGCTTTGAGAGCTGTATTACCAATCAATATTTTAATCAAGGAGTAAGAGCCAGTAGGCCCTTAAAATCTTGGTGTTAGTGTCCAATAGTAGCATTACTTTTTTCACTATGATATTAATCCCTAATACCATACTCTTACTTATGAGGTGATAGTAACACCTGACATAGAGTGGTAGTAATAGTAATTACTTCTGCTGCTCTTCCGAGTCCCCCGCTGACCATCTGTGGGGAGAGAAAGAAAGGAAGGAAGAACAGTGAGTGCAGAGGCTGGGGGACCTATTGAACTGGGACTGGTTTCCTCCATCCCCCTTCCCCCTGCCCGCATCCAGAAGTAGCCCAGGGAGACGTCTGCAGCTGCGAGTCAGCGACCGCGAGCTGAAGGGCCACGGCCAAAGGGTGCGGCCCTTGGGGCCCATAGGGGATGTAGGGGCTGTTGGTATTGTGAGCTGTTTTGTGTTGGGGGGGGGTTGAGGGGGGGGGGATGGCGCCAGCCCCTCGTGGCAGCAGGGGAGGGTGCCTGGGGAGTTGGGGTTGTGATATTGTTTAATATTTTTGATCTGGCTCCATTGTAACTGTTGTTATTTTGATACTTTGTATTATGATTGTGTTCTTGTTTGGTTTGTGGATGACGGCTCCTCCCCTCCTGGTGAGAGCAGGAGGATGGGGGGGGGGGCGGAATTGATGGGTTCCTTCCCTGGTGGCAGCAGGGAGGGAGCATATGGATGGAATACTGTGGATGTGGATAGGGTAGACTTGGTTATTGCTGTATTGGGTTGTGTGCGGGAGGGGGAGGCCTTGGGAAAAGGGGGAGAGTATGTTATATGTTTTGATACATGTTAGGTATTGTGTTAAGAAATATTGTATTATTGAAACATTTGCAATTGATATTTTTGGGCAATGTGCCTGGTATTGTATTTATAATTGTGTGCTTTGTATGGTTCGCTTTTTTTTGTCAGCCGCCTCGAGTTGCCGTAGGCGAGAGAGTGCGGGGTACAAATAAAAGGTGAAATGAAATGAAATTGCACATATAATGGGTTATCACCCAGTAATACTGCACATAGGCTGCAATCCCACATCCTGTGTAGATTCCACACAGCACAATGTCTCCGCTATGGACTTGCACACAGTTTGCACGCACATGTGACTGCTGTTTCCGCAGGCCATGGGATCAGCCCCATAGAGTGGTGGTAATAATTGCAAATCTTGTTACTCTGGGAGCATTTTTATATTATGTGAGTTTGCTGTAGAAGCAAACCATTGCGTTAATAAAATTAATGATATATTGATATTGAAGAGTTGAAGTTGTCAGCTAACTAGTGATATTAAGAAAGCATTTTCTGATTTTGTCCTCCTAAGTTTCACCACTGTGCCCTATCAAAGTAAACTTTCAGTTCAAAGAATGCAAGTAATAATATATAACTTTGTATACATGGTTGATTTTGTTTATGCTAGTGCTTCTTTCACTTTCAAGATTGTTGACAGGTTTGATGATTTATTCCATATTGAGCATTGCTGACTAAAATGTGCATAAATGCCGGGTTACACAAACCTTTAGAATTTCAAATGTGTTTGAAATATAGCAAATGAATGAAGCACCTAAAGTGTATTGTGCACTATGCTGTGGTTATTTTACGTTAAGTTTCAATTAGACAAGAATGTGACAAGACAATTTAATTAGTCAATAAGTATCTGTCGCTGGGAGTTGACAACCTGGAAAGTAGTCTGCTTTGGCGTTTTTATCCAGCACAAGTTCTGTCAGGCAGTATGTGTCATATGTTGTACAAAAGCTCACCTTATTCTCAGGCACTTTAGAGTAAATGATTTTAGCTTTGGTTCTCATTCTGCTGTTAATTATATGTTGACAAGAAGAGTAGAACTTTTTAGTAAAAAATCAACATTCAAAGGTCTTGAATAACAAGTCCAGTGTGTCGTAGTATTTAACTGATCAGGTTGTCTCCTTGTTTTTAAATATGACTTTAGATACATTTAAGACTTTCCATTACCCAAAGATGCTTAGCAGAAACTTATAAAAAGAGTTTAACACAGCATTTGTTTTAAATAATAGTGTGGTTTAAACTAAAGCTTGTTAATAAAGTAGCAGTATTTTTTTTTTAAATACACAAAAGACTATTTTAGTTCAGCTTATTTTTTGAAAACTACATTGTGAGGATTTCGTTGCTGTTTATTTTTTCTCATGTGGTGCATTTTACTCCACCAAAAAAAATTGATTTCGAAAATAGAGATTGCTGCAATTAAGAAATATGATTTTTCCCTTTGCTTTGTGGACAGTGTAAAGTGGAGCTTTCCTTTGGGATCATTAGAAATTTCAGGGCGCTCTCAAAGCCATCCCAGCAGCTGGGCTGTTTATCCTAGCTACCACAGCAGCAGCTGCTGCTGCTCATGTAGTCCTCCTAGCACAGAGAATAGTGCGGCTGCACCAGTTGCACGTGTTTACGAATGGCTCTGGGTCTTTTCAGACATTGACAGTCACGCAGTTTAATTCGCGTTAGCGTGGTTGAACCCGGGTGCCACCATTACACCTAAATGTGCCTGTCAGATGTTAGCATGGTCTGGTTCCCTACCTTGATGGGGGCTAGCCTGGGCTATGACTTGGGGAAATTCCCAAGTCACAGCCTGGGCTAAGCTGCACCACAGTCAGGAGCCAGCCCTTGGACCCGAAGTAAACCGGGCTATCATGTCTGATAGCCCGCTCTGCTTACTGTGGTCCAGAGTGGCAGGGGGAAGCTGGGCACTATGATGGCCGCCATGGCTGCCTGTCATGGGGAGGTGGGGCCATTCCATGTAGTGTGGGGCCAGAGCCAGAAGGACGCATGTCCATGCTTCTCCCCAGCCCGGCCGCTGTAACATTTGTTTGGCAGCTGGGCCAAGTTCGAGCCAGTGCGACAGCTCCTGCCACCACCGTGGCAGTCCGTGGAGGCGGCAGGAGCTGTCACATCAGAAAGCACCCTCTGATATATAGTTAGTTGGTATACACTTTTCTGGTTCCAAGGATGCATTTTTATATTTACCTCCTTTCCATCTTGAATTACATAATAAGACTTATGTTTTCTGAACTAAATTTTAAAATATGTCACTTTGCCAGTAGTAGGAAATTTAAAATATATTTTCATTTTTTAGTCATTATTCATTATTCAGCTCTCTGAATACCAAGTAGTAGAAACTCACCTTAGTATAAAAACAATAAGTACTGACGCAAACTGTGCTTTCCTTTTCTAGTCATGAGTTTCCCAAACTTCAGATCAGGATCCCAAGTGGGGCTGCACCATTTATTTGGTAGGATTACAACTCTGAGTGATATTCTATATACTTTGCATGTTTTTCTTGCTGTCTGGAGTCACGGGATTATTGGGGTCTCACAAACAACAAGTTTTATTCAATTTATTAAAAAGATGTGACCTTAGGTCATTGTCATTCAATACAAAAAAGAGAGAGCAAAAGGAACAATACATACATAAAAACATTCAAGAAAATTGTAAAACAAACTTCCTATTCAACAATTCAACAATAAAGGAAGTAATTCCACCTCACAAATGAGAGTAATAATCTGCAATTATTGATAATCATTAAAACAATATGACCAATTATAGAATTACTAAAATAAGGTAACCGTTTCCCTAACCATTGTATCCCCAGTACCCATAGGGCTTCTTTATTACTTCCCCATAGATTACTCCAAACTTTACAGCCCTCATATGCTGTACTAGTAACTAGGTGTAACACATACATACGGGAGCAATCTATCCCAGCCGCAGGCCCTAGCCTACTTATTTGTAGAAATCCTACCCTCCTGGGGGTAGCCCCAAAAAGCCATGTCCCTCTAATACCCTGGCCTGGCACAATGAGCCATGACCAAAACATCTGGGTAAACACTTATATATAAAACATAATTCGTCTTCTCATGCCTAGGTTCAGTAAGAGGGCACGTGCTCAATAACCGTGCACTTTACAATACCTATGTTAGCAACACTCAACCCCCAGAAGTCAGATACATGACCAGAAGAGGTGCTGGAGTCAATCCAAACAGTAGCTACGGCCAACCTCGTCATGCTTGGAGCCCCATGATTGCAAGGACCTTGGTTTTAAATTAGGCCTGCCCGAGCCAAGGCTAGTGAAAGAAAAACTAGCCCTGAGGATCTCATTTCAATTTGTTAACCCAGACTTGATTGATCTCATAACCGGAAGAGGGGTGTGAATTAAGGGGTAAATTTAATATCCCTTGTTCTTATATCTCATAGTCCTACCTTACCAAATAGGAGAGTATTGACCATAATTCACCATTCCTTGCATTCATCGTTCTAATTAGTGAGTTTTACATATCATATAACAAGAAAAACGAAGTTACTCTCCAGTTATACCAAGGATTTGGATTCGAGGAACTTCCTTCTTAGTCCCATTGCTAGCATCAGGAATCTCGTGATGCCAGCTGTTACCTCAGAATCCAAGTCAATAAGGGCCATCTGTGTTAAGAAAAAACTCGATGCCCCTTGATATTTGCCAATGAAAGTCTGGAGTGTCTGCTTGTAAAGCATCATACAAGTGACATTCAAATAAAATATGATACGTAGATTCTACTGTTAGCTGGTCAAATGAACATAGACGATCTTCATATGGGATTTTTGTCACTCGTCCTTCCAACACCTTTGTGGGAAGGGCATTAACCCTGGCGGAGAGGAATAAGTGCTTCTCCCTATATGTTAGAGACGATCCTAAGTACCTAGCCCCTGTGCCCGGGTGCGGTGCCCATAGATCATACTCCATCAAGTGTCGTGCTCTTACTACCAGCATCAGATCATTCTGCCGGTCTATGTCCCAGGACTGGGTAGTGATCTCCTTTTTTGCTACTGCAAAAGATTTGGTCCCTAAGTAGTCTACCGATAGACCCAATCGTGCTAAATGATCCGTCACGATCTGATACCATGGGTTGGTAGATGCATCTAGAAAGACCGCATGCAGCAGATTTTCTGGAGGAGCTCTGGTCACCTTAAGCAAGAAATGGGCAGCCTGCTCCCAGGCGTCAGGCGTCCACCCACGTGTGCCTGCTTCCAGCCTTATAGCAGCAATCGGTGTTCCCTTCGGCAGGTTGGTAAGGGAGGTCAAGAATTTAGATTGTACAGCATTTGAGAACCACTAATGTAGTTCATTACATTTCACTGTTTGACAGATCCAAATTTAAAAGTTAAGTGTCAGGCTGTGAGTGGATTTCTCTCTTCCTTATAAGCTTGTGTGTGTAATTTGCATCAGTGGGTGCTTTAATACATGACAGATATGCCACAGTCCGCTCCGAACCATGATGGGACCTGTCATTCTATGTCAGAACTGGACGGGCCGCCAAATAAGTGTGATGGTGGGGTGGCACACAGATGTGCAGTTGCACGTCCTGGCCCCCACGCTGTGTGCAGCACCCATCCACCCCTGGCTGATGGCTGCCATGGTGCCCATACCCCGCCACCACTCCAGACCAGATTGAGTGAAGCGGGCTGCCAGATGTGATAGCCCACTTTTCTCCAGGTCCACCAGCTGGCTCCCGACCATGGTGGAGCTTAGCCCAGGCTGTCATTTGGGGATTACTCGATGTGACAGTCCAGGCTAAACTCCACTATAGTCAGGGGCCAGACCATGGTAGCATCTGGTGGCTCTTTTTAAATGTGACATTGGGCATGGATTCATGCTAAAGCGGATTAATCCGTGCCAAATGTCATATCTGAAAACACCCATCATTTGAGGACCTGTACGTATATTATTTAATTCCAGGGTCTAAGGGGAGGCATTTACGCTTTTTCTCTGGATTGTCTTTTGTTTATTTTTTGAGTATGCCTGAGAAACAGTCTAGTGATTTCAAGAGATGGCCCAGGTGTGACTGGAAGATGTCCCTCTTAGACAGTTGCCTGTGGTATTTTGGATCAGATCAGATCTCTTCTGGATGTGACATGTTCTCAAAGACATTGCCTTGAGCACTCAGTCTCTGGGGAATGTGTCAGTCTAGGCAGCCTCCTTAGAAGCACCCTATACGTTTGACTTGAAGTTGAAGCAGAAGGCCATGAGAAAAAGTCTTAAGGAGTCAATCTGATGCTACAATGAGAAGTCTGAATTTGTACCCGGACATGGGTCACAGGCATAATTATAGAAGTGACGGAATGAGAATGTGTTTCTTCTCCCAAATTTTGGCTTGCTGGAGGGAAGGGAGAAAAGACAGCAGAGAAGGAAGAAGAGGAAAGTCTGAGACTGTTCCACTCCTCAGAACCTATGCTCACTCAAACTGCTCTCACTGATCAACTGTTGAGCTCAATAAGCAAGAGCCTTTCCTGTTCATACTGAGCAGACAGGAAAGTGCATCTGTGATTCGTACCTGCAGCAATTCTGCCCTTTTTTTCCAGGCCTCTTCCCTGCCCTCTTCCAGTGTCTGCAGAGCAGATGGGGTCCACCCAAGAGGAAACAGGTTTTTGGTTTCTCCACTGTAGGGGACAATCTTGGGGGAAGGGTAGAGCTATATAGAGAGAGCTATATAGGACAAGAAAGGTGATCCCCTATAGCAGGAAAGGGAACAGCAGACAGTCACAAGTTGGGACCAGCTATGTGGGTGGGAGAGGCACAAAGGGGAATGAGGAGAGACTGAGATGTTTAGAGAAAAGATGACATGTTCTCTGAAGACAGTACCGTACAGATTTCGTTCTAAAACTGGGGAGTGGGGCGTGGAAGTTATTCTGGGGGGCACAAGAAGAAGCACGTCCGGCAAACACCTATCTCCACTCTGAGCTAGGGGGGAATTCGAAAATAATGGGATAACGTAATTTTGTCCTCTAAAGTGGAGAAAAAGAAAGCGGGAAGAGGGTGCAAGTTGTATATGTAAAGGATGGGGGAGGGGCAAGCCTCAAAAACCAACCACAGACAAGTGAAAGGTGGGTATGGTTCGAAAATGTTTGTGAACCACTGCTGTAAGAAAGGAGATGGGAGGAGGCCACAGTAAGTGCTAATGGCTTTTGTTGTTTGGGAGGGAGCAGGGGGTTATGGGAATGTTCTATCTTTGTTGTTTGTATTACAATAGTACTTAGAAACCCCATTCGAGGACCAGGACCCCATTGTGCTAGAATTGTACAGACAGATACAAAAGTCCTCCCTGCTGAAGAGAGGTCATAATGTGTATGTTAGATAGGGCATATTCGGTCTAGGAAACAAACAGGATGGAGTTTGTTTAGATTGCACCTCTCCAAGGGGAAGAAAAACAGGGAGTACTAATTTGCATATATTTACATATATTGGTTCATGTAAATTTATGTACATTTAAACTGACATTTAGTTTTGACTAATAAAAAAAGGGGCAGGATAGATTGGGAAGAAGCTCGGACATGGAGACAAAGTCTGGGTGCAGAGGCATGTAAAAGCAGATGGGAAGCCCGTATCACAGGCACATAGTGTAGTGTGTCTGAATGATTGTGTGTGTGATCAGTTAGAATGAGTGTGTGTGTGTGAGAGGTGAGAGCATGCATGTGAATGAATGTGACCTCTTTTACACGAGACGCACCCACACAGTGGCATGGGTGGGTGGATGTGTCTCATATGAAAGCAGTCGCTTGTACGCTCCTGTGTAACACGCACCTCCACCTATCACCCCTGCACAGAGGAACCTGCGAAAAAACAGGTTGCTCCATGTGGGGGATGAGGGGGGATGGGTACGTGCCTGTGCATACCTGCAGTAGTGTTGTGTCTGGGGCCAGCTTATGCATTAGCAAAACTATTAAGTTTCAAAAGAAAGGCAAATTACCTAGACAAAAAGCCTTCGGTTAAGAAGCTTGTTCAGGCGACATTATAAATGTTACTCAAACGTTAACATGACAGTAAATTGTATGTTAAGGCAACTTTATTAAATCTCAGACCAATCTATACATTTTTCTTCATTAATAAAAAAATTATGACAACTGAAATTAAGCTGTACACATTCCTCATCAGGTATAAGTATTGTTCAGTCACCATACCACATATATGCAGCTTAATTTCAGTTGTCATAATTTTTTTATTAATGAATAAGAAAAGAAAAATGTATAGATTGGTCTGATATTTAATAAAGTTGCCTTAACATACACGTTACTGTCATGTTAATGTTTGAGTATAATTTGTAATGCCACCTTAAAAAAGCTTCTTAAATTGAAGGTTTTTTGTCTAGGTAATATTGGAGGGTATAGGACTTATTTTTCCCATACTTTATCAGGACCTCTACTACTAGAGGGAACTCGGGAAGACTTTATATATGCCAGCTGTCTCAAGCTTGTCAAACCAGATTAATTTTAGTGACAGAATGTCATTGTGGTGAGCTGTACAAATCTTTGAACCCCTACAAATAATTTTGCTTTTTATATACCAATAATCTAGATAGAGAAGCAAATGCCCTTCAGTTCTGTGCAAATACTGAACCAAATCTTGGCTCCCGTTTCAAATGTTTTGTGCTGTTCTGATGGTACTAAAGTCAGTAGAACCAGCACAGTTCGATTCCTGGATTCTGAAATAGTCCTTTGCACACAGCAGAAGATTGGTGATGTGGACAGAAAAACATAGGTAATGGAAGTGGCTGAGTGTGGGAGAGTTGAGCTGAGGTTAGCAAAAACACAGTGGAGGCCTAGAGACTGCTTTGATTAGAGAATGTATGGCTGAGGTGGCTATTGTCACAAGACATGTAAATGCATTGTGCTGTGTAACCTAGAATCTGACACCCTTAGGGTTACCACTGTTCAAGGATTAGGTTGTGTCTTGGGGTTTTCAAACATCATTTCTAGGGTATCGGTTAAGTCGATAATACTTCAGGTTAATCAAATATCACCTTATATTTTACCTGCCTTTGTATATGCCAGAGCGTGTTTTGGCGTGGTGGGGAGTGAATGCTACATGGCATTAACCAGACCAAGCTGCCTAGTGCAAGTGAAACTGAAATCAGCAGCGCAAAGTTGCTGGCTCCTGTGGTAGCACCTGGACTTCCTTGTTCTGCTCCTCCTTCATTCACCTTGTTGCTTGGGTGAATGAAGGATGGCCACATGTCCCACGAGAGGAAAGTGGAGGCGAGAAGTAGCCACAAGATGTACAACAGGATGTGTGACTTCCTGGCAGGCAGCTTCAGGCAATTGTATGATCACAAGAGGCAGAAGCAAAAGGTGCAAAACATCCTGAATATCCAGAACCTTAAATCTTTGTGAGGTGGCTGGGTGGGGAGCAGGCTGTTTCATAGTCCTGGGGGAGCGGGGGGGGGGGGGGGGGGGGGGAAGCCCTCCTGTAGCCAAGCAGGTTCGGAATGAAGGATGGCCACATGTCCCACGAGAGGAAAGNGTTTGTGAAATAGGAGCCATAATAATCTCAGAACCATATTTGCAGATTTATTTTCCAAGATAGAACAGATATTGCTTTACATCCTAAATTCCTACCTAAGATAGTATAAGTAAGACAGTTGTGAGACTGTGGCTCTTTTACACGGGCTTCTCTCACCCATGAACACACAGATTTATGCATGTTCATGGGTGGGGGAGCCCTGTGTGAACGATGCGGTGTGCGTGCCTGCAGTGAGTGGGGGTGCATGTGCATGCCCGCCTAACACCCCCCCACTCCAAGGATGTGTGTGTCTGGGGAAAACGGCGGTTGCTCCATGGGTGCGGATGAGAGGGGGGTGAGTGGGGATGCGTGTGTGGCTGTGTGCACGCACCACCGGCGCACCCACGGACCCACCACCCAGTGGAGCTGAGTAAAAACAACCTTTGAGGAGCCACTTGAAGAAGAACAGAAGGTTGCTACCTTGTAAACAAGGTTCTTCGAGATGGCTCCTTACATTCGCACAACTCACACCCTTCCAGCCCCGTATGGAATTTTCTTATATTCCTTGAAAGGGTTAGAAGGAACTGTCATTCTGAGGAGAGAGTGCTTTTTATACTAGAGGAGCTCGAGATCATCACGTGGTCTATTATTTGAATATGGTGAGCATGCACAACAAACCCAGTTATGAGAATGTTAGGAGCCATCTCAAAGAATCTTCTTTACAAGGCAACAACTTTCTGATCAGTCACATAGGGAGGAGTTGTTTGTAAACAAACAGCTTTATTTCCCAGTCCGATTGGTGTCCCGCTGCTTCTGCAACACTACTAGCAGGCAGAGGCAGGTGAGGGGACGCACGCACGCACGCACACAGCCCCCTTACAGGAAGGCAGTACAAGATAACAAAAACCATTACTTGTACTGGCCAAAAAGGTACTGTTGCGAAGTGGGTAGTCTGTTTCACTGTCTATGGAATTGTGTCTCGATACAGACTTTTGGGATCAAAGTGTGGGCATTTGTTAATGAGGCAACGGGCCTTGTGGTGCCTTTTCGATCGGAGATTGCCCTCCTTGGCCTTTATCCTGATATCCCTGTCTTGAAATTGTTTGTTCTTTTGGATCAGCACAGTGATAACTCAAACGATATAGTGCCAAGAAAGCACCCGGGCTGCTAAACGCCTCTGGCGCAAATCCTGCTCCCACCCTGACATCCTCCACTATAAATTCTCCCTCTCTTCCACTATCTCTCTAGCGAGGCAATACTACTATGCCTCCCGGGTTGAATCCTACTCTCGTGACCCTCGTCACCTCTTCTCCACCTTTGACTCCCTCCTCAAGCCCCCCTGTCCTCCTCCACCCTTTTCCCTTTCTGCTCAGGATCTCGTGTCATTCTTCACCTCAAAGATTGACAAGATCCGCCGGGACATTGCTTCCCACCCGTCTCCTCCTCTCGCTCCCTCACCACTCCCTCCCTCTCTCCTCTTCTCCTTCCCTCCTGCCTCCCTTGAGGAAATCTCCTCTCTGCTCTTTTCCCCTCCACCTGCCCCCTCGACCCAATCCCCTCCTGCCTCCTGACCTCCATTGCTCCCACTGTTACCCACCCTCTTTTACATGTCAACATGCTCCTTCCCCTCCACCTTCAAGCATGCCAGTGTCTCTTCCATCCTCAAAAAGTCCACCCTTGACCCCTCTGACCCCTCTAGATACTGGCCGGTCTCCCTCCTACCCTTCGCCTCTAAACCTCTAGAGCGTGTTGTCTACTCCCACTGCCTAGATCTCCTCCTGCCAACCCCTCCTTGGACCCTCTCCAATCTGGCTTCCGCCCTCTTCACTCCACAGAAACGGCCCTTGCCAGCAATCTACTGGTCGCTAAATCTAAGCGTCTCTACTCCATTCTTGTCCTCCTTGATCTCTCTGCTGCCTTTGACACTGTCAACCACTCACTCCTATTGGACTCTCTTCGCTCCCTAGGATTCTGCAGCTCTGTCCTTGACTGGCTCTCCTCCTACCTCTCTGACCACTCCTTTAATGTGTCTCTTCCCAATTCCAAGTCCTCCTCCCTCCCCCTCTCGGTTGGGGTTCCCCAAGGCTCTGTCCTGGGCCCTCTCCTCTTCTCTATCTACACCCTGTCCCTTGGCAAACTCATTGCCTCCCACGGCTTCCAATATCACCTCTATGCTGATGACACTCAACTCTATCGTTCCACCTCCTCTGTCCAAGCTCACCTCATCAACTGTCTCTGATATCTCCGCCTGGATGTCCCGACATCAGCTCAAGAGCAACATGGCTAAGACTGATCTCCTTATCTTTCCTCCCTACCCTTCCTCTCCCTCTTCCCTGTCCATTCTTATTGATGGGGTCACCATCCGCCCTGTTCCCCAAGCCCGTAGCTTGGGCTTCGTCTTCGATACTCACCTTTCCTTTAAACCTTACATCAACTCTGTTGCCAAGTCCTGTCGCTTCACCCTCCACAACATTGCTCGGATTCGCCCCTTTCTCTCAGTCTCCTCAGCCAAAACCCTTCTTCACGCCATGGTCATCTCTCACCTTGACTACTGCAACCTCCTCCTTGCTGGCCTCCCTCGCTCTCACCTCTCCCACCTTATCTCCATCCAAAACTCCGCTGCTGGGTCATCCACTCCGCTTTGACCATGTGCAGCCCCTCCTCTCCTCTCTTCCCTGGCTCCCCCTTCCCGAACGCATCCTTCATAAACTCCTGGTATTCACTTATAAATCCCTTCACAACCTGGCTCCCTCTTACCTCTCAGCCCTAATCTCCGTACACACTCCTGCACGCACTCTCCGCTCCTCCTCTGTCCCCTCCCTCGCTCTCCCTCATCTCCCCTGCTCCTCTAACCACCTCCGCTCCTTCCCCCTTGCCCCGCCCCCCATGCCTGGAACTCCCTCCCTGCCCACATCCGCCTTGCCCCCTCCCTCCGCACCTTCAAATCCCTCCTCAAAACCCACCTCTTCCTCAACGCCTTTCACGACGCCTGTTAAAACTTTCATCCCAATTTTTACTGTCTGCCCTCCCCACAGACTCCTGCCTAACCGCAATCAAGTCAAGCACGTGCACCTGAGACTTCGCATCCACTTGATTGTTATTTATCCCTGGTCTCTCTCTATGCCCCCTCTCCTTGTCTCCCCCCTGCGTGTCTTTTAGATTGTAAGTTGTAGGCAGGGGCCGCGTCATTCTTATTGTTCTGTAAAGCGCCAGGTACACAGCTGGCACTATACAAATGCTTATAATAATAATAATAATAATTAATATACACAGCATAAAAGATAAAAGTACACAGCATAAAAGATATATACAAAGCATCTCACATCCCTTTCTGCAAGCCAGAGAACCCCAACAACAGCTGCAAGATGATCCTCAGGTGGGCCCCAGGTTTTGCCGCTCCCCCTCAGCATGTCTGCAGAGTGGCCAGCAGTGAAGGTCTTTCAATGTGGGTCCCCGGCTGCTCGGTTTTATACTGTTCCAACTAGGCAAACACTGCGCATGTGCTAACAAGTAACTGTTGCCTCCCTCTGGCCTGAGTCATTCAGCTTCCAATTAAGAAACCTTTCTCTTAGTATCAGGCTCAGCTGCTGATAACAGTTTCTCATAACATTAGCCGGCCTTGACATTCTGAACAACTTATACAATACAGAACAGGTTGCCAAAGAGGCATGCATACAGCACATGACTCAAACAAGATGGATTCTACAGCATACGTAGGCCGAATAAAATATACAAGTGTTCACTTCTTGGCTCCACCAGTGCACATAGGTCTTCCGCAATCTTTCACTACAATCCCCTTGATGGAGGTGTACAGAAAGACATGCACCCAACTGTTTTTGTCAGGTTGAAACATAATAGCTCGCAATTGGAAGTCCGATAGACCTCCCTCAATGTCTGAGTGGTACCAACGGATTTGGATGGTGATGACCATGGAGAAGGTTCTTGCGGACGTAGGGGGAGATTTGGAGAGGGTTTTTGGTACTTGGTCAAAGTGTTACACATGTCTTAAGAATCTGGGATGGGCAGGAGAGCCTGAAGATCCCATCCTCCGGAGAGACTTGTAAGAGATTTTGAGGTGGGGTTTGGGTTTGTTTTGTAAGGTGTACTTCCCAGCGGTCTGAATGTTTTTGGGACTATAGTCTAGAGTATTCCAGCAGGTCGAGAGAGAATTTTTTAATTTTTTTTTAAATGAATATGCTCATTTGCTTGGTTATGATTTGGGGGTATGGTTGTTTTATACTCAAGGGTTGGGAGGATGGGGCAGTGGTCGATAATAGTATGGAATTTGAAAGACTGAGCCTGTTGTGGGAACAATTAAGTGTCCCACGCTGGAATTAGGGATATAAACATACATTGTAACCTCCTTTGCTTGTCATGACTGGTTCAACTAAATAAAGTTAAATTGAAAAAAAAAAATGTTACTGTTGGAGGATATGAAGTTGCATGTTTTTTCTCGATCATATGTTTCCAAGGCTGTGGGTCATGTCCTCAAGTGGAGTCAGAGTCACAATCCCAAATGATACTTGATATACTTTGCTTGTCTTTGTAGGGGTTTGTGGTCATGGGATTATATATTTAAGTCTCAAAATGGAGTATCCCAGGCAAACGTTTGGGAACCACTGTCCTATACTGTAACTTGCCAAAATAAATCCTGGTCCCTGAGAGAGATGGGTGACCGAAGTAATCCGTGCTCTTTTTTAGTTCTGCACTAAGTGCAACTTAGTCCAACAACAACAAAAAAAGAAACAAAATTGCTAATGACAGTGACTTCTACTCCCCGTGCGTATTATACCACAAGAGCAACTTACATAAGGATGAGGTGGTGCAATGGAATCATGCTAAATTGTTTTCAAAGATAGTGATATCTTTTGAAAGAGAGGACAGTCTTGGTGCTTACCTGATTCCTGGTTGCTGTCGGGGCCTGTGTGAAGGTGAGCCAATTGAGGCTGAATCCAGACAAGACTGAGGTCATGATGGTTGGCTGGCTTTGTGACCTATACGGGATTGAGACTCCTGTTATTGACGGAGTCCCACCCTCTCTGGTCAGTCAGGTTCGCAGCCTTGGAGTGCTTCTGTATTCTGGAAGAGGCTGTGGCCTTTTCTTTCTGATTCATATCTGTCCACTGTCATCCATGCTTTCATAACCTCGAGGCTAGATTATTGTAATGCGCTCTACGTGGGGCTGCCCTTGATTACTGTTCAGAAGCTGGAGCTGGTGCAGAATGTGGCGGCTCACCTCCTTTCGGGGACAAGGCACTGGGAGCATATTACACTGGTGCTTTTACGTCTGCACTGGCTCCCTATAGCTTTTGCGGGCACAATTCAAGGTGCTGGTTTTGACCTTTAAAGCCCTAAATGGTCTGGGCCCTGCATACCTAAAAGACTGTCTGTTCTTCCATGCCTCACTGCAGCCTCTGTCATCTGCAGGGAGCGCCTCCCTGTGGGATACTGTGTGTTAGCCTTGTTCGTACGACAGGGGGTCATAGGGAGGCATTCTTCATTTCTGCTCCGATGCTGTGGAATTCCCTTCCACAGAAGGTTTGTTTGAGCCCAAGCCTAGACGTCTTCTAGAGGCAGTACAAGACATTTTTATTTGAAAAGCCATTTGGTGGGTGGGTATAGGGAATTGGGATGGTTTGGGAGCTTGAGAAGTGGATGGTGGTATTGGGTGGGTTTGTGGAAGGTTGGGGGGTTAAATAAATAAATAATTCCACTTTAACCAGTCATTCATCCTGCCAGTATTTCTCACCACATCTTTATTTCCCTCTCTGAGAGGTGTATCTCTACAAATTAGACATTAAAATTTACCTTTGTTCTTATAAACACCAGTTTATATAGCTTTGTTGAATTTCACACCATTTATTTATGCCCAGGCACATCCAAGAAACCCTTGTTAGTTGGTTTGAACATAAGCAGGGACCCATGTTCATTGCATTGCTGCCAATGGGGAAAACGCAGTGAATATGGGTCCTGATATTTTAAGTATCAGGTCATTGGGTGTTTTTAGACAAGCACCTCCCCGCCCATTATCCACCCATCAGGCATTGGCAGCCTATGCAGCCCTGCAACATGCATAATGGGTGGGAGGCGCTTGTCTAAAAACACCCATTAGCAGATTTAAACCTTCAGGAAAGAAACGTTAAAGCAAATTTGGCCAGTTTCCAATCCAGAAGATTTTAGAGCAGACCCCTGGAGTTATCTGCATACTTTCTGAAAGTCATTGCAGCTGAACTTTGTCAGTTCATGAACCCTGGTTTTGGTTTCTGGTGAGATGGAACCACTCGCCAGTATGACAATGATCCAGAACACATTTCCTTAGTCCCTCAGTTATTTGAGCTCCCACCCATTAACTTGCCTGTGTTGTTTGTACATTAAGAGCTTCTTTCTTTCTCTCAAAATTGAAAAAGAACATGCTCTTCTTTTCGAAGGAGTCCCATTTGTACCTGTTTATAACTAGTTTGTTTTCCCCCATCACTTGATTTTTGAGAGACCCCTACAGTTGTTTATCCTACAAACATGGGGTTCTTTTACACAGTACTTACATTCTTGTTTTCCTACAGTATAAAAAAATACATCTTGCTTATGCACTGTCTTTTCACAACAGAATGTAGGAGTATTGTGTCCTGCCTGTCCTATCATCACTGATGAATTTGAACGCTAGCTGTATTTATTGGTTAAGAGGTTAACGGTTTAGGGCAGTATCCTTCTTTCCAGTGGAGAAAGCCAGTGTAAGAATTGGTGAGGGAAGCCAAAGTTGACAGGAAACTCCATGAGGCTTACAAAGCAGTGGAGAGGTTTGAGAAAAATCAGAAGGGTGCAGAGAAAGGAGCAGAGCTTCCAAGCCATGTAGCTCTTGAAAGAAAACCATAGTTCTGCTTGAAGACCTATTCACTTTCACTTCCCTGTTATAGCACAACTCCTTTGTGGCTTGGCCACACTACTGTTGGTTGAGTTGCCTCACTCTGACTTTGCATTAGCACCTGTATATAGCACCTTTCAGTCAGCATTAATTCTTAAGCACGTGTACATGGGACCTCGCATCTTCGTGAATGTTACACCCCTTGTCTCTCTCTGTTCCCCTTCCTTTGTCTCTCCCCCCCCCCCAGTCGTGTCTCAGATTGTAAGCCGTAGGGCAGGGACCGTGTCTATTCCATTACTTTGTAAAGTACCAGGTACATTGCCTGCGCTATATAAATGCTTGATGATGATAATAATTATTGTTATTAATAATAATAATAATAATAATAATTTTTTTAAATGCTGTCCACCACCTCCTTTCCCTTTCCTTTCTAATAAAATCCCATGGAGTGCAAAAAGTGCTCCCTTTCCCCCAAGATTGAGGGGATAATTCTACCTGGCTTGTTTTTTCTTCCCACACATTGAGAATCCAGCACCTCCAGGACTGGAAACTTATTTAAATCATTTACTTTACAAAAACAGACATTGCAAATTTCATTCGTGTTTTTCAATGAGATTTTGTTCCAGTTGGAGCTATTGCTATAATAAAATAATCACATATGGGTTTTTTATTCAATAGCATTATTTTGTTATCAAATTAATAGCACATCCTTAACAAAATATTTTGTTTATATCAGACATTATGCACCTTATAGTTTCTTTGTATGTTAGGAAAATGGAAAATGAATTGACAAAGTTAGAAGGCTTGATTTTCATTCACAGTGATTTACACCAAGTGCATATTTACACTGACTTAAAAGCTCCTTTACGTTGCTAATCAAGTGACCCATTTTGAATCAGACCCACAGAACCACCATACAGTGCACTTGTATTTTTGTACAGACATATTGACAGGAAGTGAGCTAAGCAGTGTTGTTATATTATATACCCTTAGGAATTAAGGAGGCTTGAAAATCTAACAGAAAATTTCATTGTAAGGTATAGAACCAACCTGGTATTTTGGCAATTATGCATTGTGCAGCCATGTTGGAGATCTGGATTTAAGAATGATCTTGGGACTCTTGCCACTCAGTCCAGAGACTTGGGAGTGGGGGAGGATGATGACCATCTGATCTAAGTGACTTCTGCTGGCTGATTTACAGACCTCAGTTGGCATCAGTCTCCGAGGAAGCTGCCAGCTTCTCAATCAGAGAAGTACAACAGAGAAAACTGTAAAATAGAGACATAAATGTTGGGTGTGCAGAGTGGTAAGTAGTAGTAGTGAAATAAAAACTGGTGACAGAACCTTAGAATCTGGTAGGGCAAACATTTTTACCTGGAAATGTCGAGTAAGATCAAATACTAAAGACATTCAGCACTATGTGGGGAATTATCTAATATGTAGTGTTGTTTACGTTTCTTTCTTCATCTGCATATTGCCTTGCTACACTGAGGCGAAACAGAGGGTGAGGCCAAACAAGCAGTGAGGACCTGATCCCTGAGCAGCCCCATGGCGTGGAAGCACAGTCACCACAGTATGGGGCCGCGCAGGTAACTGGGCACACGAGCAGCTCCCCCATGAGGAAACAGGGTGGCTGGTCTGGTCTCAGAGCTCCCACTATGGCCGTGGCACCATGTCCTTGGAATTTTTCCGAGGACGAGTTGTGTAGCAGGCAGCTGTTCACCCCATCCTGGGTAGGGGAAACATTTGGCAGCCGCTAGCTACAAGATGCACTTCATTGTGTGGCCTGGCTGTCCAGGGAGGGGTAAGACTACCCAAGGCATGGAAGTCTTCCCTCTCTGTCTCATGTGGCCCCATCCAGGGGGTGCAACCACACGAGCTAGGGCTAGCCTAATCCCCTGCCCACCCCGGGGTGGGACATCGCAGCCACCATACTTTGGGTAGGTGTGGGGACCAGGTTACACAACTTGCCCCCCCCCCCCCATGGGGAACCCAGGTGGATGGGCCGCTGTCGGAGGTGCTGCCCTGTCCCACCACCATCCCCTGGCTCACCCACTATTCCACCCCCAGCTGTGACGTGGCTGTGCAAGCCCCTTGTCCAAATCCAGGAAGCACTACCCCACATTGACCAACACTGCTGTCCCTGTCTTCCCCAGCAGACACATTGTGTAGCAGTCAACTGCTGTGTGGTGAACATCTGGCAGTCACCAGCCATACAACGCATGGCATCATGGGGTAACACTGCCCGTTGTGGGGTAACACTGCCCAAATTGGATTAGTGTCTCATGTGGCTTCACCCATAGTGCTCTTGGGGATGCCACAGCTTTGTGCACCTAAAGCTAACACTAAATACCGCACAGTGTAAAAGCACATTCCACACCTAGAAAAGGTAAGACACTTTTAAAGAATTTGAATAAAACAATGAGAGAGATTTGGGCAATGGACAATGAAGAACAAGAACGCTTTAAACAGAGATATAGAAGAAACTTTCAATAGCAGAAATATCTTTTTTTCTGCATTATTCTTTCTTTATTTTATTTTTATATAGCACCTACCCCCCCCCGTCCCGTTCCCCCCCCCCCCCACCTCTGCCATGGCACTCGGGGTGTTTTACATATAACTAATAAACACAACTTTTTTTAATCACAACCCTGTGAAGTAGGTTGTGCTGAGAGAATGTTGTGACTGGCCCAAGGTCACCCAAGACTACTTTGTTATACATATGTAATGGTTATTTCTACACCAATCTTAAGTGAAGTGAAACTACACTAATCAGAATTATCAGCTACCTTTAGTTTGCATATATGATTTTTGTAACAAGACATTACTCTTTAATTTTGATACCTGATTTTTAATAGTGAGACTATATCTCTTCCAGACTAGACTTTATATTAGGCCAGTTCCCCAGACTGTTGTTCACTCCATTATTTTAAAAAAATGTTGGCTTTCAGTGTCCAGTATAGAAGACTTGTTTCTCTCACTTTTGTAAATACATTGTCAACCTCTTGCCCCTAATTCTTATTTCAAGTGCTCTTAGACTATTAAACTTGTAGCACAAATAACCAAAGTTGAAAAGCTTAATGCTGTTGTACGTATGAGAGTTAACACTGAAGTCACTGGGTAAAAACAGACGTGACTTTGGCCCACTTTGAACCACCACTGTAGCCCAGGACTTA
>QEPC01008061.1:1106258-1118758 GCA_003113815.1 Sphenodon punctatus | reverse complement strand
GGACAACTCTTAATTATTTTCCAGATATTCTGCTTGGTTTTACTGATTTTCTCTGTTTCCTCTTTATTTCTAAGAGAAAACATTTAAATTATGTTTCACAGAAATAGTCATCTAGGAACTATCAAGATATTTTGCTTTACCATCATTGTAATACATATGCTTACGCACGCACGCGCGCACACGCACACACACACACCCTCCTCCTAACTAAATGTCAGCAGAATCCTTTTTCATGCTATGGGACAAAATGTGGAGCAGTCAAGAGTCTCTGGCTGAATAGCAGCAAACTTATGGTTCTCAAAATGAAGCGGCATCCTTCAAAGCAACCTGCCTCTGAGACAGGTTTTTATCTCTGGCCTCATTCACCCAGTGCAGGCCGCTAGATTGTTGGCAGTTCTGAACACTAAGAGACTTTAAATAGCTCACTGCTCTAATGAGAATTACTTGTCTTAAGGGCAAAGGGAAATAAAAAAATACAGTACCTTTTTAAAATGTTACTAATGTGTTAATTTAAAAAGCAAATAAATGTCTTTAAACCTCAAAAAGAGCATGCCTAAGACTCAGAATTCAACTTAGTTTCAATAGGAAATAACATTTATTCAATCTGTAGAATTTTGTTCAGTTGATTGAGCCACATAGCATGCTAACAAAATAGTAATATACCTTTTTGCCAGTAATTCTTGAAGGTTTTGCTTTTGTCAGAGACTTTTTCATTATCATCATTTTCCTCTAGCTCATAGCCTTCTTATGATCTCAAAGCAGTGTGTCCATCCTTGAGTAAGAGTGTTAGCTAATGAGATATTTGCCCACTACAGTCCGAGTTTGGTCTGTGCAACCCCCACTCACATGTTTAGCATGTCTAGCCTAATAAACGGGCATCCCCTAGTGTGTCTTTCATGCATTTGTAGGCAGCCCCCACTGACAGTGCAAGCAAGAGCAGATAGAGGAGTAGAAAGCGGTTGCTTCTCTGACACTCTAGTATTTCCTCCCATATGAATATGGTGCTGGCGACCTATGTCCTGCATGAAACCTAACTGATGGGACGCAGACATGTGGGCACACATTAGCCCGCATTCGCCTGCTCAGTGGGCTCCACATTCTCTGAGACCATGCCGTAAGTGGGGGCTGTGGGTCTGGTGGGTGATGACCCCATGCCCAGTGGGAGCAAACACCTAATAAATGGACAGGTGCACACCTACCTGGGACTAACATCTTATTTGTTAACACCCTAAAATACCATTCACTATACCTAACCTTCAGTATAGGGTGGGAATGATACAGAAGCACTTATTTGCTCTCTTATATGACATTTTTTTCTGGGATGTGAATGGTAAAGAAAGCCCTTCTGCATGTCTGATACTTCTACCTCATTGTAAATGGTATTGTTGCAAGTACAATAAATAGCATTCTACATAGCTGTTTTTCATTTATAAGCATACAAAAATTCATTATTTATTTATTTAGTCATATTTCTATTCCACTTTTCCCGCAGAAGCTCAGGGTGGCTTTACAATCAGTGATACTCTCAAGAAATCAGTAACAGGTATTTTTAAAAAGACTAATAACAACATTTTGCACTTGTATAGCAGCACTTTAAAATATTAGCTGGTGAAATCATTTGACTTTCTGTTCTGTGCATGATAATCCTGCCAGGCAGCTGTAGAAGGTACCTATAGCAAAAACAAAAAAACCCAACCAAACGTGTCCATACATACATACAAAAAAAAAAATAACAACATAAGCCTCAGAAAATTAGACTGCTTCATGAAAAATATTACAGATCATATTGCGAAGCCTTACAGAGGCGCTAATTGTCATGTTCTAGTCATAAAAATATATTTGTGCCTAAAGATGCTTTCCTGTTGCTGAAGACCTTGCAGTGTTTTGAACAAAGGGGGTTTGAGGGCTAACTAACATAATGAATCCTCCATTTGGGAAGCACATACTTCAGTTCTGGATGCCCAGAAATGCTTCACAGATGTGCTAGGCTGCCAAGCAATAGAAATTTTCAAACTCTTGAAAAATTAAATAAAACTGTTGAGCATAAGAGTGTTCCTAATATAAGAAAATTATATACCCAATTAACAGTTACATTTAGCTCCATAACCAGCAGCTTGCAAAACCTGCAATGCTGGTTTCCAAAAGTAGGTTTATATGGGGACATTCCATATGTATGTTTTCTACAATCCAGTTCATGCGATATGACCTGCTCTGTGCCCCCCCCCCACCCCAGCAGACAGCTCAGTGGTTGCCCCAGCTGTGGTTCGCTGGTACACTGCCCCCACCCTCCACCATAGCATTGTGGTTGCTCCCACAACCACTCTAGGCTGCAATTGTACAGTGGAGAAAGCAGCCCCCACCATCACACACACACACACACACACACACACACACACACACACCATTAGACAGGAGGCAGCCCCAGGGCATTGTATTGCTCCAGTTCAGGCCGGGTTACACCTCACAGTGTGCTCCACCATTCTGGGGTTGATGCCATACAGAGCTGTCCCAGCCCAAACCGAAGCAAACATCCAGCAGCCGCCTTTCACATGGGCAGGTAAATATGGGGCAAAGGGAGGCCAATGTGGGGTCCCATCCCATTTGTTAACAGCGTTTGGGTGTAGCCACACAAGACACCTACTGCGCCTTGGCCAACCTTACCTCACTCTGGGCAGCCTTACCACACAATGTAGTGCACCAGCCTCTGCTCAAGAAACCATCACTTCGCAATGACTCCCTTGCCAGCAATCAGCTGGTCTCTAAACTTCCCTTTTCAGAGGAGGTTATTGAGCGGGTGGTGGCTCAGCAGCTTCAGGGACATTTGTACTGTATCAGTTTTCTAGATCTCTCACAGTCTGGCTTTTGTCCGGGTTACAGCATGCAGACTGCGCTTGTGGCCTTGGTCAACAACCTTCGCCACGAGTTGGATTGGAGTCACTTGACCCTTTTGATCCTGTTAGATCTATTGGCTGTGTTTGACATGGTTGATCGTGAGATGTTGGTTGGTGACCTGCCTGTGGAACCGGGCAGGGGTGGGCGGGATTGTTCTTGAATGATTCTGTTCCCTCCTGGCTGAGAGAACTCAGCATGTGGTGCTGTGGGATTGTTCATCTTCTCCCCGGGGCCTTATGTGAGGAGTTCCGCAGGGTTCTATTCTGTCCCTTCTCCTGTTCAACGTGTATATGCAGTCTTTGGGCAAGGTCATGAGAGGGATTGGTGTCATCAATATGCTGATGACACCCAACTATACCTTGCATTTTCAGCTGATGCAGGACTGGCAGTCTCAATGCTTGCTCGGTGTTTGGCGACTGTGGGAGATTGGAGGAGAGTGAGCCGTCTGAAGCTGAATCCTGACAAGACAGAGGTGATGATGGTGGGAGGGTCCGAGGGATTGGTGGCCCCTATCATAGATGGAGTTCGTCCCTCAGGTTTGGAGTCTGGGGGTGCTCCTTGACTCGCAGTTCCACCTGAATGCCCAGATGGCGGCTGTGACAAGGAGTATGTTTGGCCAGTTACATGGCTTTGACTGTATGCCTCGGACTCCGACCTGACCACTCTCATCCATGCCTTCATCACCTCAAGATTAGACTACTGTAACATGCTCTGTGTGGGGCTACCCTTGGTGACAGTTTGGAGACTGCAGCTGGTGCAGAACGTGGTGGCCCATCTCCTTACAGGGACGGGTTGTCGTGAGCACATAACACCTGTGCTCTGTTCATTTTACTGGCTGCCTATAGTGTTACGGGCCCTATTCAAGGTGTTGATTCTTACCTTTTAAAGCCCTACACGGTCTGGGCCCAACCTACCTGCAGGACCACCTCACCCCTTGAATCCTAGATCGGCCCCTGCAGTCCGCCAGGGACGCCCTCCTCAAAGTCCCCCAAGTGTCTCAGGTGGCAACAATGGGGAGGGTGTTTCTGGTGGCTGCTCCAAGGCTGTAATACTCCCTTCCAGTTCAGTCCGTCTGGCTCCAGACCTCCCCTCCTTTAGACGACAGTGTAAGACCTGACTGTTCCGCCAAGCTTTTGGTGAGGGAGGTGGGTAGTGGGTGGGGAGATTAGGTTGCTGGTGGGTTTTATTCTGTGTTATGCCCCACTCTAGTTGTTGTTTAACATTTTATTGTATTTTTATAATGTTATTTTATTCATTTTAAGTGCATGTACGCTGCCCCAACCTGCCTTGGCAGGAGGATGCGGATTATAAATCCTTATAATAATAATAATTAATAGGGGTGGGAATACCGGCAAATCCTGAATCCGATAATGCCGGTACTGGGCATACCGGCATTATCGGATTCGACCCGGTAAATCCGGTCCGGGTACCGGATTCCGGGTACCGGATTTTTTTACATTGCAGCCATTTAAAAATGGCTGCAATGTAAAAACTTAAAGCCCCACCAAAAAAGTTAAAAAAAACAAACCCTCCCCGAGTCCAGGCTGCGCGGGTGGAAGGGGGGACACCCCCCACCCACCCTGCCCAGCCTGGATTTTTGTTTAAAAAAAGACTCAGAGGCGAGCCCACCCCCCAGCACCAGCGGCCGCGGCGTCCCCGCAGCCGCCGGTAAGTATGACCCGATCCCTGGGGGGGGTGTTTAACACCCCCCCAACCCCCCAGGGATCACCCCTACTAAAGTTCAGTGCTTGCTTACCTTGCGGAGCTCCGGGTGCGGCGGCGGCGGGCGGTCCGGCGGCCTCAGCGCCGGCTGTGGCTGCCGGCGTCAGAGACGCTCTAGGCCTTCCGGGGAACTTCCGGGTTTCCCCGGAAGGCCTAGAGCGTCTCTGACGCCGGCAGCCACAGCCGGTGCTGAGGCCGCCGGACCGCCCGCCGCCGCCCCCGGAGCTCCTCAAAGGTAAGCACTCAACTTTAGTATGGGTGATCCCTGGGGGGGTGGGGGGTGTTAAACACACACACACCCCAGGGATCGGGTCTATACTTACCGGCGGCTGCGGGGACGCCGCGGCCGCTGGTGCTGGGGGGTGGGCTCTTTTTTTTAACAAAAATCCAGGCTGGGCAGGGTGGGTGGGGGGTGTCCCCCCTTCCACCCGCGCAGCCTGGGAGGGGGAGGGGGGAGGAATTAATTGTAATTCATTGATTTCAATGGGGACACAGTGCCCCATTGAAATCAGTGAAATAAAACCGGTACCGGTATACCGGATTTAATCCGGGAATCCGGTTCTTTGAGAACCGGAAACCTGTAAATCCGGTATCCGGTAATTACCCCGGGGTCCCACCCCTAATAATTAATAATTAATAATTGAGTGGCCAGCAGATGCCAGATATCCCCCACCCCCGCAGCAGGGCAGGCAGCTGACTGCTACGCGCTGCGTTCTTGCAAAAAGGCGGATAAGGCTGCCCAAGACGTGGCAGTTGGTCTGCCCCACCGTGCTGTGAGTTCTTTTGCAGGGCTTTGAGCGGTGGCTGCTTGCTTCAGTCCCACATGGCCACGTCACAGCTGGGAGTAGGATAGTGGTCGAGCCCGAAAGAGGGAGGCTGGGCAGGGTCAGGCACCTGCTCAAATGGCCTGTGCAGTGGCAGAAGGTCCAACAGTGGCCTGGCTTCCCCACAGGGGGGCCAGCCATCTACCCTGCTCTCCACCCTGCAGGGCCAGCAGTGTGGTGGCTGTGCTTGCCCACCTTGAGACTCCTTGGGGATCAGGCCTCCACAACTTGTGTAGCTGCACCTTATGTCTAAGTGCTTATGGAGTGGTGAGTTGCATACATTGGAAGAATTATTTGGGCAAACATGTTGGTCCTATTGCTAACAATAATTCTCCTACAGCTGTCAGCAAACAAGTGCATGTTTTTGTAATTGTCACTGGATAATATAAGTAGATAGACAGATAGCTATGTACATATACCATGCACACAAGTAACTGGGATGTTTAAAAAAGAGCTGAGAACCAAAACTGTCACCATCCAGAGGACCTGGAAAAATCCATTGAGGCACCCTTAAAACAGCATATATCTGAGCTATTGCCAGTATTCAGAATGTTTGACCTCTTAATATCTTTGTCTTAGGGGGTGGAAAAAACAAACCTGCTTTAAAAAGTAAACTGCATAGTCTCCATGCAAACTACACATTTGATATGGAAACCTGTAAAGCACTCTGCAATACACTTAAACATTAGAGAACTGTTGGTATTTCTGTTACAGCCCACTTTTTCAGGTTGGTAACTTGCACATTAAAATTAAATTAACTTTTTCACTAACTTTATTTATTTATTTTTCGCATTTTTACCCTGCCCTTCTCCATAGACTCAGGGTGGCTTACAACATTCAAAATGTAAAATACAATAAAACACATTCGAGTCTCTTAGAGCCCCAACATTACCCCAATCACCCACTCACCCCCATCCTTCATCCCCCACCTACTCATCAATCCTAATCCCCAAACCCCCCTACCCTATCCCACCCAACCCTATTCCTGCCTGCCAAACATCTGGTGGTAAAAAAAAGGTCTTGCATCTCCTTGAAAGACAAACAGGCTCGGGCTTAGGTGGATTTCCAAGGGAAGGGAGTTCCATAATTGTGGGGCAACAACCGCGAACACCCCTCTGCGCACCCTCATTGTAACAACCTCCTGGGCAGTTGGCACTCACAGGAGGGTGCCCTTGGCTGACCTTAGAGGCTGCGACAGGACATAGGGGAAGAGGTGGACTTTCAGATACCTGGACCCCAAGCCATTTAGGGCTTTATAGGTTAAAACCAGCACCTTGACTTGTGCCTGGAAAACTGTTGGCAGGCAGTGCAGATGGAGCACCAATGTAGTGTGCTCCCG
Organism: Sphenodon punctatus; assembly: GCA_003113815.1. Taxonomy (NCBI): domain Eukaryota; kingdom Metazoa; phylum Chordata; class Lepidosauria; order Sphenodontia; family Sphenodontidae; genus Sphenodon; species Sphenodon punctatus. Next base: position 1,111,981 of record QEPC01008061.1, on the reverse strand, counting down.
GTGACCCATCACTGACAGAAGGTAGGCCACCACGCTCTGCACCAACTGCAGCTTCCAAACAGTCTTCAAGGGCAGCCCCACATACAGCACACTGTAGCCTCAAGGTTACAAAGGCATGGGTGATGGTGGCCAGATTCGAATCTGATAGAAAAGGTTGCAGCCTTCTCACCAGATGAAGTTGGTAAAATGTGCTCCTGTCTACCGCCACAACCTGACAATCCACACACAGCAGTGGATCCAGGAGCACCCCAAGACTGTGAACCTGGAAGACCAAGGACGCCAGACCCCGTCAGTGACAGGGGTTCCCACCTCCCCCAGGTCACAAGATCGGCCAACCATCATCACCTCGCTTTTGTCTGGATTCAGCTTCAATCAGCTCGCCCACATCCAGTCCCCAATGGCAGCCAGGCACTGGGTAAGCACCGAGACTGCAGAACCTGGGTCAGATGAAAAGGAGAGAGAGAGCTGGGTGTCATCCACATATTGATGACACACTCCAAATCTCTGAACAATCTCACACAGGGGCTCAGATTGAACAGAACAAGTGGGGACAAGATGGATCCCTGTGGGACCCCAGAAGGGAGCTTCCAGGGGATGACAAGCCACCGCCCATCACCACTCTTTGGGTTCTCCCAGCCAGGAATGAACAGAACCACACAAGAGCGACCCCACACCCCACAGCTGTGTCAACAACACCCCATGGTCAATGGTATCAAAAGCCACCAAAGTTCTAACGAAATCAGCAGGGTATATTTCCTCCTATCTATTTTCAAGCAGAGATCATAATCCAAGGCCACAAGCACAGTCTCGGTGTCATGCCCTGGACAAAACCCTGACTGACATGGGTCTTGGACACTGATAGCATTGAGATGTGCCCAGAGCTGCAGGGCAACCACTCGCTCAATCACCTTCCCTAAAAATGGGAGGTTAGAGACAGGCAATAGTCAGCAGGGGAGTCAACATCAAGAGATGGTTTCTTGAGCAGGGAATGGACAACCACAACCTTGAGGCCAGCAACACTCCCAGTGTCTCCTGGCTGACTTTCACCAGCCAGGATGAGCACAGATCTCCCCTCAAAGCACATCCTCCAAATCAGAGGGCAAGATTCATTGAAGCTGATCCAAAAAAACAGACAACACTGGGCCTCCTCAACCCCAAACTCTGACTCTGCACTTAAAGTAACAGTGCCCAAGTCAAGCAACTGGCCCTTTTTACACGGGGGGATGGGTGTGCGTGCTGTTGCAGGGGCGGTGCAGGGAGTGTGTGTACACGGGTGCACACCCATCCCTCACACCTCCCCACACATGCCCCTGCACAGAGCAACCTCCTTTTTCTCCAGTTGCTCTGTGCAGGGACAATGGGTGGAGGTGCGTGGGTTGCGGGAGCGCACACGCACCCCCACTCACCTGCCGTGGTGGTGACACGGGTGGCACTCACTCATGCCCATGCAGCAAATCTGCATGGGCATGCTGGGTGCGTCTCACATAAAAAGGGCCTTTGTCTGCAAAGTAGGTGGCAAACTCGTCGCAACAGGCAGTCAACGACTCTACCCCCACGTGGAGACAGCCAGAATGTAATAAGCTATTCATCACCCAGAAAATCTCCACTGGACAGCACTTTGCAGACGCTATGGCAACTTTGAAGAACTATGCCTTTGCCGCAGTCATGGCATAATCCTTCAAAAACAGTCTGTGCCGCAGACGGTCAGTTTTGGCATGAGTCAAGCACCACCTACAGTATAACCGCCTAGCCTATCGCTTTAGCAACCTCAGGTCCTCTGTATACAAGGAAGACCTGTGCTGCTGCCACGGAGGAAGCAGATGCCTAGGTGCCATCGTGTCAATAGCCCAGGTGAAAATGTCATACCACAGATCAACCAAGGCATCGACAGAGAGACTGCTGAGGTCAGCAAGTAAATTCCCCAGAGAGTTCTGGAATCATATTGGATTCATTAGTCTCATGGGGCGGGCCATCCGAACTGGTCCACCATCCCAACAGGGACAAAGGAGGGCAGGGAGCTGGGCCTTCAGAAGGTAGTAGTCCAACTTGACAAGTTGATCAGGCTTGGAACGGATCCTTTTATGAGAGGAAGAAATTGTTGAAAAATATTCTGGCTTTATATGCTTAATTTGAGCTCCATAAATAATGAAAAAAAAGTTATTTTATTCTATTGTTGATGTATTTGTTAAGGGGTTTGTAACTTAAAAAAACAATACTTAAACTGAGATAAAAAGATCACAGAATTTTTTTACAAGTTGGCTTTGATAAGTCCTCAAAAATTTAAGCTTACCCAATTTATCTAAAAAAAATATTGACCTTTTCAATAGAAGTACAGTAGACTGCCTCACTTCTTTATAGATCCATTGTGGGGGTTTGAGGCCCTTGTCTGAACAAAGCAGTTGCCAAACTGTGCTACCAAAACTCTTTTGACTTTGTTGTGAATTTAGAGATATTTGGTGTTTGTTAATTTCTCTGCTTTAGAGTCCGTTATTTGATTTCATAAGAAATTCTACGTCAGTTTTTTAAAATTGGATGTGCTAGCCCTTGCAATTGCAGAGAGAGACTTTAAAATGTGATCTAAATTATACCCTCAGTTCTGAAAATCTAAACAGCAAATTAAAATCGCCCTCAATTTTTTAAAAAAAATATTGTAAAATTATATATTGTGTACTATATGTTCCAGAGCACATGAGATTTGATTTGGTGCCAATAAGAGCACAGAGAGACTGTCAGAGATAGTAACAAGATAAAGAAGAAGTGTGTTTATGAAGATGACCAAGCCACAGGGTTGGTGTGCTCTTCTGGAAAGTTGGCGAAGGAGAACACTTTAAGAGTATGGAGCCTCGGCAGGGGCTACTGATCTGCTGTACCCCCAAAACTCAGAATTGTACAAGAGATTTACTTTCCACCATCCCCTGAAGGTGCTAAAGTACATATAGAGCCTATTGTTCTTCTATTGACATAAGCTTGGGGAGGATGCAGGAGAAAGTCTCAGCCAGCAAAAGCAGACACAGAGACTGCTACAAACTGTCTCCTTTAGACATTGATGATACTTATCAGTCTGTTTGCTACTGAACATTCATTCCTGTGAACAACTGAACATAGCTGTTCCAAACCCCCTTCATCCTCATTAACACCAACACCACCCAAGTTTCTTCACTTCTGCCTAGTTCCTACTGCTTCCACATATTTAATTCTCTCCTTCTTCCACAGTCTCCTTCACTTTCCCTGCTTAGCTCTCTCCCTTCGTTTTGTTTAGCTCATCCCCACCTAACAAAATTCTGACATGATGCTTCCCTTCCCAAGCCATCTCACACTGTTCACTTTGATAGTATGTTATTTTTCTATCCCTTCGCCTTTGTTTCATCTATTTAGATTGGAAACAGTGCAAAATAGGTATTGTCTCTTACCCAGTGTATGTACAGTGCTGTATAATGGACAGGGATCCAGTGGGGGAAATGCGGTGGAAATGGGTCCCTGGTAATGGGATCCTGATTCATTTCGAAAGGCTTTCCTTGTCTTCAGCAGGCTTTGGATCAAGCTTTACATGAGCAAATGAAAATTCTCCTGATATAAGGAAATTCTCAGGAGCTATCAAACCAGTGTAGCCAGTTCTGTTTCAACCATTCCCAGCCTCTTCAACATACTGTGCTGGGTGCACTGGGGATGGGAAAAGTGGTGACTTAATAATATTAATAATGATGCATTTTATTTATATAGTGCCCCTTCACCAGATGACGCTCAGAACATTTCCAATATTAAAAATACAACAACGTAACTTAAAATCCATATAAAATCCATTTAAAACAATTTAAAAGGGGAGGGGGAAATGCATGAAAGGAAACCAACGGTGGATCCTCTTAAAGCACCTGGAGAAAGTTTTCAGGCGCTTTAAGAAGGTGAGGAAGGATGGAGTTCTACACTGAGAGGCCGGCCATCACAAAGGCCCGATAGTCTGCTGACTTAAGGCATGATGGCGGGATCCCCAAACAGTAGGTGGCATCTGAGCACAGATAGCCAGTAGGGTGAGGTTCCAGGCGCAGGTCAAATATAGCCAGAGCCTATGCTGTTCAGGACCTTAAAAACCAGCAGCACAATCTTAAATGTAATACACCACTCTACAGACAACCAATGCAAAGAACACAGGGCATGCATAATATAATCATTGCTGCCCAAACCAGTAAGCAGCCATGCTGCCACATTCTGAATAAGCTGCAAGTGACAGAGAAGCACTGCTGGAAGTCCATAAAAGTGGGAATTATTATTATTATTATTATTATTTTATTTTATTATATAGCGCGAGCAATGTACCTGTTGCTTTACAAAGTAATTTAATAGACAATTTCAGAAATCAAGCCTTGTGGTCACCAGGGCATGTGTCACTGTATTATTCTTTCAGCTATAAGAGCAGTCTTTTGATGTTCATTTTCCACACACATACAAACAAATGGATTTTATTGGCACAAATTGTCAAAATTGTTTGCTGCAATACTTGAGAGTCATATTTTAAAATCCATACTGAAAGTGTTTTCATACTCATCCAAGAAAAGTGCAAAAACAGTATTATGCGACTTACCTGATCAAGCTAACACAGCTTAAACTGCATTGTTAAATTTTTAGGTATTGATTTATTATTATTATTATTATTATTATTATAAACATTTATATAGCACCAGTCATGTACTTGGTGCTGTACAGAAACATAGAAATAGACGTGGTCCCTCCCTGTGGCTTACAATCTAAAAGACAAGGAGGGAGAGACAGGGGAGAAGACAAACAACATTCAAACGGATGCGAAATTTCAGGTGCGTGTGCTTGGCTTGGTTACAATCAGGATGGTTGCAGCAGTCTGCGGAGGGGGGCAGACAGTAAGTATACAGGGAACAACTAGCAGGCATTGGGAAAGGCGGCGAGGAACAGGTGGGTCTTGAGGGATTTGAAGGAGTGGAGGGAGGGAGCAAGGTGGATGTGGGTGGGGAGGGAGATCCAGGCATGGGGGGCAGCAAGGGAGAAGTGTCGAAGGCGGTTAGGTGAGCAGGAGAAATGAGGGAGAGTGAGGGAGGGGACAGAGGAAGAACGGAGAGCGCGTGCAGGAGTGCGTAGGGAGATTAGGTCCAAGAGGTAAGGGGGAGCTTGGTTGTGGAGTGTTTTAAATGTGAAAACCAGGAGTTTAAATAGGATACGTTCAGGAATGGGGAGCCAGTGGAGAGAGAAGAGGAGAGGCTGCACATGGTCGAAACAACGGGCAGAGTGAATGACCTTGGCAGCGGAGTTTTGGATTGCAATAAGGGGGGAGAGGTGAGAGCGAGGGAGGCCAGCAAGGAGGAGGTTGCAGTAATCCAGATGAGAGATAACCATGGCATGAACAAGGGTTTTGGCCGAGGAGGTAGAGAGAAAGGGGCGGATCCGAACAATGTTACGGAGGGCAAAGCAGCAGGATTTGGCCACAGAGTCAATGTAAGGTTTAAAAGAGAGGTGTGTATCAAAGATGAAGCCCAAGCTTATGGACTTGGAGAACAGGATGGATGGTGACTCCATCGATGGAGATGGGCAGGTTAGCGGGAGAGGAAAGGGATTATTATTAGCATTTATATAGCACCAGTAATGTACCTGGCGCTTTACAGAGAACAAGATAGATATGGTCCCTGCCCGAGAGCTCACAATCTAAAGAAGACAGGGGGAGGGGAGACAGGGAAGGGGGAACAGAGGGAGAGACAAGGGAT
>QEPC01008061.1:1074139-1104583 GCA_003113815.1 Sphenodon punctatus | reverse complement strand
CGCCGGAGCTCCCAAAGGTAAGCGGCAAGCGCACTGTAGGGGTGATCCCTGGGGGGGTGGGGGTGTTAAACACCCCCCCTCCCCAGGGATCGGGTCATACTTACCGGCGACTGCGGGGACGCCGCGGCCGCTGGTGCTGGGGGGTGGGCTCGCCTCGCCTCGCCTCTGGGTCTTACGCTTTTCTTTTTTAAAACAAAAATCCAGGCTGGGCAGGGTGGGTGGGGGGTGTCCCCCCTTCCACCCGCGCAGCCTGGACTCGGGGAGGGTTTTTTTTTTTTAAACTTTTTTGCTGGGGCTTTAAGTTTTTTTACATTGCAGCCATTTTTAAATGGCTGCAATGTAAAAAAATCCGGTACCGGGTCCGGATTACCGTGTCGAATCCGATAATGCCGGTACGCCCGATACCGGCATTATCGGATACCGGATTCTACCGGTTTCCCACCCCTATGAGCCAGTACTCAAACTCAGAGAGAAAGGAGGAGAGGGACCTGAGAGGGCGGTAGATAACCGCAACACGGAGGTGGAGAGGGGAGTAGAGGCGGACGGAGAGCCTCAAAGGAGGGGAAGGAGAGAGAGAGGGGAGGGGTTGAAACTGGCAGGAAGAGGCGAGGAGGAGGCCTACGCCACCATCCCGGCCTTTGGCCCGGGGCTGGTGGGAGAAGGAGAAACCTCCATAGGAGAGGGTGGCAGGAGTGAGAGAGTCAGTGGGGGAGATCCCGGTTTCAGTAAGGACGAGAAGGTGAAGGGAGTGAGAGAAGAAACGATCATGAATATAGGGAGCTTTACTAGTGGAGGAGTGACAGTTCCAGAGAGAACAGGAGAATGGAAGTTGATCAGGGGGGAGACAGGGAATGGGGATAAGATTAGGGAAAGGGGGGCGATGGGATCAGCAGGAGACAGGCCCTGGGGCAGAGAGGCAGTGGGCATGACGTGGTGGGAGGAGGAGGAGGTGTGGAGACGGTGGAGAGAGAAGGCAGGCTTGGTGGGAGGCAGGAGGAGAGGGGACAGAAGTAGGGGCACTGTCGCCCAAGGGCTGGTGTCCAAAGGGCCCCGGCCTCTGCATAGCTACCTGAGAGGAGACTGGGACATCCGATCAGCTCTGGGATTTCCTGGGTCTACCTCCCTCTCCCCCAGCCTTGGCCAGCTGCATGCAAACTGCCCCCAAAAGGGTCCCGGCCTCTGGATAGCTCTTTACTTTAGTATGTAGCCTGCAAAGTTGTCTGGTTTCATTGTACAGATAAATACAAAGCATCTTTTATGTAAATAGTGCATGGAAAAGGTGCTTTAATGATGAGCACCTTTAATGAAAAATGAAGGGTTTTTTTAAATAAAAATCCTTTCATTTTTAATCATGTAAAAAAATGTGGAACATTTGAGTGAACGTTTTTGTGGATATGACTTTTATACTGACAGTGTCTCTTTAAGAAGTGGTGCAACAAAACAAGCTGCGTTAAGTAGGTAGGGATAGAGCCAGCTTTAAGGATAAGCAAATCAGGCAACTGCCTGTCTTACTGAGATGTTTAGGGGCTGCAGCCCATCTGCGTGGTATTACGGCAGGGTGGAACAAGCAGGTCACCCACAGCGGCTCCACTCTGTCCAGCTACACCTCCCAGTTTCTAGCAGGGGAAGGATAGGAGGAGAAAACAGGGAGGCAGTATTTATTTATTTATTGGTATTTCTATGCCGCCCCCTCATGCCCACGGCATCTCGGGGGGGCTAATAAAACAATAAAACAATAAATACATTAAAACCGACATCAATTTTTAAAAAAAATTTAAAAACCCAACCCTAACCCTACCCTCCAATTCCCCCAAATTCCCCACCCCACCAATCTCCCCCATTTACCCCTCCCTCCCCCCCTCCCCTCCAAAGGTCTGGGCGAACAGCCAAGTCTTGCATGCCTGCCGAAAGGCGAGCAGACCCAGGGCCAGGTAGGCTTCCTTCAGAAGGGAGTTCCACAACCGTGGCCCGACCACCAAGAATGCCCTCTCCATGGTGGCCCCCCGCCTTACACGGTTGTATAAGTTTGCAGTGCACCTGTGGTTACTTTCAGGGTGAGGGCTCTTAGGAGCTCTGAGGACCCCCTACATTCGTTCTGTTCCCATCTCCTGCACTGAGCATGATCAACATGGGCTCTGGAACAATATACTCCTGCTAAACATTCTCAGTGCAGGAAAGTAGAAACAGACTGACAGCAGCCCAGCATTGTTCTCTGTGTGTGTCGAAACCTGTAGATCCCACAAACCCATGCAGAGGCAGAAATGCTGACATACCTCCCAACATTCCCTATTTTGGAAGGACAATCCCTCTTTGGGTACTGAATCCCACAGTCAGTCTTTCAGGATGTTAAGGTTCCTCTTACAGGAGAAAAAGAGACACACAAAGACCGGTATTCAAGCCTTGGGTACCTCTTTCCTAGGTGCCTCCTAGGGAAAATGCTAGAGAGGACAATGGGGACATGATGGAATGACAAGATACTAGGTGGAATGATATTCAGGAGAGCTTCTGTCCCTCAGTGTGCACTTGAATGTTGGGAGATGTGTGCGTACATGCAAGTGCGTGATAGGCAGAGCTTGTTCCTCTTTGGCTGTTCAAAATGTTGGGAAATATATGCTTGTAAGAGAAGTTAAGAGGTTAATGGAGGAGGACAGCAAAAAGTACTCCTGTTTACCCTAGACAGTGGGCTAAGATTAGGCCTGGGGAGGGGTCAGTTTACTGACTTCCCTCAACACTTAATATTAACAATTATATTAACAATAATTAATTATGGCTCTTTTGTTTATTGTTCAACTTCAAAGAGAAAAGTTTTAGCGTACAATCCTCTGGCCGTTTAGTGCTGGTCCAAGTTTCATTTGCTTCAGTGTTGGACGGCTGCGTTCCTCAACAAGAGTTAATTATTTATATATGCCAGGTGGGGTTGCTTTAACATGAGATGTGCATAATCCTATTTCAACTGTAGTTCACTTGTAATTCTTGAACAGTGAAAATGAAAATAGTTGGGCTATATTAGAGCTTTCTGTCTCCTCCTTTTTGACCCCTGTCATTAGTAAGAGAAAATGCCGGGGGAGCCGACTGATGACATTTTTACCCCTGCACCCGCATTCAGAGATAAACGTAAAATCCTACGCCAGGAGATTCCATGCCTGGAGTTTCACCGAGCCAGGTAACATGGGCAAAGCAGCCTTATACATTAGGTAACAGGTGGATATATGGGTATAATTATAGGGGGGCAGAGGGATGTATATTCCCCTCCAATGTTCAAACTGGGGGGGGGGACATGAATACCTCTCCCTCCCCCTCCTCCCACCCTCTCCCACACACTCTCCCCCGAAACACAGTGCTGCCAGCAGCTCTATTCTCTAGATGGAAGCTTTCAAGTATGGCGTAAAGGGCATCTTGAAAAAAACAGTTTTTTAATGGGCTAATTGAATATGGTCATCTTCACTCTGATTTAATTTGCAGGACAAATAGTATTTGGGAAAGGGAAAACTGTCTCACTGGGACTTGAGGAAACATGGTAGGAACCCTTCAGAGTAGGCCGCCTGGTTGGAAGAGTGTCTCCCTCCTGAGAGAGACATAGGGGAAATTTCCTTTCTTATCAACAGGATATGGGGGCTGGGAATCCTTATTCAACTGCAGAATAAACTGCAGCGTTAATGGTAGAATTCTGCATCCCAGAGAGAAGTCCTGACCAGCTCCGGGAACACTGACTTCTGTGAAACAAAGTCTAATACCCCTTGTTAGCGCCAAGTGGAGGAGGGCGTGTCAAACTTGCTGGGGGGTTTTCTTGGGGTTTTTTTAATGAGTTTTGTGATTTTGGATCAGTCATGTTATATGTTTTCTCTTTATAACAATGTAAGCTGGGTTATATTAGCTATCGGAAAGCAAAAGTATCTTTCTCACCAAGGGTCTCTCTGTAATCGTACTTCCAAGATATTTGGAAACACAAAGTTATCTCAAAGAATAGTAGTTAAAGGTAACTTCTCCTTTCTATCAATGTTCGTTTGTTCGTTTATATTCATTTATTTTAGGTTTTCATCCCACCCTTTCAGCCCAGCCCAGCCTTTCCCAAAGGCTAAGGGCAGGTAACAACATAAAAAATACAGATAAAATACAAAAATAAAACCCATAAAAGCTGTATAGAAATATATTAAATACCCATAAAAATACATCCCCCAGAAAAACAACCAATGTCACCCAAGAAATATAAAAATGATCCTGGAATATTCAGACCAAGAATTACTTACTATTTTTCCTTCAGTTGCTGCTAAGTACACTGCCACATTTTTATAACTTCTACTACCAAATGCATTGTCTCCAATATTTTCACGGTCCATGATGTTTTAATGTTTAGCTAAAATTGTAGAGAGAATTAAATATTGGGTATTTTCAGACGTTACGGGGCCCTTTGGCCCCGTACCGTAACGAACGTCTTCGTTCCCCGCCGGGGTCACCCCTGCACGGCCCAACAGACGTGCCGGGGGGATCCCGGCGGGGAAAGTGGGAGGGGCCGGGGCCGCGCGGCGCAACGTGCGGCCGCACGGCCCCGCCCCCTCCACGCACCCCGCCGCCCGCCCTCCGAGGAGACGGGCGGGCGGCGGGGCCAATGCGGCCGCCGCGTCTGGCCGATCGTGCCACGGCCCGGGATCCCGCCGGGGATCCCGGCCCGTGGCACGCGGCCAGACGTTACTTTTTGTTGGCCACGGCCCGCGGTCCATTTGACCACGCTTCCCGGGACCTTCCCCCGGCTAGCCCGGGAAGCATGGTTCAAATTGACCCCATCTGCAGATTCAGCGTGGCCAACATCTGGCGCACGCTGTGCAGACGTTCAGGGGCCTTTCGCCCCGCCGCGGGGTTCACCGTGGTTCAGTGTGGTTCAGCGTGATCTCGTCACGTCTGAAATCACCCTTACATAGAATATATATAGAACTACTGTAGATGCTTTTTCAAGTTTAAAAAAATAATTTTAATGTTGATTTATTTATTTTTATACCATAAAGGTCCAATATGAGTTTTTATGTATGTATGTATGTATTTATTTATTTATTTATTTTATTTGAATTTCTACCCCCACCCTTCCCCTAAGACTCAGACAGCTTACATAATAAAAACATACAGAAAATACAATAAAACTCCAATTAAAAGAAAAAAACTCATTAAAAGCCACCTTCACCCCTAACCCTTCCCACCAAATACTTTACCAAAAAATGTTTTGCACTGCTTCCAGAAAACACCCAGACTCAGCCTCTGACAGACCTCCAGGGGAAGGGAGTTCCATAACATAGGGGCAGCAACCAAGAACGCCTCTCTGTGGGCCCTTGTGTGAACAAGAGTAGCAGTTGTCACCCGAAGGAGCGCACTCCCAGCCGACCGCAGTGGTCACAATGGAGCATGGAAGGAAAGGTGGTCTGTTAGATATGTGGGGCCAGGCCATATACGGCTTTAAAGGTCAAAACCAGCACCTTGAATTGTGCCCAGAAAGCTATAGGGAGCCAGTGCAGACTATAAAGCACCAGTGTAATGTGCCCACGGCGACCCACCCGCAAAAGGAGCTGGGCCACCACATTCTGCACCAGCTGCAGATTTCAGACAGTCACCAAGGGCAGCCCCACCTAGAGCACATTACAGTAGTCTAGCCTCGAGGTGATGAAAGCATAGATGATGGTGGCTAAATCAGAAAGTCATGCAGCCACCTCTCCAGATGGAGTTGGTAAAAAGCACTTCTGGCCACCGCCGCAATCTGGTAATCTAGGCACAGGAGAAGGGTCCAGAAGCACCCCAAGGCTGTGAACCTGAGTAACCAGAGGGGGGCAGACCCCTTCAATAACTGTATCCCAATCCCCTCCAGGTTACATGATTGGCCAGTCCTCATCACCTCAGTTTTATCTCTGGATTCAGCTTCAATTGGCTCACCCTCATCCAATCCTCAACAGCAGTCAGGCATTGGATAAGCACTAAGACTGCAGGACCTGGGTGGGATGAAAAAGAGAGGTAGGTCTTAACAGAGAGAGGTCCTGGGGAAAGGGGCAAAAGAGAGGTGGGCAACCCCCAGGCAAGGGGAGGAAAGAGGCAGGTGGGGCTATGGGCATTGGGGTAAGGAGGGCAGTGTGGAGCAAGGAGGTCCAAATGAGCACAAACCCGCAGGGCAGGTTGTCAAACCTTGCCCCAAGGGTAAGCAAAACTGTGCTGCTGTCAGCTGTCGAAGTCAAGGTCCAACTGAAAATCCAACCTAGGAGAGAACAAAAAGAAATTTAAGTTCGCTCAGCAGATCAGTCTCCCACAAAAACCCCAACCAAAATGACCCCCTATAGCATGCCAGCTTTGGGGACAGAGGAAGTCAAGGGCGTTTGTGTGAGGTCATTTTGGTTTTCACCCCCAAAAGGTCCAGCCAGCCACCCAGAGCAGCACTGAGAAATAGAGGACAGAGCTCGGGCCAGGGCAGGCCAAGGAGAAAAACCCATAGAATCTCTCCAAGTCCCCTGGGCAAAGCACCCCATAAAAGTACCCCAAATACACACTGCGAAAGGTCCAGCCAGCCACCCAGAGCAGCACTGAGAAACGGGACAGACTGTTCCCAGGCCAGGGCAGGCCAAGAACCGCCCCCCCAATAGAATCTACCTCCCCTGGACAAAGCACCCCATAAAAGTCCCCCCCCCCAGTCCCAGCCAACCACCCAGAGCAGCACTGAGAAGAACCAAGAATAGCACCCAGAAGGGAGGAATAGGGGGAAACAAAGGACCAACAACAACACCGTCCAACCCCCCTTCCCCAGTGTTTGAGGGCAGGACTGGCAAGCGACAAGATATAGTGAATAGTGCATTGGATTGGCATTCATACAACCCAGGTTCTATTACTCTCTCTGGAATGAGTGTGTGTGTGTGTGTGCTGATGGCTAAAGTAGGAGCACTTGGTGCCACAACTCCTGGATGCTGTGCCCACTTCTGTGTACCTCCATTCCAACAGTGTTGTAGGAACAAGAGAGTGGGGTTTTTCATGATAATGTAACAATTGAGCAAGCAATCATCCCCACCTAGGATTATCCCCCACCTGTTATCTGTAAACTCCCAATTTACTGTAACCAAGCTATGAAAGCGTACCTGAGTTCTCGCATCCTCATAAATGTCACATCCCTTGTCTCTCCCTCTGTTCCCCCTTTCCTGTCTCCCCTCCCCCTGTCTTTTAGATTGTAAGCTCTCGGGCAGGGACCGTGTCTCTCTTATTCTCTGTAAAGGGCCGGGTACATCACTGGCGCTATATAAAAGCTTATAATAAAATGATTGTATCTTTGCTGCCTTAAATTCAAAATGTAATTGAATTTACAAAAATATAATTGAATTTACATTTTTCAAACTTTCAACGTTTTAAGTTGAACATGTTTATTTTTCACGTTTTATTGGCTTGTGTCATGGATCATCTGTTTCTGGCAATCCTCCAAATATTCAACTTGTTTGACTTCTCCCTAGAGATTTTAAGACACATGCTGTGTCATAAGGGATTTCTTGTGAATGTCAGGGAGAGGGCAACAAAATAGCTGGCCCTGCTGTTAAGACAGTCTCATCCACTTACCTACATGGCTTGTGAGAGTGAATGTGTCCAATCTATACACCTAACACTAGCCATTATAAACATTGCCCTACTTCCCTACCAGAGCCAGGAATGGTACCCAGCATTCCACTCCTATCTCACGAATGGTTTAGCACTGACAGTGTGTGTTATGTCCCTGATAAGGGCTGGTCCAAACAGAAGATAATTCTCCTACCAATTATTGCCGTTGCTCATGTGGAAGATGTCTGCATTGTGTATCTGAAGACAGAAAGAAAGTTAGGTTAAAAACCAAGCACCTGAAAGTTAGGAAATGCCAAATTTACAATTGATTGTGCAGCCTTAATTCTACTCACTTGTGTATATATTCACAATGTTAGTGTTTAATTTATCGTTTTTTTCCCACAGCACCTCTACCTTATTCGTGTATAATGCTTGAGGACCGAGGGCATTGCTAAGGAGCTATACAATAGCCCTTTCCTCATACCTCACCATTTTGAATCCAACTCAGTTCAATAGGAAATGGAACTTGTTTTCCTCCAATAGCAGTTAGTTGTCCCCTGAATAAGCCCAGAGGGTTCCAGTCCAAGTCCCACATCAGTTACTTATCAGCAGGTTTTGTTGTCATTTGACGGACTCAACAGAGAGGCCAATAATTGCATAGACCATGAAGATTGTGTTGTTCCTGTTCTTCTTTAGTCTTTTTTCTGCAGTCCCAGGTTAGGATTGAGATATACTTGGACAGTGTTTGAAGAAAACCTGAACTTATATGGATTCCTTCTCTCTACCTCCCATATTCCAGAAGCCCATCTGCCCTTTCAGATTTATTTTATTTATTTTAAAATGTTTACCCCACCCCTCCTGCCTCTGGCAGTTCAGGGCAGCAAACATCAACAGAATAAATACAATAAAATACAGTCTCTAAAAATGAAGTAAAACAACAATTTCAATAAAACAACCAAGGAGTGTGAAACCCCCCCCCCCTCCGAGCCACCCTCTTTCCAGGCCCCCCCCCACCAAATGCCTGGCAGAAGAGCTACGTTTTGCATTGATGCCAGAAGGTGAAACGATCTGGACTGAGGCAGATCCCCACCAGGAGAGAGTTCCATAGCACTCGTGCGGCCACCAAGAGCACCCCCCTGTCGGTTGCCACCTGTCTATAGTGTGGAACCTCCAGGAGGGCGCCCCCCAACAACTGCAGGAGCTCCCCAGGGGCCCAGGAAGTGAGGTGGTCCTTCAGATACCTAGGGCCCAAGCTGTTTGTTTATTTATTTATTAAAACATTTGATATCCCGTTTAGGGCTTTATAGGTCAAAACCAGCACCTTGAATTGGGCCTGGAAGACTATAGGCAGCCAGTGCAGAGCTCAGAGCACCGGTGTAATGTGCTCCCGATGACCTGTCCCAGTAAGCAGATGGGCCACTGCATTCTGCACCAGCTGCAGCCTCCGGACCATCACCATGGGCAGCCCCACGTAGGGCGCATTACAGTAGTCCAGCCTCGAGGTGACAAATGCATGGACGATGGTGGCGAGATCAGTCTGAGACATACAGACGAAGCCATCTCACCAGATGTAGCTGGCAGAAGGCACTCCTAGCCACAGCCAACACCTGGAGATCCAGGAACACCCCCAGACTCCACACTTGAGATGCCAATACCGGGCAGACCCTGTCAATGACAGGTGACCCTCCCTCACCCAGATCACCGGCCCCACGAATGAGCATCACCTCTGTCTTATCAGGATTCAGCTACAGTCAGCTAGTCCTCATCCAGTCCCCTACTGCAACCAAGCAACAGGAGAGCACCAAGACTGCAGGGCCTGGGTCGGATGAAAAGGAGAGGTACAATTGAGTGTCATCAGTATATTGATGACAACGTACCCCCCATCTGCGTGCAACCTCCCCCAGCAGCTACATATACATATTGAAAAGAGGGGGGACAGAATAGAACCCTGCGGAACCCCACACGGGAGACCTCTAGAGAAAGATGAACAATCCTCCAGGACCACCTACTGAGATCTATTCGCCACGAAGGAACAGAACCACTGCAACACCATCCCATCCACCCCAGCAAGGTCCCACGGGCAAGTCACCAACACCTCATGATTCACTGTGTCAAAAACTACTGACAGATCAAGCAGAACCAGCAGGATTGAATGTCTCTTATCCAGCTCCAACCACAGATTGTTGGCCAAGGCCAC
This sequence comes from Sphenodon punctatus, assembly GCA_003113815.1. Taxonomy (NCBI): domain Eukaryota; kingdom Metazoa; phylum Chordata; class Lepidosauria; order Sphenodontia; family Sphenodontidae; genus Sphenodon; species Sphenodon punctatus. The sequence goes on along the minus strand of QEPC01008061.1, from coordinate 1,094,841 downwards.
AAGTGCAGTCTGTGCCATAACCCGGACGAAAGTCCGACTGCGAGGGATCCAGGAAACTGATGCAGTTGAGATGATCCTGCAACTGACGAGCCACCACCCGCTCAATAACCTTGCCTAAAAAGAGAAGATTAGAAACAGGCGGATAGCTCACTGTGGAATCAAAGTCTAAAGATGGCTTCTTGAGAGGAGGTCAAACCACCACATCCTTAATTGAGTCCAGCCGCCTACCCTCCCCCAGTGATGTGTTGATTACCTCCGCCAGCAACAGTCCTACCGTCTCCCTGCTGGCCTTCAGCAGCCAGGACGGGCATGAGTCCAATTTACATGCTGTGGCCCTGACAGATCCCAACACATCCTCCGCATCAGGAGGCGTCACCAACTGAAATTGATCCCACAAACATTGACAAGACAGGGCATTCCTAACCTCTGGATCTGCCACTGTATCCAAAAAGGTAGCGTCAAAGTCATTTTCAATGCGAGCGATTTTATCAGCAAAGTATGCCATAAACATGTCACAGCAAGCCCTGGACAACTCCAGGTCCAGGTGGAGACAGGCTGGACTGACCAGACTCCTCACCACCCAGAAAAGCTCCGCTGGACACAACTTCGCAGACTATCATCCCTACCAGGCACGGCTCCGGCCCCCGCAGCCACGAACACAGGGATGCCCCCCCACTTCCCCGACTCCAGCAGCACGGCCAAGCCCCGCTGCTGGGGCTCGCGCACAGGCACCTGCTTCCTCTGCAGTTACCCCAGCAACACTGCAGATATGGGCAGGGTGAACCCTGACGCTGCGGGAGCAGCACCACAGTCAGCACGACGCTCCACATGCACCTAGCAGCATGGTAGGGGGGCGAGGCTACGACAATATGAAGCCAGCACAGGGATTGCCCCACCGCTGGTGAAGGCGTTGTGGAAACTGGCCGTTTGTGAGATAAGTGTGACTTCCGTGATTTTGTGCCTTGATATTGAATTGTTTGTTGCCTCCATGCCCCTGCCTTCCCGGAGTGTGAGTGAACAAGTGCATGGGTGAGTGACAGTGCGAGTGTGTACGGACCTTGTCTCCCCCCTCTCCTTTGCCTGGGCATTCCTCCATCAGCCCCGTGAGTGCTCCTACCTCTGTCGTCACTAGTGCAGACCCCATACCCTGGTTCCCCCCCACACACAGTCAACCCCACAACCACTCCCTCTCCCCCTTCCAGTGTGAGTAGCGATTGTGCACAGGGTGTGTGGTGTGGGCCTTGTTCTGCCTCTATCTCCTGCCCCCTATGATGATAGGGGCCCAGTCTCAGTGAGACAACTAGGGCCCACATACTATCCTGACGGGCATTTTCTAGGCACTGCCCTGACACAGGAGAGGAAAACCAGACAGGGGCTCCCCGAGAACCCAGGGGACCCCGCATAGACAAATTCACAGGGGATCGGAAGGCCTTTCAGGGATTTCTGGCCCTCTGTAGATTGACCTTTACTATACAGCCTGCCACGTATAGTACGGATTCCCTTAAGGTAGCACTTATCATAGGCAACTTGGGAGGAACTGCCCTTGAGTGGGCGATAGTCCCTTGCTTTCAAATTATGAGGACTTTGTAAAAGAATTCGCTACCCTTTTTGACCACCCGTACCGCACTAAAGATGCGGAGGCCGCTATCATGTCACTAAAACATACAAAAGGGGGTCTCTAGATTACATTACACAGTTTCAACAATTGGCCTTGGAACTACGCTGGCCAAATGATATACTGAAGGTCCTGTTTTGTAGGGAATTAAATGAGGAGCTGAAGAATCATCTTACTTTCACTACCCTGCCTGATACATGGGAGCAGCTCGCCAACCTCACCTTGCAAATAGATGATCGTCTGGCAGAGAGACGTCAGGAACGCCAGCAGGAACCACGTGCTTTCTTCCCCCGACCGGCACTTGTAACACCTCAACCCCCAACAGCCCTGAAACCAAACGACCCAGAGCCCATGCAGTTGGGCCCCTCCTGAGGCCCGCTAATGCGGGAAGGACAGAGACAGAGACAGCGGGCCTGTTTCTACTACGGGGATCCATCCCATTTCATCAACGAATGCCCCGCACTCCCGTCAAAGCCATGGAAACAGGGAAATGGCAGGGGCCGGGATGGGCAGGGGCCACCTCGGCCATAAACCAAATCCCCTCTACTATTGGAACGGCACTGCGACACCTGCGACTCCCCCTGACCCTTGCTTTGGGGCTGCACCGTTCCCACATCGTGTGGGCCTTAATTGACTCTGGGGCTTCGGGGAACTTTATAGATGGAGGGTTGGTGCAAACATACACCATCCCAACGCAACAAAAACAATGGGCAGAAACAGTGCACTCGATTGATGGGTCTCCTTTGGTATCTGGCCCCATCGTCACCCAAACAACCCTTGCTCTGTAATATAGGGAACCATCAAGAACGTTTGACATTTGATGTCATGTGTACCCCCTTCTTTGCAGTAGTGCTTGGGCTCCCCTGGCTGGGAACTCACGACCCTCGGATTTCTTGGACTACAAGACAGCCCTCCTTTACCTCGAAGTACTGTCAACAGACCAGGTCGCCCCTCGGGTTCCCAGCATGACAGCTGCTGGGACCATAGAGGAGCCCATTCTTACGTGACTACCCCCTGAGTATAAGGACTTCATAGACGTCTTTAGCAAAATGCAAGCTGCAACCTTACTCCACCCCCACGGTCCTATGACTGCCCTGTCGACTTGATTCTTGGCACAGAGCCCCCCTTCAGGCGGATCTACGCATTGACAACCCCCGAACTGACATCCTTACGACAATATGTGGACAAAAGCCTCTGGAATGGGTTTATCCAGCATTCCAGCTCCCCCGCTGGGGCCCCAATTTTTCTTTGTCCCTCAGAAGGATGGAGGGCTCTGGCCGTGCATCGACTATCAGGGCCTCAATAAGATTACCATAAAGAATCGCTACCCTCTCCCCTTGATCCCGGAGCTACTGAACCAGCTGCAAGGGGCCTGCATATATACGAAACTGGATCTCCGGGGAACCTACAATTTATTACGTATGCGGGAGGGGGACGAGTGAAAAATGGCATTCTGAACTTGATATGGCCACTTTGAATATTGCAACATGCCCTTCGGCCTTGTGAATGCTCCTGCCATGTTCCAACACTTCATTAACGACATCCTCCGAGACCTCCTAGGCATCTTTATGATAGCCTACTTGGACGATATCCTAATTTATTCTTCCTCCATGGAACAACGTGTGGGGCATGTGCGCCAAGTCTTACAACGACTGCAGGATCACCATCTATACTGTAAGAGGGAGAAGTGTGTGTTCCACCTTACTTCGGTTGACTTCCTTGGTTTCATTATCGACCCCACCGGGATCAGAATGGATTCATGAAAAGTGGACGCCCTCCTCTGTTGGCCCCCTCCTGTGTCAGTAAAAGCCCTACAACGCTTCCTAGGAAGCACGAACTACTATAGACAGTACATTCCTAACTACGTGACAGTCACGCTACCGCTAATGCGACTCCTTAAGAAGAACCAGGTGTATTCATGGGGGCCAGAGCAGCAACATAGTTTTGTGTACCTGAAACGCGCTTTCACGACGGCCCCCTCCTCTTGCACCCAGACTTCGAGAAACTCTTCTCTATAGAATCCGATGCCTCCCGTGGGGCATTAGGCACAGACCTCCTGCAAGAAGCTACTGATGTGACGCAGCTTCTGCCCTGTGCATACTACTCCCGACAACTCACCCCAGCGGAGCGCCATTACACCATCTTTGATCGTGAACTTTGGCCATTAAGGCCGTCTTTGCTACCTGGCGACACTACCTGGAAGGCGCAAAACATCCAATTACCGTCATCACTGATCACAAGAATCTCACCTTCTTGCAGACCACACAAATTACCAATGCCAGGCATGTGCGGTGGGCTCTGTTCTTCGCTCATTTCGCCTTTGTTATACAGTATCGGCCTGGCCGCCTCAACGTCCTTGTCGATGCGTTATCCAGGCATCACGAAGAACACTCTGTGGCTGACAGACTGCGGGAACGCATCTTGAACCCTAAGGTTTTCGCCACTACCTACGTGCGATTGGACCAAATCTGTGAGGCAAGCATCAACAAGCCCAACCCCCGGGATGGGGCATCATACACCTTCAAAAACAGACTTCATAAACACCAGGGACGCATAGTGGTACTCTCTGCGTGCCAACCTCAGATCCTGTGGGCCCACCATGATGCTCCTCTGGCAGGCCACCCCGCAACGAACCCAACAGCTAATCTTGCTGTCTTCCGAAGGACCCTGGTGACCCTGTCTTCCGAAGGACATACAGCAATGCTTGCACTACGTGTGCGTGCACAAAGACCTCGCGTCAAGCCCCCTTAGGGCTGTTTCAAATATCCCCGGCTCTGCAAGGCCCGTTGCAATGAATAGGGTTAGACTTTATAGTTGAGCTTCCCCCATCACGGACATAAACCACGGTGTTGGTAATTGTGGACCATTTTACAAAAATGGCGCACTTCGTCGCATGTAAAGGTCTACCCTCTGCACAACGTACGGCACTACTCTTTATCCAACATATTGTGAAGCTGCACAGATGGCCCCTAGAAATCATCTCCGACCGAGGAACACAATTCGTTTCCCGCTTTTGGAAGACATTGTTTACTGCTCTGTATGTATCCCTAAAGCCCACCATGGCATACCACTCCCAGGCGAACGGGCAGGTGGAGCGCGTCAACCAAGGCCTCAAACAATACCTGCAATGTTATATAGACCATTTCCAAGATGACTGGTATACTTGACTCCCACTTGCCGAGTTCGCTTATAATAATGCACCCAGCACTTCGTTAGGGAACTCCCCCTTCTATGTATATTATGGCTTTCCCTCCCAAATTGGGGTCCTCGACCTTCCATGCCGCACAACAAGTTCATGCCGCACAACACCTTGCGAAAGCCGCCTTGGAACATGCACGGCAACAGTATAAAAAGGCAGCTGACAAGCACCGTCAGGAAGCCCCTCCCCTATGACCGGGGGATTACGTGTGGGTCAATCGCCGGCATTACCCCTCCACACATCCGTCTGCTAAGATGGATTACAGATATATTGGCCCTTTCCCTATTGTGCAACAAGTAAACAAGGTAACCTACACAGTACAGTTACCTCCGCACATGCACATCCATCCAATGTTCCATGTATCTCAGTTAAAGAAGGCCCTAGCACCACAGGACCCGTCACCTCCTGACCTTCCCGGTCCTGCTGTCATGACCCCCTTAGGCCCCGAACACGAGGTTCGGGCTATACTTGATGCCCGCCTGCACTACAGGCACCTCCAGTACCTCATCGACTGGGCTGGTTGCAGCCCAGTCGATCGGTCCTGGGAACCTGCGTCCGCTGTTTCGGCTCCTCGATTGGTCTGCCTGTTTCATCTCCGCCACCTGACCAAGCCTTGTCCCACCTGGTCCCTTGGACGGGGGGGTACTGTCATACGGGGCGCCCATTATCCCTACCAGGCCCGACCCCAGCCCCCGTGACCACGAACACGGGGACACCACCACCCCGCTTCCCTGACTCCAGCAGCACGGCTGAGCCCCGCTGTCGGGGCTCGCACACAAGCACCTGCTTCCTCTTCAGTTACCCCGGCAACCCCAGCAACACTGCAGGGGCGGGGCGAGGCGAGCCCTGATGCTGTGGGAGCAGTGCCGCAGCCGGCACGACACTCCACGCACCTAGCAGCATGGCGGGGGGGGCGAGGCTACAACAATATGAAGCCAGCGCATGAATTGCCCCACCACTGGTGAAGGAGTTGTGGAAACTGGCCGCTTGTGAGATAAGTGTGACTTCCGTGATTTTGTGCCTTGATATTGAATTGTTTGTTGCCTCCCTGCCCCTGCCTTCATGGAGTGTGTTAACGAGTGCATGGGTGAGTGACAGTGCAAGCGTGTGCGGACCTTGTCCCCCTCACCCCCTTGCCTGGGCATTCCTCCATCAGCCCCGTGAGTGCTGCCTACCTCTGCCCTCACTAGTGCGGACCCCATACCCTGGTTTCCCCCCCCATGGTCGACCCCACAACCACTCCCTCTCCCCCTTCCAGTGTGGGTAGTGATTGTGCACGGGGTGTGTGGTGTGAGCCTTGTTCTGCCTCTATCTTCTGCCCCCTATGATGATAGGGGCCCAGTCTCAGTGAGACAACTAGGGCCCACATACTATCCTGACGGGAATTTTCTGGGCACTGCCCTGACACATGGAGGAGAGGAAAACCAGACAGGGGCGTGAAACAGGGAGAGAGTGTGTTTCCCCCCATCCCCCTGATACAGACACTGTGATGGCAGCAAAGAAACTTTTCTTTGCTGCCTGCACAACCACAGCATAGGTCTTTAAAAATGATCTATGCCACAATCGGTCATCTTCAGTGCAAGTACAGCGCCACTGCTGCTCTGACCATCTCCCTTCGTGCTTCAGCCACCCCAAGGCATCCGTGATCCGCAGAGACCTGCGGTGCCGAAGTGCTGGGATCAGACGCCAGGGGGCCAGTCAATCAATAGCCCTGGCCAGCCAGTTATTCCAAAGGGCCACCAGGGCATCAATGGAGTTGTCGTTGAGATCCACAGGCATTTCCCCAGAGCAGTCTTGAACCCAGAGGGTTCCATCAGTCTCCGAAGGCAGACCATCCTAATTGGTTCTTCACTCCTGCAGTCAGGTAGGCATGCCAGGATGAAATCCTGCAGGAGGTAATGGTCTGACCATGACAAGAACGAGCTTAACCACACACACTCCCATTGGATTCACCGCCTCACAGTCAGTGCAGAACAAGAAGTTTAGAGTGTGCCCCCCACCCTTCATGAGTTAGGCCAACAACCACCTAGGACAGGCCCATGGCTACCATGGTGGCCATGAACTCCTGCTTTGCACCATGCAACCTGGCCTCTGCTTGGATGTTGAAATCCCCCAAGAGAATAAGCCTCAGAGACCACAAGACCAACCCTTGGTGACAGTATGGAGACTGCAGCTAGAGCAGAACACGGTGGCCCGTCTCCTTACAGTGACAGGCTGCCATGAGCACACTACACCAGTGCTTCATTCTCTGAACTGGCTGCCTATAGTCTTCTGGGCCCAATTCAAGGTGTTGGTTTTGACTTGCAAAGTCCTAAATGGCCTGGGCCCCACTTATCTTCAGGATCGCCTCACCCTCCGGTCCTGGACCAGCCCCTGCAGTTGGCGGGGGACGCCTTCCTCCAAGTCCCCCGGGGTATCTCGGGTGGTGACAATGAGGGGGTGTTCTTGGTGGCTGCACTGTGGCTGTGGAGCTCCCAACGGAGGTCTGCCTGGCACCAGACCTCCCTTCTTTCAGAAGACAGTGTAAGACCTGACTATTCTGCCAAGCTTTTGGAAAGCAAGACAGGTGATGAGGGAGAGGGGGGCTTTTTGGCTCCGCCTTGGGGGTCTGTTTTATTATTGATTTTATACTGTTTTCTGTATTTTGTTACTTACTGATATTTGTATATTTCTTTATGGTTTTAATATGTTGTGAGCCGCCCCAAGCTGCTGTATCAGGAGGGGGCAACCTAGAAATCGAATGAATGAATGAACGAACGAACCCAGAGACCAGGGCAGCTAGATGCATTTCTCATGCAGTAGTCATTCCTGGGTCTTGGAGTTGTTGTGAGCACATCAGCTCAATGTGCAACAGTGGACAAAAAGACAAACAGAATATTAAGAAATGTTGGGAAAGGGATAGAGAACGCAACAGAAAATATAATCTGGTCCAGTGCCTCTGACCGTACATTTCAGGCTCTGATCTTGCCACCATCATCCATGCATTTATCACCTGAAGACTAGACTACTGCAACACGCTCTATGTGGGGCTACACTTGGTGACGACCCAGAGACTGAAGTTAGTGCAGAATGTGGCAGCCCACCTCCTTATGGGGACGGGTCGCCGGGAGCACATAACACTAGTGCTCCGATCTCTGCACCGGCTGCCTATAGCCTTCCAGGTTCGATTCAAGGTGTTGGTTATTACCTTTAAAGATCTATATGACCTGGGTCCGACTTACCTGTGGGACCGCCTCACCCCTCATGTCCTGGATCAGCCCCTGCGGTCAGATGGGGACGCCCGCTTGAAGGCCCCCTGGGTTTCTCAGGTGGCCACGTTCAAGCAGGCACTCTCAGTGGCTGCACCACAGCTATGGAATTTCCTCCCTGTGGAGATTTGCCTCTCTCCAGATCTTCCCTCCTTCTGTAAGCAATGTAAAACCTGGCTGTTTCGTCAGGCATTTGATGAGGGGGATAGGTAGTGGGTGGGGGGGTTGGATTTAGTTTAAAGGTATTGAGTTTGTCCTTTCAGGCCTCTGTTATTGTCAGCTTTGATGTGTTTTATTTGGATATTTTAATAGGTTTTATATTATATTTTTGTGTTGTACACTGCCCCGGGCTGCCATTGGGCAGGGACGGGTGGTATAAAAGAAATATAAATAAATAAATAAAATTATGCTGCTATATAAATTTATGGTGCGACCACACTTTGAATATTGTCTGGTTGCCCTGTCTCATAAATGATACAGTAGAACTGGAAAAGGTACAGAGAAGGGCAACAAAAATTAACAAAGGTATGAAATGGCTTCCATATAAAGAGGGGCTCAATAGATTAGGGATTTTCAATTTAGAGAAGAGATAACTGATGGAGGATATGATAGAAGTTTACAAAATCTTGAGCAGGGAAACGTCAATGGGGAAAGCACAGTGAACATGGGTCCCTGGTCATGAGTGGTGTGGAGAAGTGAACAGGGAGCTGTTACTTACCCTCTGTAAAAATAATAGAATTAAGGGTCACTGTGAAATCAGTTAGCAGCAGATTGATTGATTTATTTTGTCTTTATATCCCTCCCTTTCCCACAGGCTCAGGGCATCTTACAAACATAAAAAAAAAGTATTAAAAAACCAATAAAAATGAACCATATAGGAGATCTAACTGAATTAATTTACCTGCTTTCCCGCCATAAGACTAAGATTATGGACAATATCGCTGATCAACATATGTACCAGTACTGCAGAAACATAGGTGTTGGGAGCTGTTACATCTCAGAACCTGACAAAATTTGTTTGTATTTTACTTTACATTTCTCTTTCTTTTTCAGCATCTCTTGCTGTTGAGAGGAACAAAAACTGTGTTGTAACAATGCCTGTGTTCTTTAATAAAATGATTTATTTTTTTAAATGAACCATATAAAATTCCAGTTAAATCCCTCTTCCCCCCCCCCCCCAAGTCTATCCCCACCTGCTAAAAACCCAATCAAATAAGTAGGTCTTACATTGCCTTCTGAAGATGTTCATGCTTTGGAAAACCTTCAGGGGAAGAGAGTTCCAAAGCTGTGCCCAGCCACTGAGAACTCCTTGATTGTACCCATGTTCCCTGGACTTGGTACAGTGGTGAAACTTGCAAAAGGGAATTTCGGGCTGGCGTAAGAAAGCGTGGCAGAACAAGGAGAGAAGGCAGTCTTTTAGATATGCAGGGCCTAAGCCATTCAAGGCTCCAAGTTAAAACCACGACCTTGAATTTATTTACTTATAAAAATCATTTAATACCCCACCCCTCCTGCTCCAAGAAGCCCAGACGGTTTACAACTGTGGCTGGAACGCTATTGGCAGCCAGTGCAGACTCTGGAGAACCAGCGTAATATGCTCCTGGAAATCCACCCCCATCAGAAGTTTAGCTGCCATGTTCTGCACCAGCTGCAGTCTTCAGTCTTCCAAGGGCAGCCCCACATATAGTGCATTGCAGTAGTTAAAACAAATTTATTTTATTTATTTATTAAAATGTATATCCTGCCCTTCCCCGAAAGCTCAGGGCAGATGACAACAAAAACACAAGAATAAAAATACAAAGCAATACAATAAAATCCCCTAAAAATTCCTACCCTCACCTGAAAAACCCACCAACCTCTATCCCCAGCTGCTGACAGCGCTGCCAAAAAGAAATGTTTTACACCGCCTCTGGAATATTCTCAAGCTCGGGCTCTGGCGGACTTCTGTTGTGGGAGGAACTTCCATAGTACAGGGCAGCAACTGAGAACACCTCTCTTCAGGCCCTTGTCATACAGACAAAATTAGCCAGTGATACCTGCAAGAGGGCACTCCCAGCCAATCACAGGGGTCGAAGTGGAGCATGGAAATAAAGATGCTCTTCCAGGTATATGGGGCCCAAGCTGTTTAGGGCTTTCAAGGTCAAAAACCAACACCCTGAATTGTCCCCAGAAAGCTATAGGAAGCCAGTGCAGACTATAGAACACAGGTGTAATGTGCTCACGGCGACCCACCCCCAAAAAAGAGTTCAGCCATCACATTCTGCACCAACTGCAGGTTCTGAACAGTCATCAAGGGCAGACCCACGTAGAGTTCATTGCAGTAATCTAGCCTTGAGGTTATGAAAGCATGAATGATAGTGGCCAGATCTGAATCAGAAAGAAAAGACCATAGCCTCTTTACCAGATGGACCTGATGAAAAGCACTCCTGGTCACTGCCTCAACCTGACAATCCTGGCGCAGCAGAGGATCCTGAAGCACCCAGAGGCTGCAAACCTGAATAACTAGAGGGGACCGGACCCCTTTAATAACAGGGGTTCCAGTACCCTCCAGATCACATGATCAGCTAATCATCATCACCTCAGTCTTATCTGGATTCTGCTTCCATCAGCTCACCCTCATCCAATCCCCAACAGTAGCCAGGCATTGGGTAAGCACCGAGACTGAGGAACTGGGTTGGATGAAAAAGAGAGGTGGAGCTGGGTGTCATTAGCATACAGATGGCACCTCACTCCAAATCTCCAAATCATCTCACCCAGTGGCCTCAGATACACATTGTACAAGAGGGGAGACAGAATAGAACCCTGCAGGACACCACACGCAAGGTCCCAAGGTGATGACAAGCAGTCTCCCATCACCACCCGCTAGGACCTCCCAGACAGGAATGAACGGAACCACTCAAGAGCAGTCCCACCCACTCCTGCCAGGTCCTGCAGACATTTCAGCACCACCTCATGATCAACTATATCAAAAGCTGCTGCAAGATCTAACATGATCAAAAGGGCGCAATTCCCTCTGTCAATCTCCAGTCTTAGCTCATCAACCAAGGCCACAAGCATAGTCTCCGTGCTATACCCTGGATGAAAACCTGACTGCTATGGGTCCAGGAATCTGAAAGTGAAATTAGCCTGAAGCTGCCGGGCAACCACACGTTCAATAACCTTCCCTAAAATGGGAAGCTTAGACACAGGGCAATAGCTGGCTGGGGAGTCAGCATCCAAAGATGGTTACTTAAGCAGGGACCAGACCACCGTAGTTTTAAGGGTGTCGGACAACCTGCCCTCCCAAAGGGAGGTGATTACAACCCCAGCCAGCAAAGGCCCAACATCTCCCGGTTGGCTTTCACCAGTCAGGATGGGCAAGGATTATCACAACTGGTTCCTCGCATCACTCCAATCACACACTCTGCATTGGTGGATGACGGAAATGGAAACTGATTCAACCAAATGGGACACAGCTGAGCTTCCACTACCCCAAACTCTGACTCTGCAGTCAAAGTAGTAGCAGCCAAGTTGTGCTGAATACAAACAATTGTCTGCAAAGTAGTTAATTAAAATGTCACAGTGGGCAGTAGATGATTCAGGTTCATGGTAAAGACAGTCCGAATTAACCAGGCTGTTCACCACCCAAAAAAGCTCTGCAGGATGAGACTTTGCAGACACTCTGCAGGATGAGACTTTGCAGACACTATGGATGATTTCAGATGTGAAATCACCCCGCACCCCTGAGGAATCAGTCCGGCCTTCAGACGTGCCAGCCTGATTCCTACCTGGGAGGGGGCGGGGCTGCATGGCGCGACATGCAGCTGCACAGCCCCGCCCCCCCCCGCGCGCTCCCCATCTTCTGGGAGGCGGGCAGGCGCAGCGGCCAATGTGGCTGCTGCGCCCGATCCCGTCCCATGGTCTGGGCCACGATCCGGCCAGCGGAAAGTAACAGATGTTACTTTCCGCCAATTCCGGATCGTGGCCACTGTGACCACGCTTGGGGCCCGATCCCACCACACTTTCAGACCTCCGGGCGGACAGAGGTTCGAAAGCGTGGTCAAAGAGATTCCCAACAGGGGTGAACATCTGGCGAGACTCTCTTTAGGCAACATCAGACGTTACGCTATCGCGGCCACCACAGGGGGTTCACTGTGGTTGACCATGATATCGTAACGTCTGAAATTACCCTATGATAGCGGAGAACAAAGCTTTCTTTGCTGCCATCACAGCCACAGCATAGTCCCTTAAAAATGATCTAATTAAGTTTTGGAAGTTGCTGTCAGAGGATTTGTAAAGGCCAATAGTACGACTGCGTTTTAAAATGGATTGCATACGTTCTTATAAGATAGGGCCGTAAATGGCTACTAGTCAAGTTGATCAGGGGATGTAGCCTCTGACTGTCAGAAGCTGGGAGAAAATAGCAGGAAATGGATCACTCCATTATGACCTGTTGTATACTTCTCTGAAGCGACCAAAGATGATCACTTTCAGAAACAAGATACGGGGTTAGGTGGATCAATGTTCTTGTCCCAGCATGACCGTTCTTGGGTTCTTATGGGTGCAGTTGTAAGGGGAAGTAGGGATGCATGCCTCACAACTTCCACATTGGGAGAATGGACATACAATTACCTCCTTCTCTCCTCTCCCCCAGATATGTGTTTGTGTCCATCTCCCATGTATCCGTAGGAAATATTCCCTGAGATTAAGTAGGGGAAGTTATTGTTTGAATCTCACTCTCACCGATTGTACTTCATAATCCCATACCCTCTCTTATTTTAACCAAGACCATCCTCAAACCTCATTTTACAAATATATTTACAGAGATGACACATGGAGGAAAAGAACCCAGAACTCCCAATGTTGTAGACCCAAACCCAGAACTCCAAGATAGTAGACCCAAAGTCTATCTATTCAACCACACTGCAATGTTAAGATGTCTAGCAAAGAGCTGTGTAGCTCACTGTGTGATCTTTCCTTCTCTAGTGACTATTATAAAGAGACGAGCAGTTGCAACCATATCTCAAGTGGTAACGTATCAGTAATAAAACTTCATCTTAGTCAGATTGATTTAGATGAATTAAGAGGCAGGTGGGCAAATGTGACCTATCATGAGAGGATCTCTATGTGTAGTCTCAAGGCTGTAGAAGACCTTAAACATTTCTTATGGGATTACCCTTCATATTCTGGTTTCAGAATGAGATATTTAGCTCCACTTGTAGCTAAATTGACGTTTTTGATGCCTAGAGAAAAAACAATTTATTGACTGACTCGCTGTCAATCTGCATGCGTGAGAAACCTTTGTTGTAATAGCACAAAAAATGTGTAACCAATGGAAACAGAGTTAGTGGTTCCTGTCTTTCTTTCATATTATTATATAAATGGAAGCTTTGGTTTTGACTTTTTTAATGAGAACTTAAATAGTTCATATTTTATAGCTTTCTTTTATATTACTTTAATATTTTTAGTCCGTATGGCAACTTGTTTTTTATCCTATTCTGTATGCTTTTCTAACCCTTTGTGTGTGCTTTTGTTTACGGAATATGTTTGGCCATAAAGCTGTAAGTAAACAAATACATAAATAATTTATTTTCAGTTTCTATCCCTAAAGGTTTAGGGTGACTCACATCATCATAAAAACATCAAATACAAAATAAAACCCATAAAACACCCACACCCACCTCAGAATCTGCTCTTACCTGTTAAAAGCCTGACAAAACCTTCCTGGGGTTGGCCTCTCTACCTCCCCCAGTGCCGTCGACCAGCGAGCAAGGGTCTGGTAAGGTTGCAGTTCATCTGCATACTTTCCCAGCTGCCTTGGCTGTCATCACCTGAGCACACCACGACCTTCCTGGAGTTGGCCTCTCTGCCACCCTAGCGCCATCGACCAGCGAGCCAGGGTCTGGTGAGGTTGCAGTTCATATGCATACTCTCCCAGCTGCCTTGGCTGTCATCGCCTGAGGACGCTGCAACCTTCCTGGAGTTAGCCTCCCTGCCTCCCCAGCACCGTTGACCAGCGAGCCAAAAGGCGCGTGCCTTACGGCGCGTGCCGTAAGAAGAATATTTCATGCTCCTGCAAGATACATCCACAACTGCAAGATCCATCCCACCTTCCCTCCCTCTGTAACCTATCTCTCACCCTCTGTCTCCCTTCTTCTCCCCTCTCCTCCTTCCTTCTCACCTGCTCCTCCCTCTACTTCTCTCCCCTCTGCTCCTGCCTCTCACTAAACCTCTGCTTCTTTCCCCTCTCCTCCTGCCTCCCGCTAAGCCTGTCATCTCTCTCCAACATCCCCACACCTCCTCCGCCCTCACCACCACCTCTTTCCGCCTGCCCCTCTGCCCCATTGCACATCTCCCGCCGATCCCATCGCCCCCCTTCCCCTAATCTTGTCCCCATTCCCTGTCTCCCCCGCTGATCAACTCCCATTCTCCTGTTCCCTCTGGAACTATTGCTCCTCTGCTAATAAAGCCCCCTATATCCATGATCTTTTTTTCTCTCGCTTCCTTCACCTTCTCACCCTTACTGAAACTTGGATCTCCCCCACTGACTCTGTCACCCCTGCCACCCTCTTTTTCTGAGGTCTCTCCTCCCACCAGCCCCGCTCCGAAGGCCGGAGTGGTGACGTAGGCCTCCTCTTCACCTCTTCCTGCCAGTTTCAACCCCTCCCCCCTCTCTCTCCTTCCCCTCCTTTGAGGCTCTCCGTCCGCCTCTACTCCCCTCTCCACCTCCGTATTGCTATCATCTACGCCCCCCCCCGGCTCCCTCTCCTCCTTTCTCTCCGAGTTCGAGTTCTGGCTCACCTTATTCCTCTCTGCTGACATCCCCACACTCATCCTTGGCGATTTCAATGTTCATGTTGATGCACCCTCTCAGCCTTGCATCGCTCACTTCCTCTCCTTAGCCTCCTCCTTTAATCTCCACCTCTGGACTAGCTCCCCCACCCACACTGATGGTCTCTTGATCTCGTGTTCTCTAGGAACTGTTCTGTCTTTGATCTCTCCTTCGAGCCCCATCCGATATCTGACCACTTCCTTGCCTCCTTCAGCCTCTCCCACTGCTCCCCATCTCCCCATCCCTTCCATGATCTGCAGGCCATTGTGCCCCAGGACTTTGCCTCCTCCCTCTCTCCTCTTCTCCCCTCAGTCCCCTCCTCCCCCAATTCTGCCATATCCACCTTCAGCTCCTCTCTCGCCTCCACCTTTGACTCATTGCCCCCGTCTTTTCCCGACCAGCTCACTCCCATAACCCTCGCCCTTGGTTCACCACCACCATTCGCCATCTCTACTCCTGCACCCGGGCTGCTGAACACCTCTGGCACAAATCCCATTACCACGCTAACTTCCTCCACTTCAAATTCTGCTTCTCAGCGCTTAATTCTGGTATGTCCCTCGCTAGACAGCAGTACTATGCCTCCGACATTGAGTCCTGCTCCCGGGACCCTCACCACCTCTTTTCCACCTTTGACTCCCTTCTCAACCCCCCCTGTCCTCCTCCTCCCTCTTCTCTCTCCGCTCAGGATCTTGCTCTCTTTTTCATCTCTAAGATCGACAAGATCTGCCTGAAAATCGCTTCCAAGTCCTCTCCCCCTACTACTCCCCCCTTCTCTCCTCCCCCCACCTCTGTCTTGTCCTCCTTCCCTCCCGCCTCCCTTGAGGAAATCTTCTCCCTGCTCTCCTCCTCCAACCCCTCCACTTGCCCCCTGGACCCCATTCCTTCTCGCCTCATGAACTCCATTGTTTCTACTGTCGCCCCTCCCCTCCTGCACATCATCAACCTCTCCGCCTCTACCGGCTCCTTCCCCTCTGCCTTTAAACACGCCACTGTCTCCCCCATCCTCAAAAAGTCTACTCTGGATCCCTCTGAACCCTCAAATTACCATACTGTCTCACTCCTCCCTTTTGCTTCCAAGCTCCTTGAACGGGTTGTCTACTCCCGTTGCCTCGACCTCCTCTCCGCCAACTACTCCCTTGACCCCCTCCAGTCTGGCTTCCGCCCCCTTCACTCCACTGAAACCACTCTTGCTAAGTTTACCAACGATCTTGTGGCTAAATCCAACCACCTTTACTCTATTCTTGTCCTCCTTGATCTCTCTGCTGCCTTCTCGACACTGTTGACCACTCACTCCTGCTTGAATCGCTTCACTCCCTTCGATTCCAGGACTCTGTCCTCGACTGGTTCTCCTCCTACCTTTCTTACTGCTCCTTCAATGTATCTCTTCCTAACTTCTCCCCCTCCTCCTTCCTACCCCTCTCGGTCGGGGTTGCCCAAGACTCTGTCCTTGGCCCTCTCCTCTTCAGTATCTACACCCTATCCCTAGGCAAACTCATCGCCTCCCATGGTTTCCAATTCCACTTATACGCTGACGACACTCAACTCAGTTCTCCACTCCTTCCCTCTCCCCCTCTGTTCAAGCTCATCTCACCAACTGTGTCTCTGATATCTCCGCCTAGATGTCTCAACGCCAACTCAAACTGAACATGGCGAAAACTGAACTCCTTATCTTCCTCCCAATCCTTCCTCTCCCTCTTCCCTGTCAGTTGCCATTGGGGTCTCTATCTTCCCTGTCCCCCAAGCCCGTAGCTTGGACTTCATCTTCGCCTCGCACCTTACCTTCAAACCCTACATTGACTCCTTTGCCAAATTCTGCCTTTTCTTCCTCCACAACATTGCTAAGATCTGCCCTTTTCTGTCTGTCTCCTCTGCCAAAACTCTCATTCATGCCCTAGTCATTTCACGCCTCGACTATTGTAACCTCCTCCTCGCTGGCCTTCCCCGCTCTCACCTTTCTTCCCTCATCTCTGTTCAAAAGTCTGCTGCCAGGATCATCCACATAGCCCGTCGCTTTGACCATGTGCAGCCTCTCCCCTCCTCTCTCCACTGGCTCCCTCTTCCTGAGCGTATTCTGTACAAGCTCCTTATCTTCACCTACAAAGCCCTTCACAACCTCGCTCCCCCCTACCTCTCTGCCCTGATCTCCCTCCGAACCCCTGTTCGAGCACTCCGCTCCTCTTCCATCCCCTCCCTCACCCTCCCACGCCTCCCTGCTCCCCCAACCACCTTCGTCCCTTCTCCCTCGCTGTCCCGCACACCTGGAACTCCCTCCCTGCCCTTGTCTGCCTTGCCCCCACCCTCCACACCTTCAAGTCCCTCCTCAAAACCCACCTCTTCCGCTCCGCCCTTCCTAACTCCTGCTAATCATCCCCACCCAGGATTATCCCCCACCTGTTATCTTCAAACTCCCAATTTACTGTAACCAAGCCAATAACGTGTACCTGAGTTCTCACATCCTCATGAATGTTTTATCCCTTGTTTCTCCCTCTGTTCCCCCTTCGCTGTCTCCCCTCCCCCTGTCTTTAGATTGTAAGCTCTCAGGCAGGAACCGTGACTATCTTGTTTTTTTGTAAAGTGCTAGGTACATTGCTGGTGCTATATAAATGCTAATAATAATAATAATAATACATTAATAAATAATTATTAATAATAAATACGTCTTGCAGTGCCTCTCTGAGTGCCCGGGTCATATAGACCAAAACCAATTATGGAACGTGTGAGAGGTCACCCTCAACTAATCATAGCAGCCACAGAGGTACACAAGGAAGAATGAGGTCCTTTAGATATGTAGGGCCCAGGCCATTTAGGACTTTATTGGTCAAAACCAGCACCTTGAATTGTTCACAGAATGTTCTTTATCTGAATGTTAATGCTTTGCACTGGAATTCTGAAGGTCTGGAAATCTGGAGGATTTTAAATACACATATAACTGATTTTTTTGTCTGGCTTGATTTCTTTTTTAAAACTAGTTTGTTTAATGCATGCAGTGAGAAGACAGTGTGGTGTAGTGGATAAGGACCTGGACCTGGGAGACCAGGGTTCAAATCGCACCCTATACAATGAACTCACTGGGTGGCCTTAGAACAAGTCATAACCTCTCAGCCTCAGTTTCCCATATGTAAAATGGGAATACATGTGTAGTATAAAGTTTTATTGTCAGCCCAAAGGCCATAACAATATTGACATACACACAAATGTATACAAAACCTACAAATACCTATATATAATCAACTCCCAAAGTTGAGCCCAGTATAAAATAACATAAAACGAACAAATAAATTAAAAATAATAAATTCTTTAGCTAAATCCAGAGTCATAACCTGGTGTTTTAACCATTGTTTATCATATACATTAAAGGGGGGGTCATAGCCTGCTGCTTCCAACAGAGGATCCGCCCACACAGAGCTGCAGTTGCTCTGGAGATTGGCGAGTCTCTCTCTGAAAAAGTAGGCGGAGCACAGAATCAGAATGCAGCCCCTCGGTATGTCTTCTCATAACTGGTCCCAAGTTAATATTCCTCCAGCTTTCATAGGCCCTACAACATAGGATTACGTGTTCTCTTGTCTCCGGGGTTGCTTCACTACAGTGAGGACATAACCTCTGTTCCTTTGGGATCCCAAGGTATCTGCCCACTGAAAAGACTGAGGGGAATACGTTACATCTCATTAATGAGAAGGCCCTTCTAGAGGGGCCGGCTGGCCACTGAGTTAAATAATCGGCAGGTAGAAAAGGAGAGGTCTCTCGGTAGAAACCAGGGACTATCCTTTGGGAAGCCAATGCGTGTGTCTTTCCCTATGTTTCCCCTCATCCTTGTCCATCTTAGATTGTAAGCCCACTGTGCAGGGACTGTCTCTGAAAATCTGTGACTGTAAAGCGCTGCATAGGCCTAATAGCGCTATGGAAATTAGTAGTATTAGACAGCCCCATAACACATATTTGAAATTGAACAATGTGGAGAAACCAAAACTTGTATGTGGCAATGTTGTAGGTTGGGAGGAATGTTGTAACATTGGTGGGGGCATGCTGGGTGTAGGTATGATGTTTGCAGTATTGTGAATGAGTTGGAGGGTGCTGTAGCTTCTGAGTAGTGTGACTGTGCTGAAAAAATACTGAAGATTTTTGAGGGATATTGTTCTTTTGTTGAGGGCTAGGAGGATGGGGCCCCAATCTTCTAACTTTTGGATGAAGTTGCATCACTTCAACCAGTTACAACTAATTTTTTTTAAAAGCACATCTTAAGCATTAACCGCTCCCAATATAACTTTTTATCTTGAAAGCAAGATAATGGTGACTGCAAGGGTCACAGACTGCTGTCTCAAATTATGCGAGATAAAGCAATTTAAAACTGTCACTCGAAATGCGATCACAGCCACCGAGACAAGCCGGCACAGACACATACTTCAGGTTCAAACCAGGCCACAACTCGATTAAATCATTGAGTGTCTGGGGAAGCCAAAGCTAGCTACACACAGGAAGAAAGAACCAAGTCAAACCATCTGGGAGTCTACTCAGAGTCCCAACATGCCTGGTTGCACTCCTGCACAGTGTATAAATCTGCCTGCACATTTGCTTGATTGGTTCCTGCTCCACTCCCCCACTCAGAACCATTGATTGGGTGGCTCAGAACCGTTTTGCCTTGCCATCATCTGACACTCGGCAAGTCACATACACCCTCCTGTCAAGCACATAGGGTGAGGGGTCAACTATCATCCTTCAGCACACTGTTCATTTTCTCCACTTTTCCTATTTCTCTTCACACGCACATCTTAGCCTATCAAAGTTCCTCATTGCTTGATCCATTGAGCCATGATGAGTTTATGAGGTAGTTGTTGGGTACTGGTTATTTGCATATGCAGAACTGAAATGCATCTAAGATATCAGTACGGGTACAATGGTTGGTCATTATGGGGCTTTGGTGAATAAGTAGCATACTATTATACATTTAGGAATGTTTTGAAGCTTTTCAAGAACTGTAGGTGAAAAATGCTCAATTGAAAAGCAAAGTATCAGGGTTAATACAGTGAGAGAGACATTTTAAAGGGTGTATGTTTATTGTTACTGTTTATCAGCTCTTGTTACTGAGATATTACTCTGCAGGTCTGGGAAAGGTCTTGGAACTTGAGGGGTTTTCTTAAAAGCTTATCATAACATTAACTAAATTTAAATTTTAAAATCATAATTTTCTTGAGTGCAAAACCTTTGAATCTGGCCTATATAAGAAAAAATTGATACATAAAATACCTTTGAAGCCTGAATGCTTGTGTATAAGTTAGAAGCCAGGGCCCCATATCATTTTTTGCTATCATTTTTGTTATTAAAATGTGTCATTTTCGTTAATAACGAAATGTCATTTTTCATTATTGTCATCAGCATCAGTACTGATTTCAAACAAAGGTTTTATTTTTGGTATCGTAGCGGTTTCATGTGCCAATGAAAAATTATTGTCAGAAGTTGAACTCTTTCCCTTTCTCATTGTGATACAGAAAGAACTGCACACAATAATATATACTGTACACAATATGTAGTTTTATTTATATAATATATATATATACAGAATCTAAGCTAAACCTAACCTATGTATAATACAAAATGTTCCTATCCTATAATCCTAAAATCAATTGAAATAAATAAATAAATATTTTATTATTGTCATAAATGTTTTTAATTGTTTTTAGTATTTTATATGTTGTAAGCCTGCTTGGCAGGAGGGGTGGGGTAAAAATCAATTGAAATAATAAATAAATAATATATATAATAAAACAGCCTAGTAACTAAATATCTAATCTATATATATACAACTAATATCTATATAATATGTGGACAGGGAAA
>QEPC01008061.1:1032314-1074015 GCA_003113815.1 Sphenodon punctatus | reverse complement strand
TGTGTGTGTGTGTGAGAGAGAGAGAGAGAGAATAGAGGTAGATTAGAGATAGTAGATATACCTCTACGTTTTCCTTGTCCCTTCCCCTGTCTCCCTGTCCACATATTATATAGATATTAGTTGTATATATATAGATTAGATATTTAGTTACTAGGCTGTTTTATTATATATATTAGGATTATAGGATAGAAACATTTTGTATTATACATAGGTTAGGTTTAGTTTAGATTCTGTATATATTATATAAATAAAACTACATATTGTGTACATATTGTGTACAGTATATATATATAGGAGGATTTCTAGTTCAAGCACCAGCAGCTTCTGCAAACACACCCTGACAAGCAATAGAGCTAACACAGAGTGAAGCAGCCCAGCCCTACAATATTAAGGGTTGCAGTGCCCTCCCCCAGAGCCCTCCTGATTGGTTCTGGGAGGCAGAGTCATTGAGGAATCACAGGATGCCATTCAACTGCTGGG
The DNA here is from genome assembly GCA_003113815.1 of Sphenodon punctatus. Classification (NCBI taxonomy): domain Eukaryota; kingdom Metazoa; phylum Chordata; class Lepidosauria; order Sphenodontia; family Sphenodontidae; genus Sphenodon; species Sphenodon punctatus. The sequence continues at coordinate 1,073,535 of QEPC01008061.1, read as the reverse complement.
ATCTGCTTGTGCTGCTCATTGACCAGAGATACATCCATCAGGTCCTGCCCCTCCCAGTTCAAGAGTTCAACACTGTTTCTGGCTCCAAGATGTCTGCTCCCGCCTCCCCTCTCCACATTTCCCTCCAAAAAACACCTGCCAGGCAATAACAAAATCAATAACAACTTTCGTCATTGTTGATTTTGTTATTTTTTTGTCGTTTTCATTATTGCAATAATGAAAACAACCATTTTCATTTTCATTATTGATATAATGAAAAAGACATGCACACCCCTAGTATAAGTGTATTTGTGGGATGTTTCCCTTGAATAGCTATACATAGTCAGCTATGAGGAAAACACAGTGAACATAAGTCTCCGTACATACTATTTGCTATTTATTAAAATAGATTATACAGATCCCTGAATAGCATTATATATTTTATTTGCAATCTTCTGCATGCATGAAGATATAGATATAAAAATATCTGGTATTATCCCAAAATTTTGATTTTTAGTCATTCTGTTGTTCTTGCCACTTTTTAAAGGAAGCTTTGCCAGTTCTTTTGTTGACAGTAAAATGGAGCCTTTTTTCTCTCGTGAAATTCTATTCAGGTTGGATATAAACTGTTTGGAAAAAATCACTATTTACTTACTCTTGCTAATACTCTTCAGGAAAATTTTGCCAGCATGCCCACATAATAATTAACTACCAAAAGCAGCAGCAGCAAAATCTACAGTCTGAAAGCTGCAAACTGTATTAGACAGTGGAGAACAGAACTGACTGTCTCCCACCACTGGACCCAGGTTATGATCACATAGGGCAGGAACTCCCTCTCTCCTGTAAACCATTCCACATGATGAAGCCACATAGAGTAGAGAGTGCCCACACTCTTGAGATGGTAAGTGGAGAAAAAGAAAAGCGGGCAAACTGGACTTCTCATGACCGCATCCTGGACCCAGCCATCCATCTCCTCCTTGTAACAGATAGCCTCCTTGAGTTATCATCTAATGTGATTACTCCTGTTGTAGTAAGTGCTGCCCTGCTCAGAGTTCAAAGTTAAATCTAATGATTATACAGATTTATTTACTTTTTTCATTTAAAAAAAATAATAAAACTAGGAAATTGTATGCAAAAACTGTGTTTAAAGGAAGTTACTTAGGTTAATAAGTCTTGTATTTGAAAGACAGAAACTATTTAGAGTTAAATTTAGAATCTTAACTCTATTCCATTATGAAAATACATTACAGAGAGTCCTTATTTACCTGATCATCTAGTATTATTTCCATAAAATCCCTGCCTCAATCATTGCACCAGACAGACAGACACAGAGCAGTATTGGGGTTGTATGGGTAAAACTGTACATTTTTGTTTTCCCAACTTTCAGGTTTTTGATGTTGCAACCTTTATAACATTGTTTGACACATGTGGAGGAAAAACATCTTCTATGCATCTCTGATCAAAGTCTTTGCTGAGAGTTTTCAGAAGGGATTTCTATGTATTCTATAGTCTTGTTCTCAGTAAATTTAATTATGAAAGTTACAGAAAAAAATATATAACTTCTTGGTTGCCTATCCAAGCTATGGGTAAAAACAGAAGGATGGTCACACGGCAGCAGCTCAGCCTGGGAAGCCACAGTGAACACAGTCCAGGCTAGGTCAGGCCGCAGAACAAACACACCCATGGCTGGGGCCCGAGGAGGGCGGGCAGAGCCAACAACATGCGGCCAGATTGCCCTGCCCCACACTGTGTCCGGCACCCCACCCATGATGGAAAGCCATTGTGGCCAGTAACAGCCAGTCATGGCAGCTGGCCATGGAGGACCCGACCCCGATCATGTCTGCCATTCCAAACAGACATGATAGCCTGCTGTGGCCCGCTTTGTCCCGGGCGGGCAGACCTTAGCCCAGGCAATGACTTCAGAGGTTTCCCAAGGTCAGGGCCCGGGCTAGCTACTAACACGGCCTGGGACAAACCCGGGCCAACATCTGGCAGCACCTACACAGAGGTGCACACAATAACTTTATGTTCTATGTACATTTACTGTAATGCCAGGGAAAGAATTCTGTTTCTCAGACCGTCTGTACCTGGCAAACTGTATTTCAAGGATGTGACAGCATACCATTTTTAAAATATAGAATCTTAATTTTCATGAGATAAGATACTTCCCCCATACTATTACAGGGATGACCAAACTGTGGCTTGGGAGTTGCATGTGCATTTATTTATTTATTTATTTATTTTATTTGGATATTTAATACCCGGCCCCTCCTGCCAAGGCAGCTCGGAGCAGCTAACAATTCATGAAATAAATATAAAATCACAAAATATAAATAGACATATAAATATGATCAAAACATTCCAAAAAAGGAGGAACGTCAGAAATCTAAATAAAACAAAATATATTTATTTTTATTTTAACAGCTTTTACACCGCTCCCATCCTGCCTTAGGCAGCTCGGGGCAGCTAACATATAAAGTATAACAACAGTATAAAACATATAGTGTCAAAAGGAGGAAAGGTCTGAGGCCACCCGGGCCTCTGCCAGGAGGGAGTTCCACAGCCTCGGTGTGGCCACCGAGAACACCCTCTCCACGGTTGCCCCTCCGAGATACTCAGGGGGGACTTCAAGAAAGGCACTCCTGGCTGACCACAGGGGCCAATCCAGAGCCTGGCGAGTGAGGCAGTCCTGCAGCTAGGTAGGGCCCAGGCCATATAAGGGCTTTATAGATAAGTACCAACACCTTGAATCAGGCGTGGAAGACTATAGGCAGCCAGTGCAGAGAACGGAGCACCGGTGTAATGTGCTCCCAGCGGCCCGTCCCCATAAGGAAATGGGCCACCGCATTCTGCACTAGCTGCAGTCTCCAAACCATCACCATGGGTAGCCTCACGTAGAACGTGTTACATCACATTCTTGAGGTGATGAAATCATGGATGATAGTGGCCAGGTTGGAGTCTGAGATGTACAGCTGAACTGCCACACCAGATGTAATTGGTGAAATGCACTCCTCACCACAGCCCCCACCTGGACATCCAGGCGGATCTGTGAATCAAGGAGCACACCCAAACTTAGAAACTGGGGAACACCGTCAGTGATGTGGGATGCCACACCCATTGCCCTCCCCACTAGCATCACCTCTGTCTTCTCAGGATTCATTCTCAATCGGGTCGCCCTCATCCATTCCCCCACAGCTGCCAGACATCGAGTAAGCGCCAAGTTTGCCAGGTCTGGGTTGGATGAAAAAGAGAGGGAGAGTGTCATCAGCATATTGATGACACTGAACTCCAAACCATCTTATGATCTCACCCAGCGGCTGCATATACATATTGAACAAGAGAGGGGACAGAATGGATCCTTGTGGGGCTCCACATGAGAGGTATCATGGGGGATAAAAAATGATCCCCAAGCACCACTCGCTGAGTTCTCCCAGCCAGGAAAGAGCAGAACCATTCAAGAACAGGCCCACCCACCCCATCACAGTCCCACAAGCAAGTCACCAACATCTCGTGGTCAACGGTATCAAAGACAGCCAACAGATCTAAAAGTATCCGCAGGGTCAAATGACCCTGATCCACTTCACGGCGGAGGTCATCAACCAAAGCCACAAGCACAGTCTCAGTGCCATAACCCAGACAAAAGACGGACTGCGAGGGATCTAGAAAGCCAATGCGATCCAGATGCTCCTGTAGCTGCCAAACCACCACCCATTCAGTAACCGTCCCTAAAAAGGAAAGGTTAGAGACAGACCGATAGCAGATGAGGACGTCAATGCCCAGTGATGGTTTTTTACGCAAAGGCTACATCACCACCTCCTTGAGGCAGCTCGGCACTCTGCCCTCCCAGAGGAAGGCATTGACTACCACCACCACCACCCCAGCAACAGCCTCAGCGTCTCCCAGCTGGCCTTAACCAGCCAGGGTGGGTACAGGTCCAGTTCACAATAAATGGCTTTGATTGCCCCAAGAACATGCCCTGCATCGGTGGGGGACACCCACTGAAACTGATCCCACGAAACCAGACAAGATGGGGCTTCCAGAACCTCTGGTTCTCCCATTGTAATAAGTGCAGCGTCAAAGTCATGGTGAATCTGAGCGATTTTATCCACAAAGTTATCAACAAACATGTCACAGCGGGCACTGGAAGACTCCAGTTCCATGCAGGGGGAGGCCAGAACTGGCATTGCCCACAAATCTCAGCAGGTGGATCGCAGCTGCTCCTCAGAATCTCAGTAGCCAGGACTGCAGAGCAGTCTCCACCAGCCAATCATAAAGCAAGAGAGGTCTCAGCTCCATGAAGATTTTGGCACATAACTCTTGTAGTTGGGAACTTTGGCCACCCCTGTACTAGTATCTCCTCCCTATCTGTAGAAGAAGAAAACTCTTTTACCAGTCTTCCCACCATCTCCTTTTCCCAATACAAACAGCTTGTAGCTTCAGAGCTAACCATAAAATATCCTAAAGTTTAGTCAATAAGACTGTAGTGCAGGACCATTTTTAGATGTATGTCCAGTGTTAGAACCCCACATAGTGAGCTCAATCCCAAAACCTGCATAAACCGCACGGAAGCTGCACGTGTGTGCATGCGTACATATGCACACATGGTTTCCACACGGCACAATGGGCCAGCTGTGGGAGCGGGGATGGGGGATATGTGCGGTTTACACAGGCTTTGGGATCGAGCCCAATGAGACTCATAATCATATTTGTACATTTACAAACAAAAATTCAGTGGATTATTTTGGGTTTCTGTAAAACCCAAGCCTGGCAAGCAAACTTGCAGGAAGACATAGTGTATAGGGATATTTTATGTATTTTAAAGGCCACATGAAAAATAAAAGAAATATAGCACATGAAGCCAGTGCACGTAAAATTCTGTGATCTGTATACATTCCCAAACCCTTCTAATATAATTTCTTACACATAATTTATGATGATAAATTATATCATCTTGTATCCCAATGTTAAACAAGTTACCTTTGCCTGCCACTGAAAAGTCTACTTTCATGCCAATACTCAATAAATTATATAAAAGTTATCCAGTTTCTCCTCTTCTAAACAGTTGCAACCAGGAAACTGAACTAGTAATTCACAAAATCAGTGGTAAAGCTGCTGCTGCATCAGTTTAGACTGCAAATGTTTAAATAACATCAGACATAGCAAATGCATACAAGTGCTCTGTGAGTAAGAGTTAAAAGTATTTTGATTTTCTACAGTTAGAACGAATAACGTCTGGCTTCAAACGCACCATATACATTTTTTGCCTCAGCTTCCTCATCTGTAGAATAGGTTTTACAATGCTTGTTACCTTATACAGTCAAAGTTAGTTTTTAACTGATGTAAAACTGCATGCACCTTGCGTCTCTGGTTCTTACACACTGCTGTTATTGTTTATTAATATATTATATTGTGTTGATGAAATAGAAATGTCTTTAACTTTTGGTGGTATATTAGAATCACTATGACATCTCTGTGGCCTACAGCAGTGTTGCAGTGCCTGCATCTTGTAGAGCAGTTACTTTTTTCTAATTTTTTATGTGTACAGTATTTTTGTCGTAACAAATATAGTATAATATATAATCAAAGGGGCAAATCTTGCTGTTGATGCTCAAGCAAAATTGCCTTTAACTTCGGGAAAATAAATAAATAATGACTCCAAAAAAAGGATAAATTTAGGAAACTTGTATTTTCTCGAGGAAAATATCATCCAATTTGCAAATCACAATATTTTGTAGGAAAACATCTGAAACACACTGGATATCAGTCTGAGAAACTGTTGTAACAAGTATTTGATACGTGAGAAAAAAATGTTCATCAGCAGGGAATAGTAGTACATTTTGAAATATGCTCCATAAAGAAAATTTAATTACAATTGTTCTCCCTCTCTCTCTCTCTCTCTCTCTCTCCCCCCCGAACATCTCCTGCCGTAGCGACTGCATTTGCCTCCAGACTTGTCAGACACAGTGAGCCGCTCAAGCAAACAGGATCTGGCAGAATCCGCCAAACTGCTGAGCTCGGGATGTGGTACTATGGCCATAGGCAAGAAGCACCTGGACTTCTAGTGATTTCTACTTAGCAGTTTCACTCAGATTTATATGACACTCTAATTATGACTGTTAATGACTTATGTAAATATTTTTCTTAATGATTTGACCCAGCAGTCCTTAAAAATGCACATTGTAAGATGGTGCCTGATATTTTCTCATTTTTGATTTCTCTGCAAACATTTGTGAAGGTTCTAGAATAAACATGTTTAACAGAGACATTACTACAGTAGAAAATATTGAATTACACTGTTATTTTGGAAATGTACAGTCTTTTCCTGTTACCAACTGATCAAAATCATTTTTGCTATTAAAAATTGAGATGTTTTATAAAACAGTGCCTAGTTGTTCTTCACAAGCCAAATGTACCTGTTTAACACAATTGTTGACATTTTTAATATAAATGCAAAATGTAAATGAGACAAGAATTCATTATTGTATCTTATTTCGAAAGCAAACTTAACTCTTTAAGCTTTAAAAATAATTGTGTACCTGCAAAAGTAAAATTTTTGTTAAATAAAAAATAAGTATGGTAATTTTTATGAAGGATATGAACAATAGATTTAAAATGCATATGTCCGTGTAGTTCATAAGTGTTCTAACATGTCATTAATTAAATAGGTAAAGAAAATATTTTTCCACGACAAGAATATATTATAGATAATTAATTTGCCTTATGGGTTAATAAATGTATTAAAATGCACTTGACTGGAATTTACTAAACATAGAAAAAATTGATTTTCTTATGTAGTTCAAAACAGTAATCCTAAACAATTGAAGTCAGCACTATGAAATTATGTCAACAGACATAATTAAAGATTGAAATTCAAACTGACAGCTACATTAATGCTGGAGAACCAGAAAAGTGCATTGGAGCTTGGGGAAGAAGTATCACAGAATGCAGGTCTAAAATGCAACAAAAAATAAAACTAATTTAGTATTCCATACCATTGTGGAGACTATTTGTGAACTTATGAATATTTTGCGGGTGTATGATTTATAAATATTTATTTGCAGTAATGTGTGTGTGTGTGTGTGCGCGCATTATTTATTTATATATAGCATGCAAGAGAGGTAGGTGGGAGAGAGACATTTTTTGCCCATGTCCTATGTACAACTTTCTATTTGGACTATTAGGCAGTGCTGATAGAGGAAAATTCCCGTTTGTAAGGAGATGAATTGTCCTTCATAGAACTTTAAAATGACTTCTTAGATTTTATTATAGCTTTAAGAAATTCAATCCTTCAAATTCTATTTAATAGACTAAAACTGGCTCCCTAAGTAACATTAAAATATAATGCAATAATGTTAATATCTTTTGATGAGGCTGAAACGGAAGTGTTGGTTAAACGATTCACTTTTTATATAATCCAGGTTTTACTTTATTTGTTCTTGACAACACTGTGTGTAAAACAAAGAAGTAGCTTTTAAAACTGTCTAACTAATATGATGAATGTCAATCACTTAAAAAAATCCACTGTAGCATAAACACATACTGTATACAGCTTTTATTCTGAATTAGAATAATTGAATCAATGACAGTGATTTGCTAGGATGTCAAATCTATCCATCATATCCTGTCACTACCAGTTTATTTTTTGTGATCAAAATCAAAAAGACTACTATTTTGTCATCAGCTATTTCATTAGTGGTAACAATCAGGGTTTTTTTCTCCTATGGTTTTTTTATTAAGATATGCCTGTTGTTTTTTTTTTATTTCCAAAGAGGTAAGTCCTTTTTTTCATCTATTCAAAATAAAGTTTCAAAACTGAGCTGTCAGCTTCATAAAGCTAAAAGACATCTACATTCTTATGCCAATATATTTAAAATATCACCATTGATTTCAAAAACATCATTTCTCCTTTTGCATTATATATAACATCAAGGAGAAATTCTCAACAAAATGCTTAATTGTGGCTTCTGAAAATATTGAATGATTTAAATGTTTGAATCCAAATAATTTTAACAAGATTAACACTTCACTTACTCAATTTTTACATAAATAAGCAACTGGAAACTTGCATATTATTTCCCTCTGAAATGAAAAATCATCAGGTATGTAAAATTAAGTAAGTTTTGATTTAGCACAGTCTGCAAATGTCACTAAAATTCACAGCCAATTTCTAGTTTACATATGACTTGAAAATAGATAAATACTTTTGTGTGGGTGTGTGCGTACTTATGTATAATATGCGTTTATACAGCAATGACTTCAAATGGTAAAACAGGTTGGCATAGAAACCCAAAAAATATATTTTGTGTAATAAATATAAAAGGGGAAATCTTTCTGCAAATCTAGATTAAAATGTTTTTCTGATTCACTAGACATGCTATGTAAAATAAGTGTTGCAGTATATATATGTACAGTGTTTATTTATTTATTTCTCCATATTTATTGGCCACCCTCTCATGCCTGCGGCATCCCGGGGCAGCTCACAACAAATAAAACAATAATAAAAGCTCATAAAAACATCATCAAATAGGAGTAAATTTAAACCACCACCACCACCCCTAACCTATCCTCCCCTCCGAAGGCCTGGTTGAACAGCCAGGTCTTACAGGCTCGGCAAAAAGCCATCAGACCCGGGGCCAGGCAAGCTTCCTCTGGGAGGGAGTTCCAAAGTCGCGACCCGACCACTGAGAACGTCCTCTCCATTGTGGGCCCCCGTTTAAAATGGGGGACCTCCAAGAAGGCGCCCCCAGTAGACCGCAGGGATCGCCCTGAGGAGCGGAAGACAAGGCGGTCCCCAAGGTATGAGGGGCCCAGACCATATAGGGCTTTATAGATCGACACCAGCAACTTGAATCTGGCTCGGTATGCTATAGGCAGCCAGAGCAGAGTGCAGAGCACAGGTGTTATATGCTCCCGCCGCCTCGTCCCTGTAAGGAGATGGGCCGCTGCATTCTGCACCAGCTGCAGCCTCCGAACCAGAACCAAGGGAAGCCCCACGTAGAGCATGTTGCAGTAGTCTAGCCTCGAGGTGATGAAGGCGTGGATAAGAGTGACCATGTTGGGCCTGGAAATGTATGGACGCAGCCTCCATACCAGATACAGCTGGCTTAAGGCAGCTTTAGCCACTTTCTCCACCTGCCGATCCAGACTGAGGCCCGGATCTAAAACCACCCCCAGACTCCGAACCTGTTGGGCTACGGGAGGGCAGACCCCCCCCACCAGAGGGGTAGGCACCTCCCTCTCCCTACCCACCACCATCACCTCTGTCTTATCAGGACTGAGCTTCAGTCTGCTCTGCCGCATCCACTCCGCCACAACCTCCAAACATTGGGAAAGCAACGAGACAGCAGGGCCTGGGTCGGTCGAAAACGAGAGGTACAGCTGAGTATCATCAGCATATTGGTGACATCACACCCCAAACCCTCTCACGATCTCCCCCAGGGGCTGCATATACACATTAAACAAAAGCAGAGACAGGATCGAACCCTGCGGAACTCTGCAGGTCAAGGCCCGGAAGCTTGGTGTTTCAGCTCCCAGCACCATCCACTGGATTCTCTTCGAGAGGAATGAACAGAACCAACCCAGGACAGTCCCGTCCAGACCCCCCAGGTCTCGCAGCTGTCTCATCAGCAGCCCATAGTCCTCGGTATCAAAAGCGGCCGAGAGATCTAGCAGGATCAAGAATGTAAAACATCCTGCATCCATCTCCTGGCGGAGCTCGTCCACCAAAGCCACCATCGCTGTCTCAGTACCATAGCCAGGGCGGAACCCAGACTGAAAAGGGTCAAGGAAACTGATACGGTCCAGATGCGCCTGGAGCTGAAGAGCCACGGCCCGTTCAATAACCTTCCCTAAAAAGGGAAGATTAGAGACAGGACAGTAACTGGCGAGTGCGTCCACATCCAGCGAAGGCTTCTTCAGTTCACCTAAGGCAAAACATGTGTAGCAAATTTTTCATTCTTTTTTATTCCAAAATATTGTATCAGTTACAGCACAACATGATAGGGACTTGGTTTATGCAGTAAGACTGATGAGTAAAATATTGTTACACCCTTTTTGATAATGTGAAATATATAACATCTAATAAGGTATGCCAAGCAACAGACCTTTGACTTCCATTTTCAGCTTGTGGTAGTGTGCTATTAAAACAAAATCAGTCTCTCCATGAAATATCCATATGTTCACTCTTTTATATGTCTACTCTATGACCCCCGGGAGTCTATATACAAAGATTTGTGTAGAGGTATTTCTCGATGTAACCAAGCCAAGCTCGTACACCTGGGACCTCACATCCTTGTGAATATTACACTCCTTGTCTCTCCCTCTGTTCCCCTTCCTTCGACTCCCACCCGCCACCCCCCTACTCCCGTCTCTCAGATTGTAAGCCCTTGGGCAGGGACCGTATCTACTCAATTACTTTGTAAAGTGCCAGGTACATTGCTGGTGCTATATAAATGTTTGCTAATAATCATAATCATAATTTATAACCAGTTAAATTTTCTAACTACAGGAGGCATATCGCGTGGTGAAAGGCTATGGCCCTTTTCACACAGACACAGTTAACACCGATAAAATGGGTGTTACATTTTACTATACATGTTACAGGGTAACACTGCAGCCCTGCAACATGAGCCCTTTTCACACGAGATGCCTCCACCCAGTTTTGCTGGGTGGAGATGAGTGGAGGCGTCTGTGTGAACACGGCAGGTGGTGGGTGGGGTACATTTCGATGGGTGGAGATGTCTATGTGAACACCGCAGGCAGTGGGTGTAGGTGCATGCGTGCTCCTGTGAAACACCTATCTCCACCCACCCCCACCCACGGAGCAATGCAGGAGTACACACGCACCTACACCCACCGCCCATGGTGTTCACACAGACACTTTCACCCAGCGAAATGCACCCCACCCACCGCCCGCAGTGTTCACACACACACCTCCACCCAGCAAAACTAGGTGAAGGCATCTCAGGTGACAAGGGCCCATGTTGCAGGGCTGCAGTGTTGCCCTCTGGGTGCCCTGTAACATGTATAATAAAATGTAACACCCATTTTATCGGTGTTAGCGTGTCTGTGTGAAAAGGGCCTACATTTTTTCATAGGTTTCTACCTACCATTCAATCCCTGCTTGTATTTCCCTCAGTTCTGTACCATCGACTTTTTAAGGATAATCTCTCCATATCCTTCCCCCAGATCCTCAAGTTTGATTTAGATGGAGATTTTCTTTGAGAATAAAAGTAGTATAATTTCCTTTTATGTAGCTCTTGTGCTTTTATGAACAGACATAATGCTTTATACAGTTTGGCTCTTCTTTAAGGTGAGCTTTTAAGTAGCTTATCTTAAAAAGTAGGATTGACATCAAAGCCATCAGAATCATTGCACTGAGGCTGGCATGAGATATACAGTGCATCAACATAGAGACAATGGATTCTCCTCATTAAATATGTTCCCAATTCCAATTAACAACCAGCTAATTACACAATTATGACACCCGGCTAAGAAAGCAGTAATGAAATTTAAACTATTGACTCTTTAGCATGTCAGATATGACTCTTCATAAACCTTCATAAGCGTTGCTCTGAAGTTTCCAAAATACAAGTGTTTGGTATGTGAGTAAGCTATTTTGATTTACAAACCAGATTTTAAAAAAAATATTTGTAAAGAAATCTGAAAATCAACTTTGAAAGGGCAGGCAGGAAAATTTAGTCAATGTGAAATCAATACTAGCACCTTGATGTGGATATTTAGTTAACCAGCCCAAATGTAGTACAATTAGTAACACACAAAATGGTTTAACAACCTTCAACCTTAAATTTTTTAGTGAAAATAGTAATATTCGTTCAAACACATCTATGGAAAAACTTCAAAGACAAACATTTTTTTTGGTTGTTATGAAAATCCTGCGTCGTTCACTCCATGATTGAAAATTTGTCTTTTAAAGAAGTATTGGTATACTAATGTGAAACCATTCTTTTTTAAAAAAAAATGCACTCACCATGTTATTTTTGTTGCCATGTTGATGATTCTCTGTGATCAGCTTCTGGAAACCTAAAATTTTACTCAAATTTTCTTTCCTCTGTTAAGTAAATTCCACCCCTAACTTTGTAGCTTACTAGAAATAGGGCAATGTCTTAATTTCTTTGAAAGGATTGAGCAAATTACTATCCTTAAGGAATCCAATCATGTGTTTTTTAAATACAAGCTGCTGGGACTTCAAATGTAGGATAGCATATTGATAATAAATTTACTGTTTAATACAAAAGCTATCTTACAGTTTAGTGCCTAAGTAGGTTAAATGGTTTTGGCCCAAGATGGTGTTGAAAATCAAATTTTTAAACATGTCAGAATTCTGATTTCCAAATTTATTCTCCTGAAATACTAGGAAACCTTTTAAAAATACATTTGGGCTGCTCTATTTTTTATAAAGAACATGTATTTCTCATGCCAAATCCAAGATTGCAGTGAAAATCTATGAGAAAGTCTCGATGGGATGATCTTCATCTCACATTACGTTAATTAAGGTAAAGTTCAAGTTGGGATTTTACACATTCAGAAAACACAGCTATTTCAGAGCTGCAGAAGACTTCATAGCAAAAATTGGGGCACAATATTTCTGTTACAAAGTCAGTTTTGCTTACCCTCCTCCAATGTACCTTCATGGGATTTTATTTCAGTTGAGTCACACTGGGGTAATACCACAGTAGGAAAGCTCAAAGGCTACCACCTGATATTTAACAGGTTTAGTTGTAGGCCAGAAGAGGGAGAGTTTTCCTTTTTGTAAGTTTATGATCAATTGAACAAGTTGCTCTGAACAAAGCATTTGTTAATAATGCCTTTTTGCCCACAGAGAGAATTGTTTAAGCTAATAAATTTTGCACAGGTATAAAGATCCATGCATTCAGATGAGAAAATCACAACCCCTAGTAGTAAATAAGTAAATAAAGTTTATTTGTCATGTCCATAGACCATGGCAATAAAACTACATAGTTTATATATCAGAATACAAATAAAACAAAATCATTAACATAAAATGGCCAAAGCCAGAATATATCAAAGTAAAACCAAACCAAATTGAACAAAATTCTACAAGCTTTGCACAAGCAAAACGTCTATTGAAGTCAGTGGTTCTGAGTCTCCCTTGTTTCAAAAATAATATATATTGGGAATAGCTCAGCTGAAGTCAATAGAGTTGCATGGTATGAAACTTAGGGAAGAGAAGAATCAGGATTTCAGACCTAATAAGAGATGTGCTCAAGACTCTGCAGGTTTTTTTACCTAAGTTATTTGCTGAGACAATGGGCACAATCCTATGTCCTGCATGCACCCATTGCCTGTGCTGGCAGTGCATCCATTGGGATGCACGTGCAGTGCAAGCATGCGTGGTGCTCATGCACACAAAACAGCTGCACGCGGTAGGTGCACAGTCCATCCCGACAAGAACCCATGCATTCTGCCAGCTCCATCGCTTACTCCATACACCATGGGCCATGGGTGCGGGAGTTTGGGTTGGGCTGGGCTGTGCTCTTGCCGCACACAGCTCTTTTGTGTACATGCATCCCGTAGGCAGCAGGCGTATGCAGGGCGTAAGATTGTGCCCACTGGGTGCAGCCACACAAGATGCTATCATGGTTTGGACAGCCTTACCGAGCAATGCAGTGCATTGCCCAGCGGTCGCCAGGTGTTCGCCCTGCAGTGTGTCAGTGCAGGCAGATGACTGCTACACCCGCGTCTTCATAAAAAGACTGGGGACACAGCATATAGCAGCCTTATCCAAAGTGGGGTACAGTTGCCTGATGCACGGTAGCATGTTGCCACTCATGTGCCCTGTCCACCCCGCCATGCAGCAAGAACTGCCATAAATATTTTTTACACGCTTTGAGGCGCTGCCTCCATTGCCGCATGGCCAGGGCACAGGCAGGGTAGTGTGCAAGCCAGGGGAAGATGTGGGGAGGAGCTTGGTGGCCACCTGTTTGGCTGGCAGCTTGGCCTGTCCCAGAGCATGGCAGGACCTCCGACAGCAGCCCACCCGGTTTCCCTGGGAGGAGGGGATGGACCATCTGTCCTTGCCTCCATGCTGGTCCCAAATTGTAGCGGTAGCAATTGCCCACCACAGGGCATTTGGGGGGGTCAGACCCGTCCCAGCTCATGTGGCTGCATCCAGTGTCAAACTACAATTTAAATTTGGGCTGAATTTGCTACCTGCTCTTAAAAAAAAAATAATCTAATGAAAACAAGATTTTAAAATGTATTTTATAGCCCCTCCCCCACATACCAAATGGCACTCAGAGCACTTTCCAGTTTTTAAAATAAATCCTGCAGTGTTTGAAACTTGAAAATTGCCGCTCTAAAAACATGAACGGAAATCTGTCTTCCCTGTTTTTAAACTGACCAAATGGAGGAAAATGCAAAACGTGAACAAATTGCATAGTGAGAAGATTTTTTTAAAATCATTCTAATAACTTAAAACAGTATTTAAAGAAATATGTCGGCAGTATTTGATTTTAAAATGTCTAACCTTCCATGTATATTTATAACTACTTTGAGTTGCTTCCATGCTCCATTGGCACTGACAAAGGAGCTTCTAGGGGTAATTCTAGACGTGCTGGGCCCAGAGGCCAGCCACACTGAATCTCGCACCGGGATCCGTTTCGGGAATCAGACCAGCTGTCCTTTAGACATGCGGACATCCTTTAGACCGGGGATCGGGGAGAGGGCGGGGCTGTGTGGCGCAACATGTGGCCGCACAGCCCCACCCACCCCCCGCGCTCCCCCGGCCGCCTGCCCTCCGGGAGACTGCACCCAATCCCATCCCGTGGGTAGGGCTGGATTCCTGAACAGGGCTGGTGACCAGACGTTCAGCATAGCCATTGCCAGCCCCATCCCGGATCATGGCCAATCTAATGGTGGGTGTTTTCAGACATCTGACAGGAATCACATAAACTTTAACAGTTAAAAACTACAAGGGTTGTGAACTATAGACCCAACGAATTCATCCCCCACTGGGATGACCCGTTACACCCTAACAGACGTGCCGGGGGATCCCGGTGGGGAATCGGGGAGGGGGCGGGGCTGCACGGCGTAATGTGCGGCCGCACGGCCCCGCCCCCTCCATGCTCCCCACCGCCCGCCCTCTGGGGAGACGGGCGGCCACCGCGGCCAATGTCACCGCAGCACTCGCCCGCTATGGCCACGCGCCGGAATCCCTGTGGGGATTCCGGGCCGTGGCCGCCGCCCAGACGTGACGGTGGGGGTCACCACGGTGGGGAATCGCCTTCACCATGCGACAGCCTCCAGTCCCGCAGCTCCGGCCGCTCACGTGGTGAATGTGATTCCCCGCCGTGGTAACATCTGGGGGGGAACATCCGTTCCCCCCAACAGACGTTACGTGGTCCAAGCCACCACAGGGAATTGACTGTGGTTGACACTGACCACGTAACGTCTGAAAATACCCCATGATTCCGGAGGTGAGGCCGGCCTCACCTCCGGAATCGTGGTTAATTTTATTCCCACCAGGTATTCACTGTGGTGAACATCTGGTGGGAATCTTTTAGACGTTACGGGACAAACAGCCACCACAGGGGATTCGCTGTGGTTGACTGCGGTCTCGTAACGTCTGAAATTACCCTAGGTTGCATGAGAGAAATAGCGTTTAGGGATTTTCAAGTCCTGCTGGTAAAACTGGCAGAACTTATATCCCAGAATAGGGTCTATAGTTCACAACCCTTGCAGTTTTTAACTGTTAAAGTTTATGTGATTCCTGTCAGGTGTCTGGAGGCAATTGCTGACGAGTGCCTTAAGGAAACTAGAACCTTTGCAGGGGCAATCACTAAACCTCTGCTCACTAATTGTCCTTTCCACAATGCAGCTTCTGAAGCCAGGCTTCATTGGAAGGGAAACATGGTCTCCTCACTAGGATTCATCTCTCTCAAACATAACTATGTGACCCTTCTTAGCATGAGTTAAGCAACTCCCTAGTCACAACCATCGCATACCCTAAAATCCTCTTTCCCACCCCCAAATCATAGTCACACCATTATGTAAATAATGCTCAGTAATGAGATGCAGATATGGCATGAAGCTCTCCTGAGAAGTCACATATTGTGTAGCATATTATAGTAATTTGATTCATAATACAACCCCATAGCAGGAAGTTTCTTCTGGTTTTGTCTAAATACGAGTTGAGACACTTTATGACCTGTGTACTACTAGCTTCAAAAGTGCCTTCAGGAAAGTTAGAATCTCAGCTGGCATAAGGTAGAAGCCAGATAAAACATCCACTATCGCAGACCAGGTCTGACAGAGGAATGGGAGTACAATTTACCAGGTTCCTAAGCTCAAGAGGTCCCAAAAACCTGTAACTATTTTTTCTTAATATATATTAAAATATGAGTAAAATATTGCAAGTAACATGTCTACATGAAGTCCCAATATGGTCTCTAGAAATTGATTTCAAAACTTATGATGGGGGCGGGGATGAGAAGTACAGGGCTACCAAAATCTACCGGGACCTAAATTTTTCTGAACAGGCCTGCGTCAGACAACTGAATCAATAAACTTCATAAAGTCAAGATACATTTCAAAGAAGCCTTTCAAATAATGCACTTGATGGGGGGTTTCTGCTAGTATATTTAACAAGAACCATCAGCCTTCGGGAGAACATTAGTTAAAATGAAAATTCCAAAGCCTAAATACATTTCCATAATGCTTTCTTTATCTCAAAGTTATATAATCAACTGAGATGTTTCACCTTGGAAAACTTAATAGATTATTATGGGGTTTTTAAAAAATTACTGCTCAGATATTTTGAACCATAGAAATTCTAAATTTTATTATATGAAATTAATTCTAAGCCTTAATATTGAGTGAAATTAACAGGATTTTGCCAAAGGCCACAGCTTGATTGCAAGTTTCACAATATTTTATGTTCTCTTACTGTAATTTCAGACGTTACAAAAACGCCTTTCATCACAGTGGATCCCCTGTGGTGGCAGCGTTCCCGTGAATGTCTGTTTTACCCCCACCAGCCTCACATCCAGAATCGTGGTTAGCTTGGCTACGATCCGGAAAGGGGCAAAGGTAACGTCAGTTACCTTGCCCCGGTCTGGTATCGTGCCCTGAACCACGGTTCCCGTTGGCCGCTACACATCATTGGCTGTTACACCCGCCCGTCTCCCCATGGGTGGGCAGCCAAGGGAGCATGGGGGTGGTGCCGTACGGTTGCATCACGCAGTTCTGCCCCCTCCCCGATTCCCCACAGCGATGGAGCCGGCACGTCTGAAGGACGGCTGGCTTCATCACGGACCGGGATCGGAGAGCGATCCCGGTCCGGGGTTCAGTGAGGCGGGCCTCTGGGTCTGTCACATCTGAAAATACCCTTCATTTCAAAATATTTGATGTTTTTCTAAATCAGTACTGATTACATGAGAATTAATATTCTTTTTTTTAAATAAAATTTCAAGTCATTATGATTTTAGAGACAAGCATAAGAGTATGACCACAGAAGATACAGTCTGCCATCTACATGAAAGTCTATTGGAGCCAAGCCATTGGGTGAAAACAGACATAACACTTAACTCCCCTTTAATACCACTTTAACATTTCTTATGCATGTTGCAGGGCTGCATGCATAAGAAATACAGCCCTGAAATATGCATAAGAAAGTGGAGTTAGCATTATGTCTGTTTTCAACCATTGACTTCAAGGGATGGAGAACTGCACCCAGAAGCCTCAAAACCTCAAAATGATTCCCAAATTACTTAACATCTCTTGATATTTTTTTTAAGCATACTAATTCTTGGGGGTTGAGCCCCCTGGTTTTAAATACATGAGGTTGGCAAAGCAATGGGTAATTTCAGACATTACGAAAACGCCTTTCACCACAGTGAACCCCAGTGGATTCCCTGTGGTGGTGGTGTTCCCATGAATGTCTGTTTGACCCCCGCCAGAGATTCACCACAGTGAATCTCTGGCAGGGGTCAAATTAACCACGGTTCTGGACCTCCGGCCGGTCAGAGGTCAAGAACCGTGGTTAGATTGGCCACGATCCGGGATGGGCCACAAGTAACATCAATTACCTTTGGCCCATCCCGGATCATGGCCCCGACCGCGATACGCGATTGGGCACAGCGGCCGCATTGGCTGCTGCGCCCGCCATCTCCCTGAGGGCAGGCGGCCGAGGGAGTGCGTGGGGGCAGGGCCATGCGGCCGCACATCGCACCACACAGGCCTGCCCCTCCCCAATTCTCCACAGTGATGGAGCCAGCACATCTAAAGGACAGCTGGCTTCATCACAGACCGGGATCCGAGAGAGATCCCGGTCCGAGGTTCAGCATGGCGGGCCTCCGGCCCTGTCATGTCTGAAAATACCCAATGTTATCAATGGGAAACTTCCCAATGACTTCAGAGAGACTAAATTTGACCCTTTGTCTTTTTTTTTGTTAGGGAACATATAATGAATTTCTTTGCTACTCAAAAGAGTAAGAAGCTAGTAGTAGTATCCCAGCACCTTTTCCTCTACAAATGATATAACCACACTTCCAAATGGAGGGGAGGTGGGAAGCGCTGACTCACACTTGTGCAATCTTATGCCTGTGCAGAGTTCTGTTTAATTCAGTGGAGCTCCTGACAGGTAGAGAGGGACTGCCTGCATGGATCAGATTGCAGCAGTATAATCTTAGATTTAAGTTCTTCAGGCAGGGTCTGCATCTGCCTTTGCTCAATGACTACAACAATGGGGCCCCAATTCTCATAGGGAATTCCTGTTCACTATCAAAATTGAAGTAATCATACATAATAAACATCCCTATTGTTTCACTGGAGTAAGAGAAAAATCTCCGGGAAATAAAATTGAAATGCTTAATGGACAAAATCTGCTAAATAATTATATCAAAGCACTTCCGTTGTGCTGTTCTGTTTCGCTACTTGTCTTTACCCTTGGTGCTTCGTTCTCTTGAATTTCTCCTTGATTTTGCTATGGGATCATATGTGTGCAATCAAGAATTAATCTGAAGAAAACTAGGAACGGACTTGGAGCTGCAAACATCAGGACCTCAACTGTTTAAAGAAGCAAACTTTTTTTATTTGGCCCAAGCAATTAAAACTCATAGTCAGAAGCTTCTGTTCCCCACCCTCACCCCCCGGTGCTACTTTCTGTAGTGTGGCCACTAACCAGGAAGTGCTCAAAAATGCTCTGACCCCCTTTCTGGTTCTGCCTTCCCTTTGATTGCTGGTTGTGAGTTCTCCTTTAGGAAGGGGACAAGTGAAGGGAAGATGCTATGACCTTGTCTGCCTGAACTAGCACAAACAGGGCTAGAGTGGAGCAAAAGAACCTCCGTAGCTGCAGCAGTACTTGACTCTTGTCAATGTTAAGCACAAGAGCAAGTAACGATGAACCAGAGGATTAAGTAAGGCATTTTAATGTCTGTTATGCTATAAAAACAGAACAAAGCTTAACTTTAAAACAATGCTGGATGCTGCTTGGGAAAAAAATGAAATAGTAAACATTGGTTTCTCCATTCATCATAATCAACATTACATAGCCAAAGAGCTCATAGTACTGGGGGTGTATAAACGCTAATAGATATGATTTCCAGAGCTCTTTTATAAATTTTCAACAATGCAACTCTGTCCCCTCTGCCCCGTCCCAAAGGGTATTCCATCTCACATTGAACGCATTGAATTTTAAATTCAAATCAGTTTTCCAGGATTGCTTTGCTCACCTTGCACCTGTAAATAAATAAATAATTAATTTAAAATATGGTGGAATTCCCTTCCCCACCACAGGTTTTACAGTCCTGACAGGAAACCAGTTTGACTGTCTTCCTGTAAAAATAATTATAATATTACCTCAGTACAGTGTGAAGCGAGTCCACTTTGGATGTAGTCTTCAAAGGGCATCAAAATTGAAAGATATACACCGGCACATTAAAAATGTAAAATTATTATCTTTATCGCTTGCTGTGTAAATATCATGTCAAGAACAGAATAACTGAAATACAAAATACTGCATGACGGATCCAGCATTCACACATTGATTCTTGTGTGAGGTATAACTGGTGGAGTGCCTTGGACGACTTTAGAATGAGATCATATATAAAAGGTAGGGTGGCTTTTATGAAATGCATACTTGTTGACCTGATGCACAGAAAGGCCTGTTACAACAAAAATCAATGGCAAAACTTCCGTTAACCTCAAGGGAAATGGAGTGGGGCATGTAAATATACAGGAAAAATACTAAATTATGCATTTTAGTAGATTTCCATCCTAAAAGTTAATATCCTTGTAAGAGCAGAGTGAATTAAAATGATCATTAGATGCTGCCTAAAGCACACTGGAAAATTTAACTTAACACTGTTTATCAGATGCTTCATTTGGCTGTTGGTGCCTGGCAACACACACACACACACGCTTCCTTTATATCTTAAATACTGGGAGACCGTTCTGTACCCCGTTAGATACTTGGGTTGCTTTGAGGTCTAGCATGGCCCTGAGCTAGTAATCGGGAACTGGCATCATTGCTCACACATGCTGAGAGGTTGCATTCACTCCCTGCACCCACCCACCCTAGGGAAGAGGCTCTTGACAGGACTCTAGACAAGTGTCCTCCAGTGCAACACATAGCTATTGCTGTAACACACAGTGCCTCCGAGTCCCAGCACAGAGAGCAGCACTTCTTTCAGGCAGGCAGTGCTCAGTGGGCACAAGCGCCCTAACTTCTGCTTAATGTGCAGTCAGCCAGGGACTTTTCCCATCTACAGGGGAAAGAATAACCAGCCAGTGAGTCAGAAATGCCTCCTCTTGCTCTTAATAAGCTCAAGGAGCTTGGTGACAGCCTTCCATGTTACAGTTTTATATCACTCTTCAAATTATCTCTCTAGATAGCTCTAGATAGAACTCAAATAAAATATGCAATAGCACTTGTTTTATAGTGCAGTGCCTAATTCCACCCTGTATTATCACTGATAATTCATCAGAGAGATTGTGCATGTTTATATATGTACACAATCTCTAGGATGTGTTCCACATCTCATGGTGATGTAAATCAGGAATAAATCCACTGTAGTCAAAGCCCTACATCCTGATGTAAAACCTATTGATGTGAAAAAAGAATAAAGTCATCTACGTACGGGTGTGTAAGCATGGGTTCACAAGCACTCATATGCACATTGGTAGAGGAATGTCTGCACTCTGGAACTGGAAAGCAGTTCATATTAGTTTCATACTGGCAATCATTTTCCATTCTCCACCTCATATGTATGCAAGAAAATATACTGAAAGATGGTGGGGTTTTTTGCTGGTCCAGAGGCTAGCATTTAGATATCAAAATACATTATTAAACAATAAACATACATCAGGTCTAAATCCTAATCTTAGCTCCTGCAGTTAATTGTACCAGTGATTTTTTAATCTCAAACTGGAAACAATTCTCAGACTTCTTTTAAGGGGGGGAAAAATGTTTTTGCTTGTATGCATATGATGTGCTTAACACTGGTGCACTATGTATAACCAATATTCTCTGTAAATACCTTCAAAAAATTGATATCAGCAGATAAATTATGTGTTTAAACCGTAGATTTTATATATATAAATGTAAAAATTTCCTCTTTTTTTGTTAAAAAAATCTCTCTTCCAAATATCTAGGTAGAGAAATTTAGTTTCGAACCAGTAATTTTTGTCTATGTAATGAAAAAACAAAACATATTTAAATACATACATATGAGACACATTGACTCAAAGGGGTAGATTTTTATCAAATATGTTCTGTCACTTATACCTTTCTGACCATACAATGTTTCCTGGTTCTGCCGAAAACCATGCTATGATTTGTCCTAAATAAGTGTATATGTTTGGAATGCATTTAATCCTGTCATCAATGTCATAACTGCTTCAACTCCACAATATCTCTTAGCTGGAATTTATAGAGAAACAATATTGACCTGTAGCAGAAAGAAAAATAAAACCAGCCTCATCTTTCCTCTACAAAGACTGTTTGTGGTATCTCTGTTCTGACTCAAAACTCCCTGTGTATTCCTTTTTAAACATCATCAGATCTGTGCTTCATTGTAGCACTGCAAGTAACAGCTGGACTACAATGAACCTGCTTCGTAGATGTGGGAATGTTCAGATTGAACTGCCAATGACTAAAGGCCTTTAGCTTTCACTAGCCAGTCACAGTTTGCATTGTTGTTGCCTGTTGATTTGTCTTCTCTCATTATTTCTTGACATGCAGCTCTTCACCCACGCCCACACTAACAACCCTCACGTAAAGCACATTGAAATATTAACCAGGTTATAGGTTCAATGGAAAATTACACTAAGAAAATGCTTTGTAGATGTGTTGCTGGTGTTTCCAAGAGAGCTTTGCTTTTGTTACAAACACGGCTGCTTTGAAAAACAGTCTATGTGAAATAATTTGTAAAAGCTAATAATTTATATACATCCACATTCACAACACCCAACTGGCATAATTCAAAACACGCTCCCCCATTTAAAATTCTACTGATTCCAGTTAACTCTGCACTTCTTTATAAATCTCTGAGCAATGTGGAAAATGCTGTTCTCTCTCATGAACATTATATACACAGACTTTCATACAGATCTCTGAATTTAAATGAATATGCAATCTTTGCAAGCCAAACTGCTCAAAGCATAAAATCTATGAAATTATTTTTTTCAAAAAAGTCAAAATAATGCATTGTCAATATATAAAATTAACTTAATATGGGAACAAAATTTGCAACACCACACTATAAGGTTAAAAAGAAAATAGTATAATAAAGGAAATACAAAGGCTTTGGCATGGTTTTTACAATCAACAATGGTTAATTTTGATATGTAGTTGTGAACAACTTCAAAACACTTAGGTTTAAAACTCTTGCAAGCACTTTTAATTGATTAGGAATGAATTCTAGATGCACAAAAATGATTGGACTGTGAACAGTAGTACAACTATAGCTAAGAACAATTAACTTTTGCCGACCAAAAAAGAAACGTATGATGCATGAAAATGTGTATAAAACATCTATAGAATATTCTTGTCAAATATAAATGAAATTAACTTTATTATAGAAATCATTCTGGGAGATTTCTAGGGAAGACAAATACTTACATTTCGACATAAAACAAATTGGATTATATCGAAGACACAATCTACCTTTTATCTATCAAAGTTTCTTTCCTCGCAGTTCTCTTTTAACCCTTTGCACATAAGCTTCATCTGTTAACAACCTTTGGAAATACCAACAGATATTTTTCTTACATAAATCTAGTGCGTATTGTTCCAGGTCTAATTTTATGCAATGGAATGATACAAACTTGGAACATCAGTCCATAATCTATGAACAGATTGGTAGAAGTATTCGATATATCTTGATAAAACTCTTAAATTCGTGGCAAAGCTTGTTGATCATGGCTTTCTTTTTTTAAAAAAAACATCTTCATGACCAACACAGTTCAAACATCCATCCAGTCTACATTGTTCTGTTTTTCATTATAACATACAAATGCCCATTTACAAATAATACACCAAAATGAATAAAAGTTTGGATACCAAAATGAAGATTTGTTCCAACTGATATAACGCCTTCAGTGTACAAAGGTCCATGTTAAAGTCTTTCCCATGTGTTATAGCATAGGGCACAGTTGCAGTACAGAAGTACTTTGAGAGCCATTCTTCCTTTAGAAAATACTGCTGAACAGCCAACTGTTGTCCACATAGTCATTTACGGAATTAACACATGTTTTACTGTAATCTTGGCCAGTACTGAGACATATCAGGTTCACTTCCGGGAACTTGAACTGGAACTGACACTCCAGGGGAAATAAGACCTGAAAAATTAGTGGGAAAGAAATATATCTTTAGTTTATCTATGTACAGTACAGAAAGAGAGATTTGCTTTACACTTTTCAGATTTGCATTTGCATTCTGGAAAGAACTACAGGTGAAAATAGATGCGCGAGTGGCACAGTAGCTCCCCAGGCCGGGGCGGAAAACAGCAGCCGCCATTCTCCAGGGCAGCGGGCAGCAGCACGTTACATACATGCCTTGTGACCTGGGCAGCTGTAGAGCCATCCCTCCACCCCTACTACACCCCAGGTATGCTGGCGAAACACAACAAATGTGCGGGTGGTGGCCCCACTTCTACCCCAGCACTTGCACCCCACCATGACATGGAGCCATGGTGGCTCCCACCCCACAGCAGGGATGGTGGATCCAAACAGCCGCGTTGTCCTGCTGTGGCCCACGGTGGCCTGCATGGGTAGTCCTTGGCCCAGAATGAGCACCCAGAATCATCCAGAAGACTAATTTTGGGATAGCTGCCTACCCTCCCCCGGACAATAGTGGACCATTGAAGAAATAGATGTACAGTGAGTCTCAGGCCACAGCGGGTCAGCATCACTTCTGTTTTCACCCTAAATCTGCCCATTTTGATAATATGCAATATGTTGTTGCAATGTTTTAAATATCTACTGAACACTTGTAATTGATTTATAAATAAAAATACATTATTGTAAATCACATGTTATATGGAAGAGGACCAGATCAGCTGACTTAAACTGACTGAGGTTCCCGCAATGATTAGCAAGCTTTATCAGGAACCCATGTTCACAGAGGGTATTTTTAAACGAGATGCTACCACGCATGGCTACCCAGAAGCCACTCATCCAACTGCCTGCCTAAAGGTGGAGTGGAGGAATGCATGCTCCTGTAAGCCGCGCAGCTTCCACTCCACAGAACACTGCCTAGAAATCCAGAGTATGCCATACAGGGCAAGTCAAAAGAGTGTGTGGCAACTAGCGGCCACATATCCCCTGCCAGTATGTACTGCAGCAGCCAGCCACACCAGCAGACCAGTCTGCCACTCATAGGCACTGTGGGCAGGGGACACCGCCTTTGCAAGTCACAGGAACTGGCAATTAGTGATGGGGAGCTGGGACAGGTCATTTTCAAAGGTCATGCTGGGACAGGCTGCTTTCAAAGGCCAGCCCGGCATGCTCCCCCTCCCCCCTGGTCCATGGCAGGGGGAGTGTGAGACCACTGCCACAGTAGCCATACTGAGAGCCACCCATTAGAATCCCTCTGTACACACTCCGCCTGACTGGCTCCTCCACAGCTGCACCACTCAGCGGCCACAGGCACACACACACCCAGCCTAGGTGATTTAAAACACACTGTGTTTTCCCCATCACCACCAATGGAGAAAACACAGTGAACACAAATCCTTATTTATAATTTTCAAAAATATTTCTAATTTGCTCCCTTTTACAAAGCATTTGTGTTCATTTTTCCTTAACTGGTTTTCTATGAATACTGTGAAACATGGGCTGGAGAGCAGCACTGTAAAATAATCTGCTGCTTAATAACTACCCCAAAGCATCCACAATCTTCTGAACTTTTATTAAAAACCCACTTCGATTAAACAATGTGTTTTTGTCCTTTTGGTCAATTGTAGGAACAAGATTCCAATGTACACTCCCCCCCAAAAAAAACTAGAAAGGCTATACTTCTTTATTTCAGGCCCAGTCCTGCTGATACATAACAGTGGTAACAGGATCAGACCCTTTGGCAGAAAGACAGTAGCCAATAAATGCATTAATCTGAAAGGAATCTATTTATCTCAACAGTGTGAAACCAAACTAGAACAGATTTATCTTTGCAGAAGGAATGAATAGGCATCTTACCTGTTGAAGTGGTGCCAGAAGTGCCCATTGGCTGGCTGTTCATGTGTGTCTGCATATGAGGAGGCGTGTATGTATCATAGCTCCTCCCATTCACTGATGGACTAGTGGGAAGCATGCAAGAATAAGAGGAGGTCTGGCTGGGTACTGGGGGCTGTGGGAAGAAAGGACAAAATAATGTTCCTGGACTTCAATGTGATTTTTAAATGCACATTTCCACTGTATTCACTATCTAGCAGCACATAGAAATGCCATGGAACCTATTCCTCTCTCAATGAACACAAATAAATCAAATTTTCATGCCTAGGTTCTTTATAGTTAGGCATCTAAATGCATATTTAGGCATTTAAATAAGTGGTATCATTTTTAAGAGGTGCTGATGACACACACTACTTTGGAGTCAAAAAGAACCCTGAGTGGCAAGGATATCTGAAAATTGGCCCACTTTTTCTAACTGCCTAAATATGCATGTAGATGCCTAATTATAGGCACTCAAAACTGAAGTGTGTTTTCCTGGTTTTCCCCATGATATTTGCTTGAACTTGCACAGGATTTGATCTCATATGCATTAGCATCAATCAGAATTGGAACCATACCAGTACAAAACCAAGTGAGATCATCTATCTGCGACTGATACACCTATTTGCGTACATACACACACACACTCAAATATACACAATTGCTGTGATGGTCAAACCCATGTTATAAGATAGCAATATCACTCATAAGAACAAAGTCATGCCTTTGCAGCACAAAGTCATATATATTGCCGTACAATGGTGGAGGTAATTCTACACATACTCCCAACAGCTGCCACCTTGAAACCACTTACTCCCAAGTCCCATGGACTTCAGTATAACTACCCACAAGCAAATGGTTTCAGGATTGCAGCCAACATGAGAAAATATACAGAAAAGCATGTTATTAATAAAATATATGGTGAGTATAATATACTTCATTTTCATAAATTAAGCATGACCATACACTGTCCTCCTAAAAAGCCATTGTATTCATCCCACTTGTGAGTTATGCTACGAGCCCTAACTAATGAACATTTAGGCTGGGGATCTGCAGTTTGGTTCCCAAATGCCATTGAAATTCAGTGAGATTTGGACATCTAACTCTCTTAAGCCCTTTTGAAAATTCCAGCCTCTAAGTGCATTTCCGAGGTACATTTACCATATGTGTGTCAGTCTGTATGTGTGTGCGATGTGCGCATGTGTCTGGCTATATAGCAGTGTTCAACTTTAGATTCAGAATAGACACTGCCATTGCCTTTATTATCCAATGAACATCATTTTGCGTTGTAATAATTGCCAAATTCAAGGCCTCATGATATTTCAGAGGCATTCAGCTTTCCCTTTTTTTTTAGCTTTGGTGAATTATTGTACCTGAGCAATTTGGCATATTTTATCATCTATCCCCCCAGCGTTTGCCAATTACGCCTTTGGTCTCAACTAACCAAATATAATAAATAACATATTTTTTTTACTTGTCTCTAAATTTGAAAGACTCCCCACAGCACCTACAACTGAACTTTATTTGCTTGGTTCTGAGCAATTAGGAACACACCAAGCACTATACTAGAACCAACTGTCAATCATCTTATCTGATATTCTGTCTGCAACAGTAGTTTACATTGGTACATTGCTGGCACTATATAAATACTTAATAATAATAATAATAGTGATAGACACAGTAAAACACACATCTGGATGGTGCCCTCCCATGAGCATCACCACTGCCATAGAGATTTTGCATTTGAAAGGACTAACAATCAGCTCACAATTTTGTATATTTCATCCAAAGCTAGGTAGCTACTGGCTTTTGCTTTTAAAAATGAAGACTAACCATTCCTCCAGTTTAAACCTACCTAAACTAACTGCCGATGCTATTCACATCTTTCTGTCCCCCCTCCTCCGCAGTGTTTCCAGGGTACGTACAGCCATAACATCTGAGCAACAAAGACCTGCTCCGTCTAACATATCAAGAAGCTGTTTCCCCTCAATAATACCACAGAAATTAGTTTCACAGGTGGTTATATTTTTCTTAAAGAAATATTTTCCAGTTCATTCTTGTTAAACATATTACCTTTTCATTCTTAGCTCCTCCTTGTTCTCAAGTTATGGAAAATGAAATAGGAGCAACACAATTTGCCATCACTAATTATTTTATTTAACTCTGTGAAATATTTTTGCTTATTCTTCACTTCAACTAATAGGTTTCTAGTTTTGTTTTGTTTTAAAAATTGAATGCTCCTAGCCATGATGATGCTAATATTAGGTCACGGTCTTTTTTTATTTTTTCCTTAGCTTTGAAAATCAATAGACTTGAAGCACTTGTGGAAGGGTGATCCAATACGTGGAGTGCTATCCTGGAATTTTGGAGGCAATTCTGTGCTTCACTACAAACTATTTGTGCAAAACTGGACAAATTACTACAGTTTTATAAAGACACTGAGGGTGCATCCTCCATCCATTAAAGACAATGGTTCAGCTTCCATCAACTTTAATGGATGGAGGATTATGCCCTGAGGCAGCTTTTCATTCACTGGCACTCTGCCTAAACCTCTAGGCAGTCTGCCACGTAGACACATTTACAGACCTGTCCCACAGGCAGCCTTTCAAATCAGGTACTTCAAGGCTAATAGATTAGTGTCATTCCAAACTTTTCCCCTAAGCAACCCTATTTTGACCCCGCTCAGATCAAAGTATCCTTATGACTCAGGATAGCAACAAAAATATGAAAAGTATATCCGATACCAACTGAAATCATGATCACATCGGCAGATGGCATGACCCTATTTGGGATCCCAACCCACAGTTCGGGAGTCTCTGGGTGGAGCAGCCACTCAGGTTGAGTGCGTGAGGAGAGATTCTAATGGGTGGCTCCCAGCGTGGCTACCTCGGCAGCTACCTCACACTCCCCTGCCATGGTCCGTGGGGAAATGGAGAGCGCACTGGGTTGGCCTTCAAAATGGACATATCCCAGCACTGTGTGTCCCCCGCGCACAGTGCCTATGAGTGGGGAAATCTGTCTGCCGGCGTAGGTGACCGCCCCAGTTCATGCAGGTGGGGGATGAGTAGGTGCCCACTGCCACACCCTTTTCTGGCTTGCCCTGCACAGTGCACTCCAGATTTCTCGGCAGTGTGCTGTGAGTGGCTGTGAGTAGGTGCTGCATGACTCGCAGGAGTGCCCCCTCCCCCCCAGCACCACCTTTAGATGAGCGGTCAGATGAGTGGCTCGTAGGTGGCCATGTGTAGTAGCATCTCATTTTAAAACACTCTCTGTGTTAGGCACCGCCTAAGCAGCATTTCTGAAAATCTCATGGATTTCTAAATTATTGCCTAAGGCACCAGCCCTTAAAGTGCTCTGCTAGTGCAAGCCCAACTCAGTTCAAGATCAGTCAGCCCACGGAACATTAAGTGCCTAATGGCTTTATGAATTTGGCCCTTACTCTCTTCGTGGCTGGTCACTTGGCTTTTGGGTGAGGATAAATATATTAAAAATTTGGAGTGTGGTAGTGTTTCCTATATATATAAAATATCTCCCCTCTCCTCTTCCTGAACTTCTCCTTCCGGGTCTGATTCTGCATTCCTTCCATACCAAAAACAAGCAAGGCAAGGATCTCATCAAACCACTCATCAAACAGACAATGGAGGATAGTACTTACTTGCATAGGCAGGTTGTTAGCCATTGTGAAGCTAGGCATGGGTGGCAGAGCACTGTACGTGTTTGTTAGTGCTGTGTCTGTTCTGCCCAACATTGAACCTGATGTGAAAGAGGAAACTATAATAGAACAGACAGAAAGGAGACAGATGAACACATTAGTTTAAGCTTTGCAAAATGGTTATGCTATTCTCAGGGAATTGTGTTTTATATCCCTGGAAGGATGAATGAATGGTAATTTATTTCTTATAGTACCTGGTGTGGTAGGTTGTGGGATTGGCTGGTAGACACTTGTGCTGAAACTACTACTGATGGGAATATGACTGGGAGTGTTGCTGGCTTGTCTTCTCTGATTCCTCAGCTTTTCTTCCCTTCTCCATTTTGCCCTTCTGTTAGAAAACCACACCTGAAAATAAAATAAGATTGAAATGAAACAATTACATTTCAATGATTGTGCTGCATCTCATGATGAACAACAGAGGACTGCAGCCCTCTGTTGTTCATCATAAAATGTAGCACAATGCTGTGGATCCTCTCTAACTTAAAGTCTCCTTGGAGAGGAGCAAAACAGCATCATGAATAAACTATGTTCCCTGTTTATTTTTATATTGGAAAGCTGGCTGTGGATAAATGTTTCATAGTCTGTCACTTCTTTGGCCCTAGAAGGTTAGTCACAAAAAAAATGTAATGACGCAGTCACTTGGGTACCTGTATTCTTGCTTCTGGTAGGTCTATTTTGGCAGCTAGTCTCTCTCTGGCAAACACATCGGGATAATGAGTCCTCTCAAATTCTGAAAAAGTAAATGTTATTCCAGTAGTTCTAACAAAATGAAACAAAACAAAACAAACTTTAACAAAATTATTTAGCACAGCTAGGTCTGAGTCTTCATTTCTGAATGTACCCTGTGCTCTAATATTTTAAAGAGTATTTGCATAAAAGTGAATTTGAATGAGTGTGTGGTGGTTGTTTTCCTGTGGATCAGAAATGAGACAGAGCATTGTCATTTTTTTACTTGAGTAAGGATTTGCAAGTATAAATTCAATCTTTGATATTTTTAGGGGAATATTAAGGCAGATGTCCCCTTAAACAAACTTTAGAGGGGATCATCTTGGCCTGCTAACCCAATAAAAACTAACACCTTATTTAATGTGTGTTAGTTTTCATGTTACCTTAACACGTTTTTTTTTTAAATACACCTTTGAAACGCATCACTGAGCTCCGGGTCCATAGCCAGAGAGGGTCCTATGCAACAGTAAGTAAATTGCCAATAGGTGGCATGGCATACAATTGATTGCTGCCAGGACATGATCTTTTCAGTCTTGATGCCCCCACCCCAGCCCTCAAGCATCTCTCAGTGTAAGCTGTAGAAAGGATGCATTGGACAGCAACTGAATGTTCCATAGCTCTGACTAACACACGAACACACTGCAACCTTCCAAGAACTGGTATGCAAGTGATGGGGAAGGGAAGGGGAGGAGAACACCAGTTCTAATTTGGGCAACTATAATGCCAGGAGATGTCTCTTACAACTGAACTTTTTTAAAAGGTGTTCAGAGCCTTCAACAAAGAGCATCATGAAAATGCCTATAAATAAACATCTGCGGAATGCTGGGGAAAAATAGGAGCCAGAACCATACAGTTTATATATACTGTCTCTGCACTCTTCTCTTAAATGTAGCTCTGAACATTGAATAGAAGGCATCTGGCTCTTCTCTGCTACTTTTGTGGCTTGAAAATGTCACTCACCTTTTTCAAGGGCTTCGATTTGCTCCTGGGTAAAGGATGTCCTATTTCTCTGCAACTTTCTTTTCAGCTGAAGCCTCATCTGTGCCTCATCTGAATCTTCTCCGTTTGAGCTGATGGAGTTGGTATTTTCACCTCCTCCTTCCTGTTGTGGGCAGCCATCTGGAACAATAAGAGCAGGACATTAAAAGGAATTTAGCCCCACTACAGAAGATATAGAACACTTATTAGGAAGGGCAATCGTACTTACTATCATTCTTTCTTAAAGACACCTGAAGTGCTAAAGTAATACTTCACTGGTGGCAGATATTATACAGGGGTATTTTATTTTCCTACATTGAAAAGTCTTAAATGCGACTAGTCATACTAATATAATAACAATTTTATCCCCCTTCTCCCCTGGAATAAAACAGCCATACAAATCATTTCCAGTGAAAACTATTCTTTCATGTTGAGGCTTTAAGTAAAATGCCATGCCAATATCCTTTCTCTGCAGAATTTATTTACCTCTTGCTTTATTTAAAATAGTGATGTTCACTATTTCAGATTATCTATAATCAGTAATTCCTATCTAATCAATTAGATGTTGATAGGTTTGTAGAAAATGCTATTAAGAAACCAAACCAAGCTTGTAATCTTTTAAAAAAAATATTTATCTAGTTTTTATTTGAATTCTGCACAGTCAATTTCATTTTAAAGGTTGTGAATTTAGAAGTGCTTGCATTGTTCTGCAGTTTTATTCAACTATTGTATGAGTGTGCATTGCCTTGACACCTATTACTGAGCACAGCTGTAATTATATCATCACCAAGAACAGGCTATAATTGCTGAAAATGGAATTTTATATTTAGATAAAAGGACTGTCCATTCTTTGTAATGTGTTGCACCAGAGAAAAGTAAGATTTCTTTTAAAATTTTAACATGTAATTTTAAAAGAAATAGTAGCGAGTTCACTAACTAGCTAAATATGCTATTCTGCAGCTGAACATTTGGCATATCATTTAAGTGGTACATTTTTAATTAGGGCATTTCCACCACTTTTAATGTAATTTCTATCATTAAACAAGAGAAAGTTTTATTGTTTTCACATTTCTTTTGGATGTAAAGATGTGCACTTGGTTTAGCTGTCTTTCAAAGTGTCTACAGCCACCAAAAAAAGGGGGGGGGGGGCTTACAAAGGGAATGGACAGAGGAGAAGTTGTCAGTAAATTAACTCTCCTTCCTTTCAGAGCATATTTCCAAGTTGTTTTGATGTTGCTAAATGAAAGATGGAATAAGGGGCTGCTTATGCTAATTTGCTGGAGAAAAAAGTTATGCTAAAAATAAATAGCAACACTCCTAGCCTTTAAATATTGTGGGAAATCAACTTTAAAGTAATATCATTTATAATCAGCTAACAATAGGCACTGCCTTCAAAGCCTTAAGAGAATTGTGACAGAATCTGGTAGGATCTTTTCAAACACTTTGAAATGTTTTAAAACCCGAAGTTTCTCCCCCATTTAAACAGTTGGATTCATCTACAGTGGTCACCATATGGGCGTTTGTAGGTCTATTGAGATGACCACCAACACTTGAATAGAAAAGGGCTGCTTTTCACCAGTACACAATGCCAGCAGAGTAAGGGAAACTATTAAACTCTTGGGGCAGGAGGGTTGGCAAACTTTCGTGGGCAGAATTTTGAGGACACAATCAGGGAGGACAACAAAGGGATTCTCTTGAGGCCTGTAGTGGCCCACATTGTATCACAAGGATCCCAGTCAACAGACTTTTCAGTGAAGTATGTTAACCTTTATGCACTACTATCATTAATCACTGTCCCCTGGGCTGGGCTACTCAATGCTATTTAGGATTTTTACTTTCTATAGGAGCAGAGGAAAGAAAGAACACCCCTAAACTTGTGAATAGGACATCTCTATACACTGAGCCTGTTTACTCAACACCAGGAAAAAAAAAAAGGGGGGGGGGGACTACTTAGCTAAGATTAGATAAGCTTCAACTAACATATTAGAGAACAAGGGTCTGTTTTTATTTACTAGCGAAAGTTGCTGGGTGACTTTTTGAGTGTTTTCCGAGGAAGGGCTCGTGTGTTCCTATCCTGGGTTTGAAGGGAGGTGTGAGTTTTAGAAATAGCTTCCCTGCCAGCTTGCATATTCACCGCCACCCAGCTTGTTAAGATACAGCAGCATTTCCCAAGCCAGGTTGTTTAAACTGGACCCTTCCTTAACGAAGGAGAAAGCTGACTTTCTACAAGGCAATAGAAAGCCTGTTTCTGATAGCGCCCCCCCCCCCCACACACACACACACCCGGTTAGCCTGCTGCTGCTAGCATCCCCCCCAACACAGCCCGCTTCATCCTACCTTATTTCCAACCACTTGAACGTTTCATAAGTGAAAAATCCGGACTCCACTCAAGTCAATGGCCAAACTCCCGCTGACTTCAGTGGGGTTAGGATTCTCCTCCTCTCCTCCCCCGGCTTGTTAATTTCAGTGGCTCCACCGCACATTCCTTACATTTGAGATTACTAGTGATTGAAAAGTGTGTCCGTGCAATTTGTCCGCAGTTCTGAACGCCCAGCCTGCTTCTTGCTATAGAAACCCTAGGCTAACTCGAGGGGTCACTGAATACTCGACTTCCTCCCTCCCACGAGAAACTCTTAAGCTTAAAATCGGAGTGGGGTTTGTTTGTTTGTTTGTCTGTCTGTCTGGTTTGGGTTTGGGGTTTTTTAAAGCCCCAGCTTCTAAAGCATTCAGAAAGGGCTCTTTTCCTTTTATTCGTAAGGTTGGGACGTTTAGCTTTTTTATTCGTTTCCTTGTGTGCTTTTTAAAACACTATTTATCGTGCTAAAGGTTTGATCTGGAATAGCAAATATGGCTTCTTCTTTTTTTTAAAGCGTCAGACAATTCAGATATCCTCTTTTTAAAAGGGCTTCTAAAAAGCCCCTCCACACACACACACACTTTTTTTTTAAAGGAAGAAGAAGAAATGTTCTCAATAGTCTGTTCCACCTTCTAGACCTAATCCGTAAGAAAGCGAGAGAATGTGCGTTCTATTATCCCATAGCTAGACCATCTGACGCTGGGTATAGGATTTGTTTCCTGGAAGAAGAAAAAAGACGCTGGGAAATAAAATCATTCCTTAAGTTTCTTAGTGTCTTAATCAGTGAGGCGGAAAACAAGCAAAAAAAGATAGCAAACCAATTGCGGCACCTTTCAGCTGTAGAGCTGGGATCAAAACATTGTAGCATATGTTGAAAGAGAAAGTGTCTAAATCCTATAGAAGGCTTTAGTCTTATAAGGGGGTGGGGGAATAAGAAACAGTGTCTCAGTGATCCCTAAAACCACTAAATCACTGGAGAATTTCCCCCGGATAGAGATGTCTCTTTTTGTTCTGTCAGCCCTCATGTATCCATTATTTTATTCACTGCTGCATGGCGTTTATCAGATTGAGAGCATATTTGTCCCCCTCTGAGACCTAACCTTGCCTTATGCTTTTGGAGTAATGGACTCTTAAAATCCAGTAACATTTCCCTGCAAGGAAAAAACATTAGAGCGGGCATGAATATTCCAGAGGAAACCCGTTTTTATTAATTTTAATTTTGTGATGTAAATGGTTTAAGTGGCTGCATGCCCAACCCCTCTCCCTGCTCCTCCCCCCGCCCCCCCCCCAACACACACACACTCCCTTCTTTGTGACACTGGTCCAAGAATGTTGCATCCCTAGTGGAATTTTTAAAACCTCTTTTTGCACTGCGCTTGGGTTCTATTTTGAAAGCCAGACATTAGCCGCCATCCACTAACACTTACTCCGGAGTACTCCATATGAAGCCTTCAGTTGGACTACTCCGAAGTAAGTGTTTGTGGATCGCGATCTTTAAGTCTTTTTTTTTTTTTTTTTTAGGGGGGGAGGGCTATGACAGCAAGCAAGCCAAATCCACCAACAAATCCAACACAACGCTAACAAATCCAACACAACGCTAACAAATCCAGGGCTAATTCCTCCACGCCTAACCAAAAGAAAAAAAGAAAATTATATAAAACAAGTGTCTCACAGACCCAGCGAGACAAAGACAGCCCAACTGCACCACAACACAGATATTATATAACCAGTCCCCATCTCCATACCCGCCTCACCCTCTAGCAAGTTCCAAACAACTCTCACACGATTTACACACGCGCGCGCGCGCACACACACACACACACACACCTCGTTTTAAAGGCAGAATTTTCTGCCCCTGGGATCGCTAGATTTGAAGGGTATTTTTTTAAAGAGGTCCTGAGCTAATAACAGGAAATTTCTGGTTTCCAAATAAACCCAAGAGGCTTAACTTTGCGGAGTTCTGGGCTCTGGTACATTTCTCTGGAGAGTGGGAGTCAGTCTGGCTCCTCGCACTGATTTCTACACTTAACACGCTTTTTACTAAAAACTAGATATTTTCTTACATTAAAAGGGGGTTGAATAATTTTTAATCCTATTGACGAAATGACACTCATTTTTGTTACTACAATACGAGTCTCTGAGCAGCCTGTAATTTGATTTTTAAAAGGAGAGAGAGGCTTAAAGACTGAGGCTGAACTCTCAACATTTCATCTCCAGGCACCCAAGGCGAGATATCTGCCTCACCCCCACCCTCGCCCATCCCCATCACCCCATCACTAGGTGCGATGGGGGAGGGGAGGACATTGCCTTGGGTGGTGTCTCCACTCCAGCCCTTTCGCCTCCACAGCCTGCTAATGAATTATGAAATCAGCAAAGACGGGTCCAAACCAGGGAAGATGCTCCTGGCTATGGGATCTGTGTTTATGCGAGTTAGATGGAGATCAAACCAGCCGTCCCCTAATACATCTACACACGCAGGGTAAATTAGCTATGTGAATCATACAAATCAGAGCTCGCTAGATGTCTAGATACTATAGACAGGCAGACAGACAGATATCTCTCTGGATCTAATCCGCAGGATGCACAAATATACAAGCTGCCTCACAGCTCTGTAGAAATGTACCCTATATTTACCATTCGTCTAGATTCTCACCTACAGGATCTAGATCTACAATTTGTTTTAAAGCTCGGTAGCAAAATGTCCACGTGGATGGTGCTCTCATCTGCTGCGGATCCCCCTAGAATATGTCCATCTCTGCCTAATTTCTATTTCCTAGATCTACCCTCCCTATCCCTAGCACCCCGAAGAGCTACTTTCCCTGGGTTTATATAGTCAATTCTACAGCCGAGCTCCCCGCTCTAAATGAATTCGGTGCCTCTCGCTCTTCTCGAATCGTACTGGGTTTTAGTTGGCTTGAGAGAGGTCAGAGGAAGCCACCGTTGGCTTTATCCCCCTCCTCCTAAACAAGGGGATGCAAGAGGCTTCCGTAGCCCGAAGCCGTGCGCTGGCAGAGAGGGATTAGGCAAAGACTCGCCATGCTGGGGCTGCTTGGGAAAAGGTGGAGCCCACAGGTAGGCAAGAGTTTTAGGCCACCGAGTCCCATTGCTTGGGCTGGGGAGCCCCGAGCTGGCCAGGGACTGGCCCTTCATTAGGACTCCTGCTCCCAATCCCAGGGAGGGAGATAAGGGGGTGGGGGAGTGAGAGCCTTGCGCTCTATCTTTCTAGTGTCCTTCAGAGATTGTTTTCTTCTCTTAAAACTGACATGTCTAATTGGCAAGCGGTGCCATATCGTGTCCAGAGGTCTCCTGTGGAACATTTCTACAGCTGTCTCCTTCAACTAGACGCTTATTCATGTCGCCTTAATGAGAAACAAAACGATCTCTAATGAGCAATTACATAGCGACAGAATTGTTCCCATAACAAATTCTTGCGTGTGACAGAAACATCCTTTGTACCAGATATTCCGCATACTGTTGCTGAATTCCCCGCCCCCCTTCCTTGCGGGAGGAAAACAAAAAGCAGGTTGTTGGGAGGGACACCTCTTCGGAAGGACTGACCACAGCCAGGAAAAAGGTCTCAGCCACAACAGAAACCGCATTCAAAAAGAAGCCATTAACCATCTTTAAGGATGGGATGTAACATCCCATTATCCTTTATATTATCCCCTTGTCATCTCCACAACAAATGCCTATTAATCTTCAGGATCAACAGTTTCCCAGAGTCACAAAGTTGTTGCACGTCTATTGAAGAGGAACGGGAACCCCTCTATAGGGCGGGGGTGGGGTGGGTTAGCTGCTGCATGGACAACAGCTCGCCCTGGATTTGGAAAAACCAGCCAATACCACAAAACCAATCCAGCCAGCCTGGAGAGTGATCTGAAACCAGACTCCACTCACTAACTCCCGTGAAGACAGTCAGGGGAAAGCAAACCCAAACTAGAAACCAATCTGCAGTGCTAAACAGACCCTACGCCTTCCGGATAACTGCAGTGCGCCTCAGTATTTATCCCCCTCCCCAAACATCACCCCATAGGCTTTCTATTCAAATTACCATCAAGCGCGAGATGATACACAATAACCTTTCTCGCGCCATTTGTCAGCGAGTAACTTGTCAGGCAAGAAGGTGGCTCTTTACGCATTTTAATAGAGAGGGGTGGGATCCAACAGCACGTTGACTTGGCTGCGTAGAGAGGGCGGAAGGGATTCCTTGCAACACAGATACACTGGACAAGTTGGGGCTGGCGTGAACAAATCCGGATTGATGAGCCACTACCCCCCACCCCACCCCAAATTAGTACATGCATCTCAGCCTAGGTGCAACTAGAGTCAATGTCCGAGATTCACACACACAAAAACAAAACAAAAAACAACCCAACCCACCCCCAATACTGCACTGCAACTACCCCGGAGTAATCAGTGACTTCTGGATCGCAGAGTTTGACTGGCCTGGCGTGAGGATCGCAGTCACTAGCACCAAACACACTAGGAACAGAAAGTAATGTTGGGAGGAGAGGAGGGGGATTCACCAGCGTAGCACTTGGTGATGCTGCCCCATTGGACTTGGGTGAGAAGGAGAACTCCTTCCAAGCTCCGGGAAAGCATCTCAGAATGGAGCCTCTCCTTACCTTGCGTTGGCTGTCCAGGAACCGACGTACCGGGGTACCACCCGGGTCTTGTGCCCCATGTCCCCGTCTGACCATTCAACATCCTTAGCTTGTCATACATCCCATCTGCACCCATCTGTTGCTTTTCGCTAGCCAGGTTGCGTAGGACTCTGTTTATTGATGATACCTGAAAGGCAAGCAACATTAAACAAAATGGTAGTGGAGTAGCACTCTTGGTCCCAAGCACACAACCATGCCCCCCTTACGCATCTAACATCAGAACTGCGGATCCTTTTAACCTGGCCAGAATTAAAGAAAGGATCGGGTGATAAATGCGTGAGCAGCCTCTGAGCCACTGCCATCCATCCACCAAAGGTCCGCTCCCCGATTGAACCCCACACAGCAATGCTGTAAAGGAAGAGTTGAGTTTAGTTGATTATCCCCTGATCAGACTAGATCAAGAGCCCAAGGATGAACCCTTCGTTGGCTTCGCCATTTGTTTGTTTGTTCGTTTATTTGTTTACAAAGGCATTTGTCAAGTGCTTTATGCCAAAAAGGGGGGGGGGAGACATTTGCTTGACCCTCTCATATGCAAATGCTGTGAACTGCTCCCCCCCCCAATCTCATTTGATATCAAAACAAAGGACGCGAAGATTCGCTCCAGCTACCCAGGCATTGCAGAACAGCAGATAGGAAAGGGGGGTGGGGGTGGTTTAGGTTAATTCTCTTTATGAACTTACACTGGGTATATTATCGTTGGTACAGACCCCCTCTGATAGTAATCTGTCTCGAATCTCCCAAGCAAAGATGGAGGGGCACTCCCGTTTATACTGCGCTATTTTGCTTACAACTTCTGGAGTCGCTACTCTTGGTTTACTACCACCGATTGCCCTTGGTCTGATGGAGCCAGTTTCGTAATACCTGCCCAAAATTTTACTCACGCATCCATTCGACACCTGCATTGTGGGAAGCGGACAGAAAATCACATTATTAATAATTTCAAGACAAAAATAAAATTGTTTAAGTATGCATTAAACAATGACAAGCTTACGTTTTGATTGTCCAGCACTTGGACTTTTGCATCTGCATGGGTCTATAACACAAAAATATACCTTAAATGGTATGAGAACTTACTTAGAGAGTTTTTTTTCTTTAAAAAAAAACATTACATTTGTGGCCCTACAAACTACAAAAGTGACACTTTTAAAACATTTGGCGGGGAAAAATCTGATAAAAATGTAAAAGTTGTTTAAAAAAAATTATTACTCTTTAGTAGCAATGTTAAAATATGCCCTTAAAATGCACCACAAATAATTATGCCAGGCTAGTTTACCATGTATTCAAATCTCTTATCATGAATACTTTTTCTGGTTTTGTTTTTTTTTAATCTTGAGTTGGATTATAAAATGGAAAATTTGCAATGTATCTCTAAGATTGCCAAATCATGTTCATGTATATGGGAGAGAGAGAGAGAGAGCGAGAGAGAGAGAGAGAGGGAGAGAGAGAGAGAGAGAGAGATATTTCAGGGGGGAACCGGATTTTTTTTATTATTATTATTGCTTTAAAAATATTAAACAATAAGCCAAGTCAAATGCATACAGGTATACTGAAATCACAAGTAAGGATGAGATTATGCTGGATTGTGTAAATCGGTTGATTGCAGCCAACTCACTGTAAGGACAGTGGATGTCAATATCAGATGAAAATAAAGAATAGACTTTTTTTCTTCCAAAAAAAAAAAAGACCAAAAAAAAAGAAAAAGATTTTTGTTGTGGGGGAGGGAGGAGGGAAAGATAAGCAGATGAATTCTTTGAATAGGCTGGACCGGGGAGGGTGGTTGGTGGGGTTTCCCAGTAATTAAAGCCTCTCCAGTAAAGAGATGGATCAAGCGTTTTCTTTCAAGCAGAGCCATTATTGAAGGAACTGGGGAGGCGACCAGCGTTTTCACCTGCAGGATTCTGGAGATATCGCACGGACGGGCCCCGCTATGCGCTAGTTCCACTATTTTCTGTCTGGTTGAATCTGGCAGTGGTCTACCGTTGACAAACACACCGCCGAGTTGATTCACTCCGCTGTGACCTAGAAGATGGGGAAAGAGAAACAAGAACAATAGCATCCTCAGCTACCTGCGGATCTGTGACAACCTCAACTATC
The DNA here is from genome assembly GCA_003113815.1 of Sphenodon punctatus. NCBI lineage: Eukaryota > Metazoa > Chordata > Lepidosauria > Sphenodontia > Sphenodontidae > Sphenodon > Sphenodon punctatus. The sequence goes on along the minus strand of QEPC01008061.1, from coordinate 1,033,337 downwards.
AAATTGCTGCTGCGGCTGATCAAAAATAACGTGCAATCGGAGGAAAAATAGAAAGCCCCCAGCCTCTCCATGCGGCTCAGAGCCTCTCCACGCAGCCAGCTCCATAGGAAAACCCCCTCCTAGCCCCACAACAAGAACAGGCAAAGAAATGCACAGACCCAACAACAACAACAAACACCCCTCTCCCTGCCCCCAACTCTGGTTGAAACCCTTTAAACAGACCTTGAGATAAACACGCGAGAAAGAGGAACACAATTTAAAAAAAACAAACTACCACAAAAACACAAGAAGCTGTCACAAAAAGCTCTACCATCCCCCACCCCAGCCTCTCCCTCTAGCCCAGGCTAAAAGCGGAGTCCTCTAGCATGATCGATGGAGCTCCCAAGAGCACTTGGATACACACTTTCACTCAGAGACATCCTTTCACTCCACTTGGCAGCAAACAAGAAAGACTCAGCCGTAAAAACTTCCACTCCTGCATCCTCCTGCTTGCCCACCCTGGAAAACACTCAGCTGGGCTGGCCGGCTGAAAGTCCTAATAACTGCAGCTAGACTGGAGGCTCAGCTTAGCTGGGCTGTTGCTCCAGAGAAGGTGTTTGCCATCCCCCACCCCCCTTGTCCACATCAGCAGCACCACACAACCTCCACCTAGATCTAGCTGTAGCAATGGGAGACCAGCTGCAATCCTCTCAATCCAGCTCCCCCCTGAAAGCCATCCAAATAAAAATCATCTGAAAGTTAGACAAAAATATATATCTATCTATCTCCAAATCTCTGGGTCGGTTTGGGTATTGCTTTTGGTTGGTTTTTTTTTTTTTTTTAAACAGTCTCTTTGCATCTTCCCATTAAGGATAGTCTTGCCTCGCCAAAAGCAAGTGGAGAGAGAGAGAGAGAGAGAGGCTTGAAAATCCCCAACCTGCAGCTTTAGGGTTTGTAGGAGAGAAGGCTCCCTGGAGAAGGTCTGCTCTATGCTCGCTCTGCTCTCCTCTCTTTGGAGCCTCCTGATAAATTGACTCCAAGAGC